>MU204410.1:6255273-6326382 GCA_017309775.1 Paedocypris sp. Pulau Singkep | reverse complement strand
ACACACACACACACACACACACACACACACACACACACACACACACACACACACGGAATTTTAACGAAAAAATCGTTTTAGATGTAAGGCACATTTTTTTCACAAAACTTTTTGTGAAAGGCACAAAAAAAATTACAGTTAACAATAAACCTTTAAAGTTTTCCAAATTCTAACATTTGGTTAAAATGAAAGACGGAATTAGACAAGAACTAAGCTATATGGACTATAACATGTTATACAAGAATAGAAGTTGAATAATTTACTTTTCAGTCATTCACTTACGCCATTCTTTAAAAACAAGAAAAAACTGCGGCTTACCGCTCAGTACAACACACATTCTTCTTCCTCCCATTCAGCTCTTCCTCCACAGTCCCCGCAGTGACTGAGCGCTAGCGGAGATTTCTGATCACTTTTTATGCATCAGCTCTCACACACGTCAGGAACTCCATTGAAAAAAAACACATGATACATCTATCCTAGAATTGACACGTTACAAAAAGTGGAGTAATTAATTATACAAGATCGGCGATGGAACAGCGCCGCTTGCCGACAGTTTCAATACATGTTAGAAAAAAGAAATGATCCATGTTGAAATACGATACGAATACGGGTTTAATTCTGGCATATAATATAGAAAAAGTAATATGGAATTCAGTCTTACACGTTTTTACATTTTTATGGTGTTCATCAAATTGTACATCAAATCGAAGATTTTTTTTTTTTGAGAAAACAGATTGTGACGAAACTATTCCTCTCGAAAACAATGCTCGAGAAAAGTATTGAACATATTGTATTTAATATGCACCTAATGTGTAGTTCTTACATATTTAAAGCGCACTTTGACTTCATATGTCTTCAATGAGTTAGACTAGACGTTTCCAGTACGTTGCATTAAAATTGACAATGACATTTGTCGCCATCATCTGGCAATAATAATAATAACAACTGCAGGTCATGTGATCAATATTTGAGACGCTTTTAATAAAGAACCTTAGTTTACAACTCTTAATAGAAAGCAAATGTGAAACCAATAATTTTGCAATACCCAAAAATTAACTACTTGTTTTTCCTAATTACAGTTATAACACAACACATATGACGTTTCTGCTGTCCTACGAATAGATTGTGGTCGAATGTATACTTCGAAAAAAAAAAGGGTGGGGGGACTACGAGCTAAAATGTAAAACAATGAAAAGTTACATTTAACAAGCACATTATGCAAAAAAGAGCGCAATTTACGTTACGAAATTCCTCAACAGTGACGTTTACCGGAAGTTCGATTAGCCATGCAACTCATGTGATCACTGGCTCGGCCCCTCCCCCTTATCTTCCTCCTCAGTAGCGAAATCACAAACACTGAGCTAATGGAAGCTGCCTGATTCTCTCCTTCGTTTCAGGATGGCTGTGGATTCCTTGTCTCCTGACTGGGAGTTTGACCGCTTTGATGACGGATCACAGAGTGAGTAACGTGTCGTGTGATAACGAGACGCTGTTGTTTGTGAAAAGTGAAGAGAATCTTCTAGCTGTGTAAGTTAGCTAGATGTCAGATGACCAGGGAAAGTGGCCAAGCTCTTTGAATAGAGGTGTGTTTGTGTGTGTGTGTGTGTGTGTGTGTGTGTGTGTGTGTGTGTGTGTGTGTGTCTGTGCGAGCGTGCGTGCGTGTGCTTTTCTACCTTGTTTTTTTATTTATCTTTTTCTATCTCTAAATGTCTGTCTTTCTGTCTGTCTGTCTGTCTATCTATCCGGTCTGTCTGTCTTTATGTCTATCTACCTCATCCATCATCGGTCTACCCCATCTATCTATCTATCTATCTATCTATCTATCTATCTATCTATCTATCTATCTATCTTTCTATCTTTCTATCTATCTATCTATCTATCTATCTTTCTATCTTTCTATCTTTCTATCTATCTTTATCCCCTTTCTGTTTTTCTGTCACTTTGTCTACCTCACCTCTCTGCTTGTCATTTACCTGTCTGTCTGCTCCATCTATCTCTCTGTCCATCTACCCTTTCCATCGTTTTGTCTGTCTTTTTACCACATCCACCTGTCTGTTAAACCCATCTATACATCTATTTATCTATCTTTGTACTCTTTCCATTCTTCAATCTGTCTGTCTACCACATTCGTCTTGATAGACAGATTTATAGACCGGTATGTCGGCCTGTCTACCCAATCTGTTAATTCTAATAAATGTTGTTTGGGTGCTTTTTGGGGTGTTTAATATTGTTACCGTGTGGAGATGAGCTGTTTTCAGCTTTTCTTGCCTGGTTTTGCTGGACTGTTTTGTTGCCATTGGCAGAAATCCACACGGAAGTGCAGCTCAAAAACTATGAAAAGTTTCTGGAGGACTACACGGCGCAGCTACAGGGCATCGAAGAAGCTTTAGATGATTCAATTGGCGACGTGTGGGATTTTACTCTGGACCCCATTGCTTTAAAGGTGACTGATCCAGGCCTGATTACTGTAGTTTTGTAGCATCAAAATAATTTCAATGTCTTGTTTTGTGTTTTATTCAAGCTCTTGCCTTATGAACAATCCTCTCTTCTGGAGCTCATCAAGACAGACAATAAAGTATGTAAACAACTGTACAAACTGTACAAATTAGTGCTTTAAAAAGTGGGTTTTTTTATTTTTTAACAAAGAACTGTTTTAATTTACCAATGTTAGAAGTAAAACATTTATTTTCAAAAAATTTATTTATTAAAAAAATAAACATTAAAACAAAAGCAAAGCTTTACTTATTTTTATGTGTTCATATTTTTCTATTTATTATATATTTTGTTTATTTAAATATACTTATAATTATAGAATTATATATATAATTATTATATATATATAATATATAATAATTATTATTTTTAAACAATTATTAAAACTTAAACATTGTTTCACTTAAAGCAGTGTGTAATTTATTTTTATTTATTTTTCTTTTTTTAATAGAATTTTTGTTCACTGTTTTTGTTAAAACAGATTTTTGTTCACTTTTAAAGTCACACACAGTCATGCTCTGTTTTTTTTTTTTTCTTCCTTCAGGTTCTTAATAAAGTCATCACTGTTTACGCAGCGCTTTGTTGTGAAGTCAAAAAGCTGAAGTTTGAGGTGACGTGGAGATTTGCAGACGACGTTATGTAGTCTGTCCAGAAATCTGATTTGTGTTAAAATTAATGTGTAGCTTTTACTTTTAGGCTGAAACCAAATTTTACAATGGCTTGTTGTACTACGGAGAAGGAGGTAACGGTGACTTCTTATTCATCCCGGTAAGACAAATAAATATTTAGAATATTAATTTGGATTTTTCTGTCCAGTTTCAGACACTAGTGTGGTGGAAGGAGATTCTCAGATTCAGATGGGCCGGTTTGTTTCCTTCTTACAGGTTATTGATCTTCAACTGATCTTTGTAGTTTCAGACATAATTCATCTGTATCGCATATTTATTTAATATTTAACTTGAACATTTGCAGGAGCTGTCTTGCTTTGTGTCCCGCTGTTTTGAAGTTATAGTTAACATGGTTCACCAGTTGGCGGCGCTATACAACAGCAACAAGTGAGATATACAATTTATATATATTATTAACTGCTGGTTAATATTATAATTGTTTAATCGGAGTGTTTGTATGGTTCAGGAATGCAACAAAAATCATCGAGTCCACAGGTGTACACTTTCAGGTAAATGCTACAGTATTTTCATGTTTACACTGGGTTATTTTAACGGTTTCTCTCTGTCTTCAGACCGTATATGAGCATTTGGGGGAACTGCTGGTGGTCTTGATCACTCTAGATGAGATTATGGAGAACCACAGCACACTAAAGGAACACTGGAAGATGTACAAAAGGTACAAAGATGAACTTGGACAGAGGTGTTGTTGTTATATGGCAACAAATAACACTTTTTTTTTTTTTTTTTAATCTTTTTGTCTTCTAAAGGTTGCTGAAGTCTGTTCATCATAATCCAGCCAAGTTTGCCATTCCAGAGGAGAAGCTGAAACCTTTTGAGAAGCTTCTGTTGAAGCTGGAGGGGCAGCTGCTAGACGGCATGATCTTTCAGGTTCTCCTGATCCCACCGACCTCACTGCAGTTTTAATTCAGGAAAATAGCCCAATTAAAATGAACAATTACGTATTAAACACCAATGGCAGATAATACTTGAATATTGAAACCAGAAGTATATGCGCATTAAAAATAACTACATTATTACTGTATTTTTATTGCATTTTGTATTTGTATTACATTTTCGTGTTGCTTGCAATGTATGTTCAGATACATTGTAATTTTTGTTTTGTTTTTTAAAAATAAAATGTTCAATTGTAATAAATATTTCATTGTTTGTCAAATGAGTACAGCGTTTTGTGTTGTTGTGACACTGCTAATACATGACGTGCTTGTTTCTTCCTCAGGCTTGTGTAGAGCAGAGGTTTGATAATCCAGGAGAAGGTGTTTCTGTGTCGAAAAACACTGCCTTTGCTGAGGAGTTTGCTTACAATGTTCGGACCTTCTTTGCCAACGTCGAGTCGAAGCTGGGTTTGTACTTTTGTTGTGTATCTGTCTGTCTGTCAATCTATATATCCCCCCCATCCTTCCAACCCCCCGTCCCTCATCTATCGTTCTATCATCTATCCATCCTATGATAGGTGTTTGTCCACCATCCTCTATATCTGTGTCTCTATATATCTGCCTATCCATCCATTCATTCAACAATCCAGTTGATTATCCATCCATTCGTCCATCTACCGTATTTACGCAAATATAAGCACCCCCTTTTTTTCTTTTCGAAATTGACACTCAAAAACTTGGGTGCTTTTAATCGCTGATTTTAAATATGCATAAATGTAAGCGCCCATTTTTACATCTTTTAAGTCAGGAGCAATCACAAATAAACAAATCTTTATGCAGCTACATTACGTAACAAGATTTACGTATTAAATCTTTATTACGGTTCCTGAGGCAGGCGTGCAAATAAGCTTTTGTTGGCTCAATAACAGAAAAACGAACACTGGACTCAAATCTCAAAAGCAAAAACAACCAACACACATTATTATGCTATTTTTCGCGGGGTGCTTATATTAACCACCCATCACTCCCTCTCTCTCTTCCTCTCTATCTGTCCATCTATCCATTCATCCAACAGTCCACTTGACGGTCAGTCTGTCTATCCATCCATATGTTCTACAATATTCTTGACTGTCTGTCTGTTTATCCATCCATCCATTCATCCAACAATCCACTTGACTGTCTATCTATCGGTCAATAAGTCCGTACTGTACTGTGATGTCATGCACTGTGCAGGTGAGCCGTCAGAGATTGACCAGCGGTACAAGTATACTGGCGTGTGTGGTCTCTTTGTCCTGCATTTCCATATATTCAGGTCTGTAGACAAGAAGTTGTACAAATCCCTACTGGATGTGTGTAAAAAGGTCAGTGCTCTTGCGTTTGGGAATAAAGCGATTGCTTCCGTAAAGTCTCATCATTTGTCACCCTGTCCTCCAGGTTCCTGCAGTCACATTAGCAGCTAACGTCATCTGGTTTCCTGACACGTTCCTCATAAACAAAGTGCCAGCGGCGGCTAAACTGATGGACAAGAAGAGTGTCCAGAGCATCCGCAGCAGCAAGGACTCGTTCCTCCAGCAAAAGGCTCAGACGTTAATGAAGTAACTTCTCTAAGACATAGTTTCGCTTTATCATCCATGTATAAAACTTTGAAAATTCATGATCACATTATTTTAGCTTCAGATTGATGTTTTTTTATCTAATGCCATACTAAACACACACATACACTGTCTTTCACTCTCACACACACAGTCGTAAAAACACAACTCAAAACACACTTGTACACACTTGTGTTTAATGCTTTTGTGTTTACATTTCCATTTTCACTGTTTACATTTTCACTGTTTTCTCACGATAGACATTTAAGATTCGGTGCGACACCGGTGCTTTTTCTCTTGCTGAAGATCTGATGCTTTATGGAATACAGTAGTACCTCCACTTACAAAATTAATTTGTGGCGAGAACCGTTTTGTAAGACGAAAATGTTGTAAGTAGAGACGCAATTAACATATGTAAATGCCCTAATCTGTTCCAAGACCTTTTAAACTCAGACAAATCAGACTCAGATAATCAAAAAATATTCAGGTTTTATGAATATTTGCCGCAGAGGTTTATATCTTAAATCAGCCTGCCATACAAGCATAGAGAAGTGGAGACACGGAGGCACACACACACACACTTTTTTTCCTGTCACAACCATTGCCTTTTGTACCTTGAATTAAGTTAGTTGACAAAGACGACGTTTTTTCGAAGACGCGCTTTGTAACTTTAACTTTCATTAGTAGAGACATTCGTAAGTCGAGGTACCACTGTATTTGAAGACAAATCAAACATATTCTTAGGTTCTGACGACCATCAGAATTTGGCTTCTTTAAATCCCATAATAAAAATGTTTTACTGTTTTAATTCTCTCCTTTTTTACATACAGAGACATGCAGTCATATTACATATTTGTGACGTCTTGGATGATGAAGATGGAGGCAATTTCATCAAAAGAACCAAAGCCAGAAAAGCTTTCTGAAGACCTGAGCAATCGGTGCAACGTTTTTGTGCAGGTTTTTTGACATTCTTTTAACTTTTTTAACGACTTTTGATGTTTTCTGTTGTCTGTGAATGCTCAATGATGGCTTTTCTTCTGTAGGGAATCCTGTTTGCGTACAGCATAAGCACCATCATCAAGACTACAATGAACTTGTACACCTCCATGCAGCGACCCATGACGAAAACCTCGGTGAAGTCTCTGTGTCGGTTAGTCGAGCTGCTAAAGGTGAGTTTTTGTGTCAATACACGCAGCAACTTCACGTCATAGTCAGCATATGAACATAGTCAACGCATACTAGACATTTATTTAGACTAGACATTGATCTAGGCATTGGATTCTAATGCGCAGGAAGCAAAACAAATCTAGTGCACTAGATTATAAATTGTCTTTTTATTTTACATTTAAGGTCTTTAAGTGCACTTTTTAGTCAGAACCATTTGGAGCTAGTGTGCTCTGCATATCTCGTATATTTGTTGTCATTACATGTACATTTTGACAAATCCTTCTTTTTCATGACTGAACCTGAAGACAAATTCAATTTCACATCTTCTTTCACATGCTGTTTTTTTCTGGATTGCAAGATGAACATTTACCATTAGACCTCGGTTGGAAAGCCAAGTTCTTCTATTTTTCAATCTTCTATTTTACTTCTACTAGAGGTGGCTTTCTAATAAAGGTTTTACAGTAATGTTTAAACAATGTACATATGTGATTTTAAGTGCGCATTATTACGGTACATTACGGTCGTTTCATTTCTAATTGAGTTGTAGTGTGTTAGACTAGATGTTAGTCTGCTGATCTGGTAACAAGTCTGCAACTAGCTTGACTACCACATTACCACATTCGTTTTCAGAACTAGTTCCGACGTGCTCTTCAAAGTGTGGTTTTTGTGAAGTGTTCAAGTGCACTTTTTTGTGTACTAGTTGAAGCTGAAATTGTGTGTGTTGTACGCAGGCCGTGGAACACACTTTCCACCGGCGCTCAGTGGTTGTGGCAGATTCGGTGTCGCACATCACGCAGCAGCTCCAGTCTCAGGCTCTGGCCTCTATTTCTACTGCTAAGGTAATGCAGAATCACCACCATGACCTCACAGAGGAGATGTGAAAGGGTTTCTCGTGACATCTTTCTCTCTAGAAACGCGTGGTCTCAGATAAGAAGTATAGTGAACAGAGGCTGGACGTCCTTTCTGCTTTGGTTTTGGCTGAGAACACGTTACATGGGCCCAGCACTAAAGAGCGGAGACTCATCGTGTCTCTGGCCCTCAGTGTCGGCACTCAGATGGTAAGAACTACACTAGAAATAATAATAATCATGAGTTAGTTCTTCAAACAGATGCATGTGAATTTTTTTTTGTTAGCTGGTAAGAATTACAACACTACCAAATAATCAGTTGAATTTAGCTTGTGAAATAAATTCTTCTGAAATGACACATTACATTATCCGTTTGTTTTATTTTCATTTATTAGATTTGTGCGCTTTGAGACTGTTAAAACTGTGAAAAGCGCCTTACAAATGCTCAGAACTTGAACTTGAACTAGATCATTAGTTAAAAAGGAAACACCTTATAAATAATGTATTTTTTTGTGTGATCTCCAATTACAGTATTTATAATTGTTTTAAAATGTAAATTAGATTTAAACTATTTGACGGGCTATTTGAGCTTTATAGCGGTTTATAGCTTCTAAAGTAAGCGGTTTATAGCTTTATAGCTTATAAATGCTGTAAAACTTGGAGAAAGAACTTATTATTAAAAATTTTCTGATATTTTGTGCAATATAATTTTGTTTTAATAGAATAACAGCAAATAGAACGCATGTTAAACATAAAACTAAGTATCTTTTTTAGACAATTATCATAAATTACATAAAATCAAATAGTTCTAATCCAGTAATTAACCAAAAGTTTCTAACCCTTTTTTTACTTATTTCAAAACATAAAATGTAATATACTTGTGAGTATTTTCCATGTAATTTATGAACTGCATCAATCATTCAAGTTTTCTGAAGTCAAGTATGTACTTCACCATTCTGATTGTATGTATTATTCTCAGAAAACCTTTAAAGATGAAGAGCTCCTGCCGTTACAGCTAGTGTTGAAAAAGCTGGACATAATCAGTGAGCTGAGGGAACGGTGAGTCCTGACCTCTTCTGTTTCTGTCATCGGCCTCTCACTGTTGCATTGTGGGACATCGTCTTCCTGTAGAGTCAAAGTCCAGTGCGACTGCAGCTTCCTCTACTGGCACCGGACCGTCTTCCCCATCTATCTGGATGACGTGTATGAAAACGCAGTGGATGCGGCTAGGATACATGTAAGCCACATTATTGTCTTCAAGTAAAAAAAAAAGAATAAAATAAAAGTCTGGTCTTTGTTTTGTTCACGTTTAGTACATGTTCAGTGCGCTCAGAGACTGTGTGCCTGCCATGTTACATGCCAAACACATGGAGTCATGTGATCAGCTTCTGGAGTGTTATGACGCGGAGATCATGGACATTCTTAATGAGGTAAGTATAGCCGTGATGACTTGTGCAGATCATCGTTTGACATCTTTTCGTGCTTTTTTTGTTCAATAGCACCTGCTAGACAAGCTGTGCAAGGAGATCGAGAAGGACCTGCGCTTATCTGTCCACACACACCTCAAACTGGACGACCGAAACCCTTTCAAAGTGGGCATGAAGGATCTGGCGCACTTTTTCACACTCAAGCCCATTCGCTTCTTTAATCGATTTATTGATATCAAGGGTAAGATTGATATAATGCTATCCCAAAATGCTGTTTCTGTATGTGATTTTGCGGAAAAAATCCGACTTATATCGGATGTCACATGTACTATATGTTTGATAATAGCTGTACATGACGCAGATATTAAGCATTTAAAAACATAATTGTAAAAATCAGCATATATTAACTAAACTTCTGTTTTACAGACAACTTAATTCCTGCAGTTTATAATACTTTATACTTCTAAATACAATACTTCTAAATATTGTTTATCTTTAACAATGATCCTGAATGATAGTCGATTATAGACGTTCTACTGTATTATAGTACGTGCTTTATTACGTATTTATGGGCTACAAAACAATTCCCCCGCTCTCCTCCGATAATTATGGATTTTACTTTGCTGGTCCTTATTTGTCTGCCTTTGATGGTTTGACATTCTGTCTTGAGTCTAAAAATTGTGAATTACTATATGTATTCAAAAATAATATCTGAATTAAAATACTTTATTATAAATTTAATAAAATGATTATTTATAAATCATTATAATTTCTTGTTTTTAATTGCATTTGTTGCATTACATGAAATGACAAATTCAAATTTGAGATGAGAAACGCAATTAATACAAAGGCTATATACTGTCTGCCTTTAAATCGCGATATATGCACACACACACACACACACACATTATAAATCTGCTTCACGATGCATGAAGTTAAAGAAAATTACGTTTCTGGTCATTCAGGTTGTAGGCAACAAATGTACATTAAATGTAAGAACACAATTATGGCATTTAGTCGAGAACTAGACCCAAAGCAACTTCACAATTTCCCTGGGACTCGAACCCACGACCTTAACATCGCAGACTCGCTGTACTGACCGAGCCACAGCTACTGTAAGTCACTATATGTGTTATGTGTTCTTATCTCCGTTTCTGGCAGCCTATGTGACTCACTATCTAGACAAGACGTTTTACAACCTGACGACTGTGGCTCTCCACGACTGGGCCACATACAGCGAGATGAGGAACCTGGCCACACAGCGCTATGGTTTGCTCATGACGGAAGCCCACCTGCCCAGCCAAACACTCGAACAGGTCTGGAACCACATTCAAATGAAAAAGCGCAAAAAATGCATCTGACGTCACTTTCTTCATGTTCCAGGGCCTTGATGTTCTAGAGATCATGAGGAACATCCACGTCTTCGTCTCCCGCTACCTCTACAACCTCAACAACCAGGTAATCTTTCCTGCTTTTGGTTCCTGAATCCTCCTTTTGACTTCTGAATCCTCAAATACACCATTTTCAGATCTTCATCGAGAAAACCAGCAACAACAAGCACCTGAACACCATCAACATCCGACACATCGCCAACTCCATTCGCACTCACGGAACTGGAATTATGAACACAACGGTTGGTTCCACCTCGGAAACGGAATAATCATTCGAGGAATCCACGTTGATGGGCTTCTTCTGCAGGTTAATTTCACTTATCAGTTCCTCCGCAAGAAGTTCTACATTTTCAGCCAGTTCATGTACGACGAGCACATCAAATCCAGACTTATCAAAGACATCCGCTTCTTCAGGGAAACAAAGGATCAGACGGATCAGAAGGTAACGGCGTTTTTCACTGCCAAGTTGGCTTGTTTTGTAATGCAAATGCTTTTTTTATTCGTTTTTTTTCTGTGTGTAGTACCCGTTCGAGAGAGCGGAGAAGTTCAACCGCGGCATCAGGAAGTTGGGCCTTACTCCTGATGGTCAGAGCTATTTGGATCAGTTCAGGCAACTCATCAGTCAGATCGGTAAAGTTCACCCAACAAACGTCTTTAATGGATTAATAGTTTGGTCTCAGAGTTTCAAATCTGTTTACTAAATATTAATATTTGGCCAGATGTGTTAGTAAAAATGAATAATTATTTATATTTATTAAAGGGGAGGGAACAATTACATGAAATATTCGAGTAAGCTTTGCTATAAAACATTGAAGCTCAAAATTTTAAATCTTAAATAAACGATAATAAAATAACCAGTTCAAAAAGTATCAATAAAAAGAGTTGACCACCAATTTTATTTGTTGTTCTCCTGTTTCAAAGAATTCTAGGGATTTCTTTAGTTTACAGTAAACATCTAAACTAAATGTCAAATTTGTGAGAGAAGACATATAGAATACATTTAAAATTACAAAAAATAAACAGGAAAATCTGTGAGAGAAGACAGAGTGAAGATGATCAAATCTATAATTTCAAAAAATTGAAAGTCATATCTGTGAGAGAAGACAGAGTGAAGCTGAATAGTTTGAAAATGTCAAAATAAAAAAAAAATCAGATCTGTGAGAGAAGACTGAGTGAAACTGAAAAACATTTTTTTGGTTGATAATATGCTTTGTCTTTTCAGGAAACGCGATGGGCTACGTGCGGATGATTCGCTCAGGCGGGCTGCACTGCTGCAGTAGCGCTATCAGGTTCATCTTTTTACTCATATTATCACACATATTCACTTAATGTCGGCGTGGAGCAAAAAAAAAAAAAAAAGATTTGCCCTGACATGTGTCAAAGGTTTGTTCCTGACCTGGAGGACATTGTGAACTTCGAGGAGCTTGTGAAAGAAGAGGGTCTTTCTGAGGAAACCCAGCGAGCATCCAGGCACGTCCACCGATCCACCAATGGCCTTCCAGAAGCATCGTTTTCATTGTTGGTTCCTCCGCAGCCAACTGGACGGTGTTCTGAGTGACCTGACCAGCAACTCGGCTGAAGGAACGGAGTACTTCAAAATGCTGGTGGGGGTTTTTGCTCCAGAGTTTCGCAGTGTGAAGAACATGCACTTGAGGAACTTCTACATGATTGTTCCTCCTCTGGTGAGTCTGCCAGTCTCTGCTTTTCTGCTTCATTTATGATCTAATAACATTTTGATATTTGTTCTCCCAGACAGTAAATTTTGTGGAACATTCCATCAGCTGCAAAGAAAAACTCAACAAGAAGAACAAAGTGGGAGCAGCTTTCACAGACGATGGTTTCGCCATGGGTGCGTAATGACAGATTTATTACTTATTATATACTTTTATTATTTGTTCCTATCTTATTGATTCTTTTTTATAATACTTTTTTTATTGATACTTTTTTATCATACTTTGTCTTTTAGATACCGTATGTATTATCCTTTGATAATTTGTTACCTTATTGATACTAATATTTGATGTTTTGTCATCCTAATTTAACTAAAATGCTACTTTTTCTTATTGATACCTATTGTGAAATTATTATTTGTTATCTTATTATTATGTATATAAGTATCAATAAAGTACAGTATATAATAAGCTACTTTCCTATTGTATTGATACCTATTTATTGATACTTTATTTTATTGATCATATGATAATTTGTAATCTTGTTAAGACGATAGTGTCTTTGTAATATTGTATGACACTTTTCTATTTGGATACTTTTATATGCTACTTCATCTTATTGATTTACTTTTTATGATGCTTTATCTAATTGATGCTTTTTTTTACTGTGCTTTGTTTTCTTATTGATACTTATTTTGGGATGCTTTTGTATGATCATTTGTTATCTTATTGATACTTATAAATTATATTTTAAACTTATTGACACTTATATTTGATATTTTGTTCCTTGTTATCCTAATAATACTTTACTATCTTATTGATACTTTTATGAGCCTCTTTTTTATATGTTATCTGTATCTTTATATTAGATGTCTATATAATTATATAAAAATCTGCATAATATATCTTATTATATCTTAAATTAATTAGATTGATTGTGTTCTAAAAAAAAAAAACTTCCATGTAAATGACACATCTTGATTGGATTTTGATTTGACACGTTTTGATGAGCATTCTGAGCAAAAGATATGTGTGATATGTTCCAGGAGTGGCCTACATCCTGAAGCTTCTAGACCAGTATCAGGAGTTTGACTCGCTGCACTGGTTTCAAGCCGTCAGAGAGAAGTACATTAAAGAAATGAGCGCGGTGGTGAAGGAGCAGAACGTCCAGTCCACCAGCCAGGACGAGAAGCTCATGCAGACCATGAACCTGACACAGAAGAGGCTGGACGTGTATCTCCAGGTGTGTTGGACTGGTGGTGTCTCGCCGCTCGAGTTCTTAACATCTCCCATCTGTTTGTAGGAGTTTGAGCTGCTGTATTTCTCCCTGAGCAGCGCTCGAATCTTCTTCAGGGCCGATAAGACGGCAGCAGAGGAGAGTCAGGAGAAGAAGGACAGGGGTTGGTGGATCTCTTCTTCCTGATGCTCTTGGTTCCTTGCTGATGGTGTGTTTGCTCCACAGAGGAAGCTGTGAACAGAAGCGCCGAGACTTGAAAGTGAACGTCACTGTGGATTCGGACCAGCGCTTCTAAACCGTGATTGTGTAACGTCTCGTCTGCTCGGTTCGGTTGTTCCAGCTTGGCTTGTGGATCATGGCGTCAGTTTTTTCTAACCGTCCTCTTGAATATTGTGGAAGAAATATTTTTACATGAAATCCAGGATAATGATGGGAAGAGTAAGAAAACGTAGTGGATTGAGTCTTAATGTACTAATGATTTTAGCTGATTTTTTTTTTTTTTTACGAAGAAACAAGCATCTTTGGTTTTTCATTCCAGTTGTGTTTTGTGACGCGTGAAACGGAGCGTCTGTGTGTCTGTGCTGCCTCACACGCATTGTGATGGGTCGTCACTCCGAAGCGAAGCTGAATTTGCACTTGCCTTAAAGTTGCTGCTGTTTCCAGCGAAAAAACAAACCGCAGTTTCTTCGTGTCAGGGACATTCCATCTGTGGTTTTTTTTTTCTGAAATTTTTACCTTTTCTAAGTCTGTGGAGTGTGTTCGCTATTAACCAATCATGTGGCATCTTTATTAAAAGACTGCAGAAAGTGAAGTGGCTGCTGTCTTGATCAATCCAGGATCAAATCATAACTAATCGACCAATAAAAGTGGTCAAATTATTGCATTGCAGGCACATGTTTTATAACTGACACATTAAACACTGTCAGCACTTTGAGATTATCCAATGCATTATAAATACAATTTATTATTATTATTATTATTATTAATTCAGATATACGTACTGGACCAATAGAAAATTTAAATTATTTTTCTACTCATCCACCACATGTAGTAAAACTAAATATATAAAAGAAATGTATAAAAGAATAAATATTGTATATAAAAAAACAATCTGGCAATGAAAATATAAATGTACTGTTTAATGTCGTAAAATCTGAATTTTGATACTTAAGTGAATAGTTTTTACATGAGCACTAGAGAATAATTTACTGACTGTCGTTCCTTGCCGTAGATTTTTCCGGTTTTATATTTAATACTCAAAGATTTTAAGTTTAAACTTTCCACAAAGCTTTACTTTGTTTTTGTTGGGGGTTTTTGAAGTTACAACTTAAATTATAATGTATGTTTTACATTAATTTTAAAATAATATTAGCAGAATATTAAGGTTGGTACAAAGCTAGACTTTAAAATGTAACAAAGTTGTATTCACTGTGAATAAATGCAAAGAAACCTGTCCCGTATTTTCCGATAAGGCGCATCACAGATAAACATCTATTTCCTTTTTTTTCCTCGTTATATTTATAGTTTCCTCGTTCCTTATATTTCCTCGTATAAGGCAGTCAACTTTTAAACAGGTCAGGATTTTAAGTGCTCCTTTTTATCTTGCTGAATTTTTCAATTATTTTTTTCTAAAATAGTATACACGTCATCTGTAGATTTACTTTCTAATATTTGTTTTGTTTTTGTCACATTCTCAAATTCAGTTTTTTTTTTATGTCTACTTAAGTGAAGATGACTCGCGTGGTCACAAACACCCAGCCCATTCAGAGTCCAAACACTGGTTCAGGAAAGCCGTTCTGCTTTATTACAAAGAAAGGGAACGTTAAAGGTGGTCAGAAAATACAAGATTGGTCTGTTTTAAGATTTTTTTTTTTTAATATAATGTATCCCTTTCCTATGAAATGCTTTTAATCAAATAGCTGCAATACGTTCACCCCAGTGTCTCCAAATAGATTTCCTTGGTTGGGGAAAAACTCAGGCCTTCTGCGTCGCCCTCAATTCTCTGGTTGAATTGGTCTGTAAGTGCACAGGGGTCCGAACACGATTCCCTGTCTGGCAGCTCGACACACAGATCACTAACTCCTCTTTTTTTTTTTTGCCTTTGCGGTGTTTTCGGGTTTTTTTTTGCTTCTACCACATAATGTCATTTCTGTCCACCTCCTAAAAACGAGGTCAAGCAATAGTTACTTCTTTCAAAATAGACGTCATGTATATATATATATAGATACATCTATCTATATATATAATATATATACACATTCATACATACATATCTTTATTCATGTGATGTCAAAGAATTAAAAAAAAAATGTACACGTTTATTACAAAATAGTAACAAAGACTGAAAAGGGTTTGCATTCACTCTGGAACAATGTTTCTCGCCTGGTTCTCGACAACGCTCACAGAAACAGTCTGGTTTGGTTTTAGATGGACTGAAGCAGAAAACACTACCGGAGCAACAGGTGGAAACGGAGCGGAGGAATGTTTCGGAGGGGGAAGCCGAACCAAAAAAAAAAGACAAAAATAAATAAAAAAAAAAAAAGTGGTGATCACAGGCCGCAAGTTCTCCCACAGACACAGCGAAGATTCCGTGTTAAAAATAAAAAATGCAGAAAACAATTTTTGTGTTCTTTTATTACTAAATAGTGCAACAATGAACATTGCATTTTCTTTCGCCCTTGTGTAGTCACATGGTTTGAATGTGTCTGTCCTGTTTGTCAATGTGCCGCCGCGCTTCGGAAAACAAAGCGCGAGCTGCTTTCTTAGAGCGGTGGGTGTGAGTGTGCTGTACTGCAACGTCAAAAACTCCCAACGGGGCTCATCCATCAGAGGAGGAAACAAAACATCCACCCTGCACGAAACCAAACGGAGGGAGAATAGAGACGGGAAAAAAAAGAAGTAAGAGGGGAATTAAAAACAGAATGAAAATATAAAGAAGTTTCGGTTTGGGCAGCACTTAATTGGTAAGGCAGGGCCCCTCCCCCCTAGTTCTTAAGGTGGAGCACCCCTCCCCCCCTCCCGCAGTCCTTGTCCAGACGGTTGAGGAATAAAACCAGGTTTGTGGTCGGGCAGGTCGGCTGGCGGTCTCGGTCTCGGTCCCGGGCGCTGACGGACTGGGCTTCAGAAGGCCTGCTGGGCCGGATTGTAGTTGAAGGTGGTTGGCACGTGGGGCCGTTCCTCTAGCTTGTCATATTCCAGGTGAAACTCCTGCGAGAAACACATCTCACGTCAACGTCACACCTACATGCATTTGAAAGTGCGCGAGATAGTCTCGATACAGCCCCTAGTGGCCATATTGACAGTGTTCAGCATTTAACCCTCTAGTGATGTGACACACACACACTAACCCGGAGCAGTGGGCAGCTTAAGCCGTGGTGTTTTTCCCTATGTCTGTTTTTTGGTTTCCTAGCCACAGTTGACTTTCTGCTTGCCCACTGTCATTTAGTTACTTAACGTTTGAAAAGTGCTTCAAATAGACCCTCCAGTTTTTCAAAACCTTGCTTTAATTCAACTGAGGAATTTTTTAAGAACCGCATTTTCAGTGAACATAAATTTACAAAGCATAAATTTACACACAAAATTCATCACACAAATACAATCTACAATAACATCAACACAAATTACAGTAAAAAAGTAAAAATCTAAAATAAATATGTATAAAATTGTGTGTGTGTGTGTGTGTGTGTGCATGTAAACAATTGGTAAATATATTTATTTACAAATAAGTGTACTAGTTAAATACACTTTACATTAATAATATAGTCATTTGAAAAACACAATAATAATTACTGAACAACTAAAAAAACATTTCCAAGACGGATATTTTTAACCTGAAAAAAATTGGAAAAACTTAGCCTGGGAAATAAACGTTCCAATCAAAGAAGAAAATCTAATCAAAATCTACTTTTCCAAAATCTAATATCTGAAAATATTTTCTTCTAAGGGGCGCTGAGGCCGTTACCACCTTCCAGATCAGTTTAGTTACTCCGGGAAACTTTACAAGTCTGTTAAAATGTGAAAGAAAGGAACGCGGTGTCCAGTAACACGTTACCTTTGCAACCTTCCTCCAGCTGTGACAATCAAAGAAGTAGTACGTTCCGATCTCGTAGGTGTTGGTCTTTAGCGAAGGCTCCATTCCAGGTGCTCGTGTGATCCAAACCCGTTCCTCTTTATGGTACCGCCAGTCACGGTTGAAGCTGCAAGAAAACAAACAGTTCCATTTCAGTGACGTGGAAAGCGTCTGGACAGCGAGCGGAGTGGAGCGCTACGTACAGCTCGACGGCAGCGAGGAGTTGTAAAAGGTCTCCTCCGTTCATGTAGTAGAGGTAGAACAGCAGGTCTTCTCCATACCGCGCTAGTTTTATTGCAGCCAGCTGCACAGACCACAAAGTTTAGACTGCAGGCTCCACGTTACAAAACTCAATGCAGCTTCATCGTTCTCGATGAATTCCTTGAGGCCCGTTCACATCGGTGCTAAAGTCTACACTTCATATAGTTGACCACAAGGGGGCGAGACTCAATGGTCGAAAATTAATCATCCGGGTCCCACACACACTAACATATAGTGTGACACGTAGTGAAATGCTTTTTTTATATATATTATATATAAATATATATATATAAATATATATATAATCAGATAAATAAAATAAAAAAAATCATTGTAAAGGATGGGAAAGATAAATAAAGGCTTATATTAAGGATGCACCAACACCACTTTTTTGGAAAACCAGTACAAGTACTCGACGATACGGAGTACTTAATAAAAAAGTGATTTAAATTTACAGGTAACAGCTTTAGTCATACAATTCAAAAAAGGCGGATAGCTTGGAATTAATAATGTTTATTTAAAAAGAAAAGCATGGTGTATGCATGAATAGATCATTACAGAAAAGATAATCATAGAAAATGTAAACAGTGACAGTGTAACTCAAGTTTTTTTTTTCCCCACTTTGTTATAAACTGCCACTTTGGACAGCACAAGGGGCATTAATAAACATATTTGCTATTTAGTGCACATTATTTGAATAAAATAACATGTTTCTCTCTTGCAAGAGTTCGTTGGAGCGTGAGTTGTCTTATTTTGCACAAACTCTTTGTACTCGTGCACCTGTGATTAACTATTTATACGCCGCTCAAACATAGACATTTCTCACTTCCGGTATCGACAGACTTTTAACAAGTACTTAAGAAAATGTGATATAAAGGTCAATACCCAATACCGGTATCGGTGCATCCCTAGTTTATATTTAAATACCTTTAAAAACGTGTTCTTTTGTAACGCAAGTTTTGTGTTATATATTATCACTATAAAAAAACGTGTGCAAACCTCGCCGATGTGAACAGGCTTCGAAAGCAAGAATTTCTCAACACCTCACCTTGTCCCTTATGTGAATGTTGGTTAAGTACTCTGAAGGAACATGGAAGTCTAAAAGGAAAGAAAATTCATTACTAAATCTCTACTCAGACGTCTCTACTCAACACAATGTGCTTAAACCCACCGATGTCTTGTGGTCGACATGGAGCCGAAGCCCATGGAGATGCAAACTTGGGATAGAGATTTCTAAAAAGAAAAATGGCAGCAGCACAAAAATAAAAGTCGGGATTATTACACAAACCATCTTTAAATGGAGTTTATGGCAAGAAGTCTTACTCTGGAGAGTTTAGATTGAGTCCTAGCGTTGTTAGGTCACTTCCTAAAGCCAGGTGAACCATCCCAGGGTCCGTCTCAGCCGCCCGGATGAATGTCAAGAGCCCAATCATTCCAAACTGATCCGTCACCATTCCTGATGGAATGTTTGTTACTTTGCCTATAAAACATGGCGGTCAGGGATTCGGTACGAACAAACTTAGGTCAGACGTGCGAGCTCACCGTCAGGCAGCACCTGGATCCCTTTCTTTTGCTGGTTGTTGTTCTGTGCTGATGATGTCTTGTCTCCGGGGAACTTGGGTCCATCTGCACTTGAGCTGCCCTTGCCTGATGAATTCAAGCTCTGGAGAGACAAAAGCCCCCAGAACGTTGAGTCAAAGCTTACAATATACTGTAAAGTACAACAATCTCTCTCGGTAGCAGCCGGAAGATGAAATGATGGTGATACTGACTGATTTGCTTTCATCCGTGCTCAGTGTCGGGTCCTTGTAGTTGGGCCCGGGCAAGGCTGGGAAGTCCTCGTTGTGAATGGAGAAGTCCTGCGACTGTTCATTCGATGGTTTTGTGACCATGCCGACTATACGGAGAAGCGTTTATACAGTTTAGAGAAAATAGTCATATTTTGTCCATCTAATGACAGTTCCATAATGGAGTGGTGTAAAAGCAACTCTTACCATAGGGAGCCCTTCCAGCCAGTGGATTATGCAACGGTGTTGGGTTGCCGTTTCCCTCCCTCCGACTTCTGTCTGCAAGTGCTGGGAATTCTGAGAGGTCTATTCCTGTCACGTTTTCACTCCCGTCTGTCACAAAAAAAAGAGACAATATGTTTAAAAAGCTACCTTGGGAGTTATTGAAAGAATGGTTTATAGGTTTGGACACAATGGTGGAGCCCGCATCTTTTCTCGATGAGAGAAGGCATACACTCACCTGTTCCGTTGAAGATATTATTGGATAAACAGTTCATTCCAAAGCCCTGGCTCCGGACCATTCCAAATCCTGACATACTGAAACGACACCAATGAAGATTTCTCCGTAAGTTGTGAGGCGCAAGATAATTTAAAAACAAAATACAAATTTAATGGCAAACCACTAGTAGAAAAGAATTCCAGGTTTGATTCGAGATTACAGTTGATTTTGGACTATAAGGCGAATTATATTTATTTGAAGAAAAAAAAAACAACTATGTATGAACATTGGTACACAATGTTAAAAAATTGGTCAAAATGTTTCAGTGATTTTGGTGTTAGATAGAAAGATCTAAAAAGATACCAACATAAAAATCAAACCATAATGGATCAAATAACAATAAATTGTGAAAAAAAAACAAAAGTAGTGCAATCGACAGAAAATCCCTGCATTGTTTTATTATATAGTACAAAGCTGCCCTGCTTGATGGATTGTCGGAGCATAACGGCTACTCACAAAGTAGAACATAACGCTGAGAAGAATAAACTATGACTAGCCTATTTAACATTCCATGTGACCAATCTAAATTAGTTTTGGCTTGTCACTAGACGCTAGTCACTATTACTAGTTTGAACAACTGCTGTTACTGATAATGTGGCACAGGCGTGAGTAGAAAACGTTTGATGTCGAGTTGCCGGACATGCACAAATGTTAATTTAACAGTTACGTGAGAGCGATGAGACAAACACACTGAAAAAAAAAATATATCAGTTGATGAACTTAATGGTGGAAGTTGAATAAACTGAGCTTGTGCGTTACGGAATAACTGGGAATCAGTTTAATAAGATTTGTTTATAAAAGTTTTGCATCTTATAATTCACAGTGCCAGTGAAAAACAGATTCAAAAATAGACATAGTATCGTACAATCTAGGGTGCCTTATAATCGAAAGACCCGTTTCATTTTTACTTTGTATTACACATACAATATTTTAGTCAGTTTACATTTTTAGCCCATTACATTTTAAAGCGAACCATACCTGTTGATGGTGAAGGGCTGGCGTGATTGCTGCTGCTTGGGCATGCAGATGATGCTGGGAGAGCTGCGGTTAGGGCTGCCCAGGCCAGAGCTGCCCATACTATTGGTCCTGCCACTCATGCCCATGCTCTGCCCTACCTGCGAGCTTATCATGTTCCTGGAGTTCATGGGCAGAATGCCCCTATGGAACATCAGTAGTAACATGAATAAAACGTTCTTCTTTACTAAAGGATTTGCTCAAAGGATGCGACGTACCGGTTCGGCGAAGGTGGTGTGTGGAGGGACATTGTCGGGACACCTGTCGTAGGAGTGCTATGGCTCGGTAGTTGAGTGCCTTGTGTTAAACTCCGGTTCAATTGAGGGTTGTTGTTGCTCATACCTCTTATTGAGAAACCTAGTGCACCTAGAACATATAGATACATAAGAATAAGCACTTATTATCGAAGCCCCACGGACTCATTCCTGAAGATGTGTACTCACTTTGCGGACCATACAAACTCGCACCAAGTTGTGATAATTGACCTGATGATGACGGCGAGGGAGATGGCAGCATCTGAAGAAAGATAGTGATCAGACAGGAACTATCTAAATGAAGCCAACGGTACAACGGTACAAAAGAATATATGTTATCTTCAACAAGTGTCTTCTTATAATCCAGTCAATATATTATGGTGCATATTTACAATGCAATAACTGCTATAGAGCTACAGCGAAGCAGAACATCAAGTGTCAAACAAATGAGCAAATCCAAAACCAAATATATTATTAAATCAGTTTCAGTAAAGGACAAAGATTATTAATATACCATAATTGTTCCATAAAATCCAAGAAAACGTCTCAAATTTGATTAAAAAAAAAATCTGTGCATCTTGAGTGTAACAAATAGGAAACAAACATTTTTAATTGTGCACCTTACAATTCAGACAATATAGTAATAGACTGTTATGTAATAATATAAATACTGTGACATTATAAAGTCTATAAAATGCCTAAAATATTTCACATTCGAAAAACTGAAAGAACGATTGTTAGCACAAATTTGAGACATGGTGTGTTTCAAGTTCAAGTGTAACAGCAACAGCAAACAGAACGCTGGAGAACAACACCTAAACTAAACACCCAACACCTAAAATGAGTCACACTTTAAAAAATATGTATTTACGCTATTCCAGATTACTTATGACCTATAAAATTTCACTAAAAATATATTTCACTTAAGTAATAGAAAAAAATTGAATGATTCGAAATTACTTTTTTAAACTATTTAGAACGTGTATTGTATTATATGCACACTTTGCACAATAGTGGGTTTGTCTGTGTACAAATAGTCTGCATATTTAATCATAATAATTTTATTTTATACTCGGGTTCAAACTATTGTAAAAGAGTATTTAAACAAATATTATTATGTACATTGCAAAAACTCAGTGGACATTGCCTCATGTAATTTCATAACATCGTATGAAAAGTGATATAATTTGCATAGCATCTCTTACGTCTTTTTCCGACCGATGTTGGAACATCGATGCCTGGCTGTAGTACATGCTCTCATCAGAGTAGTCGCTTTCGACCCCCTCCACAAACTTCTTTCTCGTTGCACTGAACATTCCGTTTGTCACCTAGGGAAACACCGTTAAGACCATTAAAAAGGTGACACTTTGCTTTCTAGCATCCTTATCTACAACTATAATCATCTATAATGATATGGATCTTACATCTATTATCTATACAGCACCAGAGAAACCTTCAAACCTTCAGTTACCTTGAAAAACACACACATACACACAGCATTTAAATACATTTTCTTTAAAAAGCAAATGTAAAAGTACAGTTAAAAGACAGTAATCGTGAGCAATGGTTGCACCGTGGGGCAAAACACAAGATCGTGCAACTTTAGCGATTATGTCGTTTAACTAATAATGCGGATGTTTGTTCAAAACACTAGCAAATGTTTCCCTGCACATAATCGCTATCATCTCTCTGAAAAAACACGCGACAAGACACACAAAATCAGCTTAATGCACCGGCTAAATCACTGAAGAAACACCAAATACCTGCCAAACAGTCCAACATATTAGCAATGTGGCATCTCGTTAGAAAATTACAAAAATTACATCGCTTTCCTGACACGTTTGTTAGTTTAACCCCGCCAGAATCCATTTACGTACAGTAAACAGCATCGTGGTGCGAAATATCCATATTTATTTATGCTAGTTAGCATCGCCGTTAGCAGTGTAGCCGCTAAACTTCAACATGACAATATTGTTCTAAACACCTGCATTATTTTGCCGGGGAAAAACTCACCGAACGATTTCCCATGCACTATTTTCAGTCGATAAATTTTGCAACAAATGTCTAGACGAAATAAAGCATCGCTCGACCCGTTTAAAGGCTTAGGCCTCTGCTCCGGCTGTCTGTTTTTGTTAGCGCCGAGCGCTAGTCGGCTAACTCTGGCCTCAGAACAAAAACAGAAAGCAGCAAAGCCGTACGAAAATGTCACTGCGTTCATTCAAGACCTAAATATCGTCCTGAGCGTGCGCACAAAACTGCAATTGTTCGTTTGGCCCCTTGTTTGCGATGTAAACCATGCTGTGCGGTGTATTTTGTTTTGGTGAAAATAGAATTGACTAACCGCATTAATTTACCCTCTCCTCGCAGATCCAAGATGGCTGTGTATCCTACAAGCGAGAACGCTGGGGGAATAGCCTTTACCCTCTGACCCCTTGACCTGCTGTCTGCCTCTTGCTGGAGCAACCAGACTGAAAATTGTTCTGACATTGTGTGCACGATTTTTAGACATTTCTCGGGACGCGGTTGTTTAGTGATAACACAGTGGGAGGTGGTACAGTTCCAGTGTAGTTACTCATGTTCTATGCCAAAGTGATGCTGACACTGATTCATTGTGGTTTCATTCTGACACATTTTGAAATAATTTGATATTATTTTTCAGATTTTGGAAACTTCTGTTTGCATAATGCTGTCTCGGTGTTTGGGTTCTGTGTGTGTGGTCGATGGCGCTTGATAAATACCGGACTCAACTTGACGTGACAAGCTTGACCATATAAATCACAGTATGTGCCTTGTTTTAAAGGAAAAGTTGTGCCTTTACTGGTTAAATCACTGGAGATTTCTGACTGAAATAAATATATATTTTAATTGATGTGAAATACCAGCAGTGTTGGCGTAGTGGTTGGCACTGTGACTACACAGTGACTATACACACCGAGACTAAAGTTTGATGTCCGGCCGGGTCTTTTTGTGTGAAGTTTGTGTAAGCCGAGTGGATGGGGAATAAGTAGAAAAACTACATTTAGATTGTCTATGCGTCAGTATGGGCTTAAGCTGCCCACTGCTCCGGGTTTGTGTGTCACTTCACTGGATGGGTTAAATGCAGAGCACAATTTTGACATGGTCCCTAGTGGCCATATTGACAATCCCTTTTTTTATTTGCTATTTTATTTTTCTAAAATTGCCCATAGCTCCCCTCCATGAACTGCCACCTAAAATTTGCATGCCCAAGGTTTGCGAAGGGTCCTAGGAGCTATGGCAAATAGTTCCTAATTAATGGGATAAACTAAGCGCATTTATAAAATCCAAAAAAAAAAAAAACAATATAGATTCTGCAACGTCATGACCCAGAAATGAAAACCCAATTTGAAAAATTGATCCATGTACAAAAAACACGAAGGATTAAAAATCTTAAACTGTAATGCTACATTTATAGTATAATAATTTTATCATGATAAAAATTCAGAAACTTCAGGTGTTCACAAAGGGCCTCACTTTGAATTTTAAACAAAAACAAAAAAGTAAATGCAAACACACACAAATCCGGAGCAGTGGGTAGTCAAGGGACACAATTACTGTAGGTACTGTAGGTAAGTCCAACTCTTTTTAACCATTAAGCCACTGCTGCCCAGATGGGGCTATATCAACTGCCAAGACATTTTTTAGTGTAAAATGTGAACACGGCCTAATAAATTATATGAACCTCTGATATGAACCTAAAATAAATAAGTCCTTACATGTAAAAGAAAATGTAATTAGTCAGGCTAAAAAACATTGCTATTATAATTTATCCAAATCATGTTGCCAGTCATGTGATGGTTGTATAAAACCCAGTCTTATCTTTTGGGTGGTGCACTCAAGAGTGTGTAGAGGGTCCAGACTGAGATAAGCGCTGAAATAGAATGTCTCTGGTGACCCTCAAATTCACTGGACATTTTAGGCTTAGCCCTGCTCCTGGTCAGTGCTGGAGAAATGATTTAGCAGAAACGGGGAGGAGCGTGAGGGTTGTCATCTCTGGTGCTCGCCGCGACTGGCAGGGCAGAGGTGTCAGCAGAACACAGGAGCACGGAATGCCACGCAGTCGCCCATTTCGTACTGTTATTTTGGGTGGCAGGATTGTTCGTGAAATTATGCAAAGGACGATTCACTTTCAGTAAATGTCTTCAGGCTGGTAAGTTTGATGAGAATGATTCCTTTCCTCAATTCTGATATTGTAAAGTTTTTTCGTCATTCGTTCATACTAGCCACCTTCTGTTTCCTGTAAAAGCGACTGCAAATGTGTTGAAGATGGGGAATGTGGTACGAGGAGCAGTGGCCTTCATCCCATCCGAGAGATGTCAACGTTTCCTAGTGGGGGATTTGAAGGAGATGCCCCTTGATTGCACACTGGACCTGAGCAGTCGACAGCTGCGTCGCTTTCCCGTTAGAGCTTCTGCTTTTACAGAACTGGTCAAACTTTACCTGAGTGACAACCACCTGAGCAATCTTCCAACTGAGCTGAGGAACCTCCAAAAGCTTCAGCTTCTTGCCCTGGACTTCAACTGTTTCGAGGAACTTCCTCTGGTTGTGTGCAATCTCAAACAGCTTAACATCCTCTATCTTGGCAACAATCGACTGTATCGGCTGCCCAAGGAGATCCAGAAGCTCACTGATCTTAAGACATTGTGGCTTGAGACCAACTGCTTCAGTAAATTTCCTAGAGTCATATGTGAGCTTCCCAACATCAAGACCTTGCATTTGGGCTACAATCAGCTCCGCAGCTTGCCAGCAGACCTCGGCCGTCTGGAGGAGCTGCGCAGCATCTGGCTGGCTGGAAACATGCTGAACGAGTTTCCTCCTGTGCTGCTAAAGATGCATTACTTGGAGGTGATTGATGTGGACCGTAATCGTATTCAGTATTTTCCTCCACTCGCTTACTTAAGAGGGCTGAAGCTCGTAATCTACGATCACAACCCTTGTGTGAACGCTCCGCTTGTGGCTGAAGGTGTGAGACGGGTTGGTCGATGGGCAGACTGCACTGATGATGATGATGATGATGAAGATGAAAGTGAGAGCAAGGTTTCCAAAGCCAATGTGAGTGTTCCGGCGCCGATAGAAGAGAACGAGTTAAGAGCTGACTGAGGAATTCGGATTACCCCATGAAACGAAAGCATCTTTGGCAATAAAAGCAAATTTGTGATATTTGAAAAGTATGATTATACTGTACTTGTTTGAAAAAATGGTAAAACTATTCTATTTTTTTAATTATGAAATATTTATGATAAAAAAAATATATATATCATAAATCCCACAAAATTATGTTATATCCCACAAAGTTGTTATGCTTCTTTAATTCACATCTTTTTTTCTTCTTTTATTCCTTCCCTTCATTCTTCATTCCTTTTATAATTTTATTCCTTGCATATTTTTTTCCTTTTATTTTTCTTTCTTTCTTTCCTTCATTCATTCTTTCCTTCCTATTTGTTTTATTTTTTTCCTTCCTTATTTCCTTCTTTCTTTTAGTGATATTAATAACTTATTTTTAGAATATCTGTCCAGCTAAATGGTTATACATCATTGACAAATTGCCAAATCCATAGAGTTTATTAATAATGCAGGTTTCCAGAAAAAGATTTGGGGCTCCATTTTGATGTAAGACCCCTAATGATTTTTTTGTCATCCTGTGGAATATTGATGGTCTGTAACATCTTTTGGTTCATCTTAAAATGGTACCGTTCTGATTATTAAAATTATAAACTATTCCAAGATGAATGTGCTCACTTTCTTCCTAAGGTGTCTTTTTCTAACTTGAATGGAATTCCTACTGGTCCCTTCTGAGATGGTTTCCAAAGGTTCTATTTTTTTTAACACATTTTCAGGTCTTGACTCTTATGATACTCTTAACAATATGATGTTTAATGTTTAATTTAAATAGTTGATTCCTCATTTCCTCAGGCTTAGGTTTATAACCTTCCCAGTGACAGTGAACCACATTTAATGTAATGGATATCTTGAATATTAAATATAAGCTTGTTTATAGTTTAAGTGTTGTTGTTAAAGTCTGTTCACCAAAAGTTAAACAATATTAATAAAGCTTTATGGTAATTGAATATTTATAGTGCAATGAAGCAAAATGTTGTCAAGTTTGATTTGACTGAGTTGTTTGTATAACATAATAATCGTCATTAACTTTTAGATTTGAAAATTTTGATTATCATTTTTTTCGTGCTGCCCTACTACTAGATTTTTATGGAATCACGGTGATTCCATAGAGATCCTTAGATGAGGAAAATGACGTTTACGAGGACTTTTACTTTGAAAGACGGAGCCATTTGGGAAGAAAGGGCAGATCAACCGTAGATCCAGAGTCCCGCTCGGTAATAATTACCATCAGCAGGAACGATGGGGAAGAAAACTCGCGCAGGTACCGGCAGAAGAACCATTTTGCAGCTTTCACCGCCGGGACCGAACCGCAGTGCCGCTGGAACACAGAAGGAGGACGGAGTCGGATCTGCATCCGAGGGTGGGTGACCGAAGACGGCTTAGCATTGATGCGTTTGACGTCCATCAAATCTGTCAATTTCACAAAAATTCAAAAATATAGTGAATTCACACGTGTTTGTTTATGATCAATTCGAACATATATCAAGTAAAAATTGAGGTTAAGGTAACGTGAATAAATTACACACCATTTAACTTGGAGTACATTAATAAACGTGGTTGGCAATTCGATAGCGCGTTAGCTGTAGCATAACATGAGCTATTGTTTTAGTTTCTGTTCCAGGTTTAATCTTTTTTTACAAGTTATGATTTTTTTTATGATGTTTAAACACAGTTACATTTTAATTGCAGTTATTGGCGCAGCTATTTACACGTTTTCCAGGTGGAAACCCACATTCCAGTTAGCAAACGTTAACTGACGTGCGCCCCAAACAAAGCATTAGCATTCGCGCTAGTTCCTGATCTCCAAGGCAACATTTTGTTGTCACTCTTCAGCATTTACGTAACACTTGGATGTGTTCTAAAGTTTGCCACGTTTTTTCAGACGAACCTGAGGCTAACACAGAGGGGCAGAAAGACATGAACGTCGTAATGAAGACAACGGCCATGAAGGCCACACGTGAGTTGGAGAATTTAGTAAAACGATTGTGTACAGTTCTTAAACTTGATCTAATTGTCGACGACGTTTGTTAAAATGCAATGAAGTTTAGATTAATTACACTCACACATGCACAGGCCCAAGTACATGCGTGTGTGTGTGTGTGTGTGTGCGTGTTGATTCCAGTTAATTGGGTACATTTTCTTTCAAATCATGGCATGAAGATGCTGTTTATACCAGACGGTCACATTAGATTGACACATGGACATTTACGTAGTGGAGAAGCTCATAAATGCCAATACAGCATTGTAAAGAGATTCCATATACAATCCCACAAAGGGGTAATTTTTGTTCTACAGCAGCATGACCGACAAAAAACGAACTGTGTTAAAAAAGAAATCACTATAAAACAAGGTATTTGAGAAGTGTGTTTTCATCTGCACTTTTATTAAAGTCATGAGGCAACAGGAGTTTTACAACTTTTAAATATTTGTATTTGTGTTTTTAGTTGACACTACAACTACTGTTTTTAGGTGCGTTTAAAAGTCAAAAACTAATTAAAATAGAAAAAAGCCCACGTGGCTAGTTTTGGATATTTTCATACTGTTAACTAAACTGTGTAAGAGATCAAATTTGAAATCTTTCTGTCCAACCGACTTGTCTGAGTGACTCATGCCACTCTTTCACACATAGTATCTTTTTTTTATTTTTATTTTTTATAAGTTTTGTAGTAAAATGTCTGAATCATTGGTGTAGTTCGTGATAATTAATATGTTTATAATTTCTGCCTTCAGAGGGCCTTTCTTTGCTTGGAGCTTATGAAGACAGTGACGAAGAAGATGTGGTAGACAATACAACAACTGCAACAAAGGCCAAACCGAACCAGTCTGCAGATATTGATAGCACTCTTGCCAATTTTATGGCGGTGAGTTGCGTTGGCGTCTGAGACTAGGCATATGAATTTTAGTTTTTCGACTTTCAATGTCTTTTTGCCATCAGGAAATTGACGCAATTACAACACAGCCAAACGAGTCGACGACAGAGCAGAGTGTACCAGCCCCGACTCCACCTCGCCCTGAACCCAAGACCGAGCAGCAGACCCACACACAAGAATTCCAGTATAATACCCAGTGTTCACTTGCTGGATGTGAGTGACGTCTTTTGCATTTGGATGTTTGTTTTTGTCCAGTGCCTCCAGTATTTAGTTATTGGTTTTTATGGTGAAAATTTCCAGAAATTAATTGTGTATTTTTGTCATATTTTAGATGCACAGTATAATGTAGATGACAAACCACAACACTGCGTTTATTTTTTTTTTAATGCGCTTTATTTTTAAGTTAAAATTGTCAAAAAAAGTTTTACTTTACGTACAACAACTGAAGAATGAGATTAAGAATGTCTTATAAAGATATTTAATAAATAAATATAAATTCAGTGTTCTGAACTGCTTAATTGTTTCTAAGTATTGCTTCCCTACACTTGTATTTTGTGAACCAGTTAAAATTGCAAACAATCTAAAGTTCTCTGAGCCTTTATTAGGTGTATTACACACTACCCTAGTCGTTGAGTGATTTTTGTCTAAGTAGTATGTTTAGAGCCACACAGTGTTTGTTTTAAGCCAGACGTCATTTACTAACAAGTAGAAATGTGGATGCTGCTTTTGTTTCATAGCGGGGCTGGAGATGGGAGACTGGCAAGAGGTGTGGGATGAAAACACTGGCTGCTATTATTATTGGAACACTCAGACCAATGAGGTGGCCTGGGAGCTTCCGCATTACCTGGCAGACCAGATGCAGAACCTTCAGTACACTGACAGGTTTGTTTTTGTTTTTTTAATCAAAGTATTATTTATATTTTTTGTGACAATTTCAAGTTTAGTGACAATTCTGTATTGAAAAATGTTTTTCACAGCTCATCTTTAAACAGCAATGGTGTAGCTGTCCCTTCACCTAAAAAGGAAGCTAAAAAGAAGGTAAAATTGCTTGTGGAATTTTTCGAATAGCAGGATTTAATACTCACTATTTGTATAACTGATTTTCCACAGGATGTTATAGAGAGCGTTGTTGCTTTGACCAGTGAAGAAGAAGAGAGGAAAGGGGTGGCAGCAACTCTTCTTGCTCCTCTCATCCCAGATGAGGTAAAGGATGCAGAAGAGAAATGGAGGAAGAAGGTCCTGGCTGTGGACGACACCGTGGAAGGAGTTCAAGACATGGAAGAAGAAAATCCACCCACAGACTCTCCATCTATTCGGGACGCAGAAGGCCAAAGTACCCAGATCAGCAGGAACCCATCTGCTGAATCATCCGATCGAGAGGAAGAGGCAGAAGAAGACACCATGGATCTAGAGCTCGCACTCGAAAGAAAAAAAGTTAGCATTGTGATCTTTAACTCAAAACCTGTTATTGGTTTGTCATTTATCGGAAATGTGATGTTTTGAAGGCTGAGCTTCGGGCTTTAGAGGAAGGTGATGGCAGTGCCGGCGGCTCCAGTCCCTGTTCAGAAACGAGCCAGGAGGGACCTCGCAATCTACTATTGAAGAGGAACAAGTGGAAGACTGCTTTTCAACGCGCACCAAGTCCTGACTCGAGTAGCCGGGGCTCGGACAAAGCAGGATGGGTCACACCAGACCACTCAGACAATGGTAATGAATGCCGATGATGCATGGTGAAATGCAGAGCTTAAATGGCCGGTTTTGGCTCTCTTAATCAGATTATTGTTAATTAATTTCATATTATTTTCATCACACTGTGTCATTGAAATGTCTTCTGTTTCTAGCACATTCTAAAACGACTGAGAAGCAAGAAGAGGAGGAGAAAGAGAAATCTTGTTCCAAAGCCCTTCAGAAAGAAGAGGAGGACCTCAAGGTAGCATTTCATGTACTCATGTATAGAAACACGCCACGTATGCCACTCATCATAATAACATGCACTTTGTGTGTGTTCGTGTTGGTTTTTGTCTGTGTATGTCTTGTGAAAATGTGTAGGAGGCACTTGACTTTTAAAAATATAAAAAAATTGTTTTGTATTGATTTTGTTATTGCCTTAGTTTAAGTTTAAGAAATTGTTTTTTTAATAAACGATACAAAACATTTAGTGATAAACCGAAGTACTGTGGGGAAATTGTAAAGTTCATGTTTTTCTTTCTCTTTAGTTTCAGATCGGAGAGCTTGCCAACACGCTTACCAGTAAAATGGAGTTTTTGGGAATTGACAAAAAAACCATCTCGAACTTTCAGCTACTTTTGTTGCAAACGGAGGTAATGACCAAAACAAAAGCAATTTGATGAGTTCTGTTCGAATGACTCCTGTTTTGATGATCATTTTTTTAAAACTATATTTACACGGGCTTCTCTCCTCCAGACTCGGATAGCAGACTGGCGAGAGGGCGCACTGAACGGAAACTATCTCCGGCGTCGGTTGCAGGAAGCCGCTGAGCACATTAAACATTACGAACTTAACGCCACTCCCAAAGGCTGGTCCTGCCACTGGGACAGGTACGCGCTCCTTATCTTTCACATCTTTATCACTCCCCTCCCTCATGTGACTGCACTGCCTCCACATGACAAAACGCACAAAAGATTTGCATTTTGTGGTGTTGCTGGGGAGTGTTATCAAACATGGATAAAGACGGTAAACCAGATAAGGGAGCGTCTTTAAAGTGCCAGCCCGACTGCCAAAATAAGACGCAGCAAATTGCAAAGTCAGCCTAAAGCCACGTCTCCTCCTCAAAGTCAGCCGAAAGGGTTCACTAGCTCTTAGGAAAGTGGTCGCGGGTGCAAGAGCTTTGAACTTTGCAGGACTGTCCCCCAAAATGATGGGAGAAATGAGTGGCACAGATTGACCACACGGAGGAAGCGTGTCACACAAGCATCAATAAACGAAGACGATGCCTTTCCCTTCGGAGCCTGAAGGTCAGACCAATCTATTTCATTGTTTTACTGGAATTATGTTTGCACACGATTGTTAAATAAAACTGTTGTCTTTTACCCTTTCTTAAAGATGCCTGCATTAAGGCATCTAGGAGGGGTTTTGTCACTGTGAGTGAGTATTGTCATGACGGCTGAGATTGAATGTTTATAGTAAACTTTTCAGGATTGGTTCGGAGAGTCCTTTGTTTTGTTTTTTTATTTTCATGCCTTTTTTTTACAGAATAAGGTGGGTTCTTAATCAGTGCACCTTATGTAATCTGGCTCTTCTTCTGGGCTCCCAAAAAAGCCCAGTTTAACATGTTCTCGTTGTGGAACCCCCCTATTGACTCTCCAAAGGTCTCATGACCTCGCAGTCAGTTGAGGGAAGAGATGGTAAGACGTTTTTTTGTGTTTGTTTCTCCCCCTTTAGAGACCACAGGCGGTACTTCTACGTGAATGACCAGACCAACGCTTCCCAGTGGGAGTTTCCAGTTGCGGTGAAAGAAGATGGAGCCAAGCCACCCTTACCTCCGGTTCCTACTTCTGGAGAAGCGTCCGTTGAGGCGCCTGGTGCCAGTACAGGTATGAGACTCACTGATTTATTATTATTATTTTTTTTTATCTCAGGCCATGCTATGCTTTTGTTGTCAGTGTCATGGTCCTCGTGGTCTCAATTACTTGCCCAAGCCACTTCAGCTTTTTTTTTCAGCGATGACCAAGAGCTTTTGCTATTTATTTTCTGTTGTCAATAATGTCTTTTCGATTGTTCTGAAATGTAATACAGAATTAACTATTGTCATCAATATCACCAATGATGCTAAGATGGCGTCGTTAACCACACCAGACTAGTACATTGACCACAATATTGTCAATATTCGGAAAGGCTTTTTCTCTCCTATTGGCTTGTGCACTCATTGGATCAAATCTCAAGCTGGTACAAAATATTAAATAACACAAAGTTATTATGAATATTACAAAACAAAGTTGGTGAGGAAGAAGTGCATTTAAATGAAGTTGGATGTGTGGAATCTGACCACAAATATCAACATTATAACTTCAAATAAGTGTTTGAGTTCAGATTGAGATCAGTTTGTATTTCCACCTCGAGGGAATTATTCAAGTGAAAATAATGTACGAGTGAAATGTACTTTTAGGACCAGAGGGAGACCGTCTGTTTGACAGGGTCTTTTTTTGGTCGTTTTGTTTTATGCCCTGAAAACTACAAGTTATACTATATAAACTATATAAGCTAGAAAACTATATATATTTTTTTTTGCTTGATTAGGAGACGTGCCGTCCTACTGGGCTGCTCCTCGGCCCCAGTTACCGCCCCTTCCTCCAGACGTGCCACCCCCTCCACCCACGGAACAGCCTCCACCGCCGCCGCCTCCTCCTGATTCTCCTCCTCCTCCCCCTCCTCCACCGCTGAGTGATGATGGGGAGATAGAGGAAGTGGAGATGGAAGATGAGGAATCCGAGCCTCCTGCGCCTGGAACGGAAGAGTTCAAGGTCTTGAGAGTTCTCAATGATTTACTTGCAAATGTACTAAATCGCATTTGTTTTTTTTGTTGTTTTTTTTCAAAGGCCGCTGAAGCTGCTGCATTTTTGGCAGCGAAAAGTCTGAAACGCAAGGCCGCGTGCTCCCTAGCTCTGCCTCAAGCCGTCACCATCGGCAGCAGCCCTATTCTTTACACCCATACCGCTGTTACGGCAGGTAATGCATCAATGCCATTTATAAGATGCTTTACACAGGTGAAAGTGAAGTGAGTTTGTCAAAATGTCCATTAGGGACCATATCGAAATTGTGCTCATACATTTAATATAAAAAGAGTGTGAATACGAATGAGCTTCACTTTTAAGGCCTTTTAAATATCTTCAGATGAATTTTAAATTGAACGCAGGACTTTACTGGTAACCAGGAACACTTCAACCAGATTCAGCAACTCTTGTCAAACACTAATATGCTAATTTATTTTATTTGTCTTTTTTTCTTCCAGCCCCTATTTTAATTGGAAGCGCGTATTGGGGAATGACTGCAACACTTGCGCCACCTTTACCAGCGGAAAGCATTATTCCACCAATGCCGGCCCTTCCCGTTCAGCCGCCGCCTCCTGCTCCTCAGCCGCCCAGTAACCCGGAGCCAATCACTAAATTACTTGCAGACAAAACGAAAAAACAAAAGAAGGAAAAGGTGAGTTTGTGTTTATGGGTGCATGCACAGGTGTAGTGGGAGGCAAATAGTCAGTACATGGATCCATTCTTGCAAATATAACTTTACTGTGATTTTAACAAAAATATTGTTTTTGCGTTTGTGTATATACAATATAATTGTCTTTGTGTGATATATTAACAAATACTTAAAATAAATTTAAATCATTAACAAAAACGTTGCTGTTTTTAGAACATAATGAAACAATGATACTATTCATTTTCTGTTGCTAAGAAGAAGTGAAATGGATGGAACATAACATTTGTCTTTGGCCATTTTTTTAAGTAGCTGTCCAAAAAAAACCCGAAAAAGCCATTTTCGTAGTTTTTACATTATTTTTCACACTCAGTGAATTTCGCAATAGTTTTATAATCCTGCTCGGGAAGTTTAGTGAAAATAAAATCACAATGAACTTTCCAGTTCCAGTTGATGGCTTTTTCTCAAGCGTAATGTAGATTTTACAAATTCCTCCTTAAGCTGATGACACTTCCTCTTCCATGTGTGCGAAGTAAATTAATTTGAAGGCAAATCGCAAACTGACCATCATTCTACAATGTTTTGTATTTTGCACAATATTTGTACTCTTATATAAACAATACAGCAATTTATGTTGTGTACTTGTGTTTTTCAGACAAAAAAGAGCAAGACGAAGATGCCGTCCCTGGTAAAGAAGTGGCAGAGTATTCAGAAAGAGCTGGATGAGGAGGAGAAGTCGAGCTCCAGCGATGAAGATCGGGACCAGATGAACAACAGGCGCATAGAGGAGTGGAAGCAGCAGCAGCTTGCCTCGTGAGTTGAACACATCGCTCTCATTTGCTGTTTTATCGTTTTCATCGACAATGAGCTGAAATTCCTGTTCTGTCTTTCTCTCTTTTCCAGAGGGAAAGCGGGAAAGAATGCCAATTTTGAAGCACTGCCTGATGACTGGAGAGAAAGAATGCTCAAGAAAAGAAAAATGATGAAGAGTTCCTAACATCAGTCTTAAACACTAACCTGTTTTATAACTTGACAGTTCTGTGCCGTCTGAATCATTCTCTCCGGCTAAACCTCTCCACTTGTACAGATCTATTTTTTACCCCATTCTGAGTATCAGTGGTTCGATTTCGAAGAAATTAAAATGACGTTAAAGGACAACTCCAGTTTTTCCACAACACGTTTTTCATACCATTAAAACAAAAGTTGGCATCTGACATGCAACTTCAAAAGTATGGTAATCTGGAATTGTGCTTTACAGTAAATTCAGCTCAACATTTTTAAAGGTCAGGCTGATTTAAGTTCAATGCCTATCGAATGTTGAAAATAATGTCTTGATGTTACATTTTTAAATGGGTTTAGTTAAAGGTTTTGGTCCAAACAGTTTCTTTTGCATATGTTGGGTAAAGACCGTTTCTGAATGTGCCGCTGCTTTCTACTTGTATTTTAATATGAGGAACAATTTTGGCCAATTTACAGTCATATCACCGTTAAACTGTGTATCATTTGACATCAAAATCATCTGCACTGTGACTGTTGAGGGATTTCAGCGGTTTATTTTCTCTCATTAAAAGCCAATTTTTTTTTGATATTGTGCGCTTTTGGTCTTTGTGTCTTAATCAGAAGTCCATCTAAATTAACCTCCAATAGACAAACTTGCCGTACTGTGGTTTCCTGTCTCGGCGTCGACTTGCGCCGCTTCTATGGAAACCGGGACACAGATGACGTCACTGGGTTCACTCATTGTGAGGAGGAAGATTGCGTGTAACATGAACGCCTGTTCTCCTGTTAAAAGTTACTCGTACAAGGCTTGTTTACACGGTAATGTTGTTTAAGTGCTTTTTTCTTCAGTCCGTTGGTTTAAACACTTAAACTTCTAACAAGCTAGGCTTCTGAAGGCGGCCCAGTGACTCCTTATTTACCTCCTTAATGAATGTAATCGCAGAAGTTTGGCAATGCAGGTGAGTAGGGAATTATCTACTTTGCTCTACAGTTACAGTATAACGTTACCCGTTTACACGCCAGTGAGTGATACTTAATTCTCTTGTACTGATGATTATTTAACCGAACTGTTATTAAATCTCCACATCAAAGAAACGACAGGACACGTATGACAGATTACCGCAGTATCTTGGATTAATCCAGAGTAAGTATTCTGAGTTTGAGGTATTATTTTAACGTGATGTTTTTATATTATATTATGTGTGAAAGGCTTGTCTGTGCATTCAGGTGTCCTCAGTCGAAGAGAACCGTATGGAAAACAGGAATCTATAGAATTGGAGTCGGACACGATCCTTTCAGAATCGGAGAGCGATGATTCTAATTCGGATGAACCAGAGGAACAAAGCCCGCGTCAAAGTAAAAAGCATTTCACCTAAATATAGAATAATGAAAACAACGCAGATGTGTTTAATAGATTTCCGGAGAGACATCTATTGGTCAATATTTCGATTCCACTGTTTCAAATACCAAACTGTTAGGTCGATCTTTACTTTTACGTTGAGTAACGTATGATTGAGTTCTAATTAAAATGTAATGCCTTCATGAAAGATTCAAACACCAACAATTTGTAGTCGAAGAAGGGCATTTCAATAAATGGCGTGCACGTTGTTACTCAGGCCCAGTCGAAGTTAAATTTAATTGAATTGTTATTTTTTTACAGAACGTTTCAAGGCATCTGTAAAAATTAAACAGTAGTTTTACAGTGAAGATATATGTCAGTGTGACAAAGTGAGCAGCATACCAGGAACACAAAACTGTAGATAATCACGTGACAGAGACTTCATATTTCTTACCTAGTATACCTATTGTAAATAAACACCAAATTCCCTGCAAAAATAAAATTTATAAAAAAACTGAAGCAACTGACTTGCCACCAGCTTTGCTTTGCCTTTACAGTGGCTTGTCAACATCAGAGTGCGTCACCATGGTTTAAAGATTTTCCAGTTTTTCTTTTTTTTTTTTTTCCCCCAAAAGATATTTTCTCAATAGACACAGTTCTCAGGACAAGGCAGCTGGTGTTTGACGCCAATGGCGAGTGGCACATCCCTCGCCTAAGGGACCCTCTGGACCTCTTCACCATCCCGTCCACTTCCTGTCCGTTCCAAGGCGTGCGCTGGCCAATAGAATGCGAAGTGATCCCGGACAGAATCCAGCATATAGGTGCTTGTTTTTTTTTATGCAACTAAATGCATAAATTATTTATCATAACAGTTAGATATGAGCAATTTTTCATTACGGTATATTTATAATTTATTGTCTTACATTAAAACTGCTTTTTTTTTTAATTAAGTGGGAATAGTTGTTTTGAAATAGATTTAAAAAAGGCCTACAAAATGTAAAATAAATATATTTTTTTGCTTTTTTTATATTACATTTCATATTCAATGTATAAATAAATAAAAAAAAAATGTATGATGCTTTTGAATTTTCATGGTTCAGTATAAAATTGAAATTTAACCAAATGTTCTCATATTCAATTGTGAATCAGTGCAAGTTGCATGGATAGAAGAATATGCTATGGAGAAATGGAAATGTCAAATTTGTAAACGTGTTTCAAAACAGAATGGGAACCACCAGAACCGGAATCCTTCTATGAACCAACGGGAGAGGAAGATGCTCCTGTGCCGGCAGAACCAGAGGAAGGAAACACCGTCTACTGCCTTGATTCCGGTAAATATTCGAGACGTTGACTTGCCTATAGCTGCATATAAACACGTGACCACCAATCAATCACACTTATTCTTCCTTCTCCAGTCAAAAAAACCTCCTACTTTACCTTTTCTCGCATGGGTGGGAGCCGAGGGGTCATTAAAAACGCCACATTGTGTGCCAACAATCAAAACAACCCAGTGCTGTCTTTCGAATCTCGGTTCGAGAGTGGAAACCTGCAGAAAGCCGTGCAAGTGTGAGTCTGCATCGTCTACTACACCCTCCTCAACACATAACTTCTCAGGTGAAATAATCCCAAATCTGGAATTTCAGCGGTCAGCATGAGTACGAGTTGACCCTGCGCACTGACATGTACACGGCCAAGCATACGCAGTGGTTCTACTTTCGAGTGAGGAACATGCGAGCTGGAACAACCTACCGCTTCACCATCACTAACCTGATGAAGGCCAGCAGTCTCTACAGTACGGGAATGCGTCCGCTCCTCTACTCCGAACAGGCTTCCTTGATGAAAGGCCAAGGCTGGTACCGATCCGGAGCCAACATAAGGTTCCAAATCTCATTCTCCGCCAACATGATCCCACATTTCCTTCAATAACCCTCTTCTCACGTCTATCAGGTACTTCCGTAACAACCCTGAGCAAGAGGGAAGCCCTCTTTTCTCCCTCACATGGACTCTAGAGTTTCCGTTCGATGATGACACCTGTTATCTGGCACACTGCTACCCATACACGTATTCGGATCTGCAGGGTTACCTGCGTGAAGTCAGCTCGGACCCCGTGCGGTCGGCTCACTGTAAACTACGGGTGCTGTGTCGTAGCCTGGCTGGTAATTCTGTGTATGTGTTGACGGTGACGACGCCATCCGCCTGCCCCGCCGAACACAAGGCCAAGCGGGCAGTCGTGGTGACGGCACGGGTCCATCCGGGAGAAACCAACGGCTCTTGGATGATGCAAGGGTTTCTAGAGTTCCTCCTCAGCGACTTGCCGGATGCTCGCCTGCTGAGGGAAACCTTTGTTTTTAAGGTTAGTGATTGTGCGCTTTTAGACCGTTAAAACTGTGAAAAGCGCCTTACAAATGCTCAGAGCTTGAACTTGATTAGAGGTTACTGTAGATTCGAATCCGGAAAGCTATCTTGTGCACAATTTAGAAAATGAAAAATAAATAGGGAAAACGAGCAAAATTCAAAGGTAGGCAACATAATTATCTGTATCCATGTCATCAAGAAAATTACTATAAATAAAATGTTCTATAGATGGAGAAAGAATGTATTCATGAAACATTGTTTTAATATATTTAAATACATATTTTCAAAATACATATAATCAATATATGGGACATATTTAAATATGTTTTTAACCTATACATGCATATATTGTTAACAGTTTCATATAAAGTCTAAAGAAGACAGAAAGATTTAAATATATGAACAATAGCTACATATATTTTCATTTTAATATATTCAGCCGAATAGTAGAAACAGAATACACACATTTATATGTTAAAAACATTTTTAAATGTGCTTTTAAACGTTTTCCTAATTATTTCCAATAAATGCATTTTACTCTGCGTCAGATTTTAGTTTCTTTTAGTGTTTTTATGGAGTGTTGTAATATTTTAAACTATCTAGTGTTATTTGACAGTTAGAATGTTTGTTCTATGTTTTATTTAAGTGTGCAATACTTTTGACATTGTGTACCTAACACTGTAAAAAAAAAAATGTGTGTAGAACTGCCACTGAGAGTCAATAATGGTTTTATGGACCGGCTGCTTATTTCGGCCGAATACTAAAGAAGAAAATTTTTTCCTAAGCCTGTTATTATTCACTTATTTTGTCCAAAATCCAGGTTAACAAAACCAAGAATGTGTAAAGGATTACGAAAAGTAAGCCACAAATCACCAGTGAGCGAAACAATCTGGTCAGTGTACATGGAATTACGATGCTGCACTTGTCGCTCGAATTTTAGGGAAACACAACAGCATCAGAAAATTATAAAGTAATGAGGCAAGTGGCAACACGGAAGGGTTTACCGCTATTTCAGGGGGACATTGAAAGTCTTCAGTCTGCCAACAGAACACGCCAAGTCAAGTTCTTCAAACCTTAACTGGAATTTAAGTAACTTCTGTTACTATGCCTATGTAGTATCGAGTTTTCTCGCACATAGGATCGTTTAGATTGTGTGGAAGAATTATTTCATACTTTTTTCCTCAGTGAACAAAGTAGGTAAGCAACTGTAGTTGTCAGTTAATGTTTGCCTAAAGAATGTGTTTTGAAGGCCAAATGAAACGTTTTCATGTTACGTAAAGTCATTATGGCAAACATTGGCACTAGCCTGGTATTAGGACCAAAATGATCAGGTGATTGACTATACATGCTATTTTTTAACAAACGGTGGTGACGTGTGTTTTGGTTGAAGGTCATACCGATGCTGAACCCCGATGGTGTAGTGGTGGGGAATTATCGTTGTTCGCTGGCCGGCCGTGACTTGAACCGCAACTACCGCAGCCAACTTCGGGATTCATTTCCCTGCACTTGGTACACCCGTAACATGGTGAAACGGTGAGGATCAGGCACACTAGGTGTTTCCTGGACCATGATATGATATCAACTACTGCATTAGACTCAAAATCATAAAGGAAGTGTTTAAAAATTGACTGTAGTTCATTAGTTTGCCCTTTTAATCAGTAAAATACGATATTTGTCTCTCAAAGGTTGCTTGAAGAGCGAGAAGTGGTGGTCTATTGTGACTTTCACGGACACAGCAGGAAAAACAACGTATTCATGTATGGATGCAACAGTCGGAAAGATGCCAAACAGTGTCTTGAGGAACGTGTTTTTCCTTTGATGATGAGCAAGAACGCTAAGGAAATGGTAACCAAGAGCTCTCAAAATGAACCATTATCAGAACTCAATCTTCATGCCTTCTTCTTTGGAAGTTTTCTTTCAGGAGTTGTAAATTCAAAATTCAGAGAAGCAAAGAAGGCACAGGCCGGATTGTCATGTGGAGACTGGGCATTCAAAACAGTTACACGATGGAGTCAACCTTTGGTGGCTCCACTTTAGGTACATGAAGGTTTGGGTCTCGACCCACAGACCAAGATTGGTGAACAAATTTTGACAAAGACCAAATCCCAACTGTATTTTGTTTTTGTCCGTTGAAGGCTTCAGGAAAGGGACGCACTTCAGCACACGGGACCTGAAGTCCATGGGATACAGTTTTGGTGACACTCTTCTGGACTATTGTGACCCAGACCCTTCGAAGGTGGTCTAACTAACTTATCCTTTGGTTTTTTATTTTACTTGTCACAATTCATCCCTTTGTTTGGTGGCAGTCTGTCTATTGTCTGGAGGAGTTGGGAATGCTACTAAAACAAGAGGTCAGAAGAAAGCTGGGACGAGACTTGGATTCTTTGAAGGGGCTTTCTGATATTGACCTTGAGTCCAGGTAATAGTCAAGATTTAGTCGTATGGATTTGGTCCATAATTACAGATTATTGGCACTGTTAAATTTGAGTAATTTGGGGGCTCATTTTTGGGCATTTGCTCAGCTTTGGCCACTTCTATAACAATTTTCCAGGTCTAGCAATAATGGGCTGAAAATTAGCCCACAAAGTACTCTAAAGTTTAGTGGCAATGAAATGTGTAATTAGTAGGTTATTTTTTTAAATCTAGTTAATTGTATTTTGTAATCTTGAAATTAAATTGCAGCTCTTGTTGATTGTTCATTTTGTTGTGTGCATGTTAGTTTTAAGTGTTGTACAATAGTGATGTTTTGTTCCTGAGTCTAGAGATTTCCAAAGTGTTGTGTGTGAATCATTCAGAATGCATAGCACTTTTGTCTTTGTCTTGCTCGTCTCAATATAAAACGTCACATGTGATAGATGCGAGAATTTAGCTTGTTTATCCGTGCTAACATATAAAAAAACTATCATACCTTGCAAAAAGTAGAGCAGCTTCCACACCAACTTTGAGAATAGTTTAACAGCGATAGTTTTTGTTTCACATGGATAAGAATCTCACATCAATGCAACATGGACGGCCCACCACTAGTAAATAAGTTAAACAAGTAAGTTAAACCAAGACACTTTGGAAAATCGTATGTCCTGTTTCAACCTTCGAGAACATCCAGAAACTGAAAGTGGGTTAAGATTTGTGCCTTACCTTACAAATAGGCTTGTAAAAGTTCCTATAAAAACACTGTTAAACCCTGTGGAATGTCTTCCTAAAAGAATGTAAGCCTTCATGGCTGGAAGGGCTTGAGATTCTCTTTCCATATGTAGAAGAAAAGGTGCTTTAAAATTTAAAATTTAAAATTACGTCCTTCTGTCCTGGTCGTACTGTATTGATTTTTTTTTTTTGCCTAATTTTGTGGCATTTTTTAGGCCTCATTTATTTTGTTTCTTTTAACTGACCTAGAAAAAGCTGACAATCTTGATCTTTTACACAGCACAAGTGGATCAAACAGCACGGAATCAGACGGGCTGCCTGTTCATCTTTTAAACAACACAAAACAGGTCCAGTATAACATGTAGACAATAAACTCGGTTCTTTTTGTACAATATTTGTCATTAACAGTTTGTGGTCTCCATAGGAAATGCAGGGGAAAAAGAAACACATGAGAAGCCGCAAAGAAAGGGATAGACTCAGACAAGAACGTGTACAGAACCCTTGTGTAGAACCCGCTATTATTCAGGCTGAAGACAAAAAAATGGTTGGTGTGAGCATTCAATATAAATTTTTGAGAAATATTAGTAGCCATTTATTTTTTTTTATGTAATCTTTGTTTTTAAAAGGATCCTATTCCATTGAATGAAAATGCAGCTCCAGTTAAAATCCAGGAAAAGCCAAAGTGCTCCAACAAGGTCAAAAAGAAAAGCAAGGTAATTGTTTTTTGCATTTTTGCTTTTGTTTCAAATCGCACAATGCACATAAAAAGGTTTTTAAATAACAAAAAGGGGTTTTCCCACAGGTATCTTTTAACTCAGTCATGTTTTTCTTAATTAGGAATTAGATCACTTTATTATCAGACACGTTATTTTTTTGTGGCAAAAAACACACCTTAAATGTTCCGACGATATCCGTCTTTCTCATAGTCTAGGACTGTGATGTATTTATAACAGCTGATCGTCCTTGAGGCGGAGTCCACCTGTCACAGATTGACAGGCTCCGCCCCCTAATGCCAATTCACAGCTGGAGGATGTCGCTCCAGGTGTGGTAAAGCACCTTTGTTCTGACAATGGCCTTCTTGTTAGACTTTTTGCTGTCTGATGAAACGTGTCTGATAATAAAATAATTTAGATGACAGTTTGTTTCATTTTATAAAATAAAAAAAAAAAAAAGAAAAGTGTTTTTTTATGTTTAGGAGCCAATTGTGGTGAAGCCAAATAAGAGTTCAAGATCTTTGATTCCCCATCCTACAGCTCACATCGTTGCTCTAGATAACGTGAGTCTACACACACACACACACACACACACACACACACACACACACACACAAACACACACGAATTCATGTCAAAGTGGGGCCTCACCAATGACACACAATATAACCCCCCACCCACCCACCATCCCCCCTCCACCCTTTACTCTAATGGTGCTAAATCCCTTCTTGACCGTAAAACAGGCTGTCAAAGGTCCCCACAAATGCCCATCATGAACCCCACTTTTGCCTAAATGCCTGTACACACGCACACTGCAGATAATACAATATATATTGACAATAATAAACTGTCCTGTTGAACCTAGGATCTACCGTCCAGCAGTTCCAACAGTTCGTCTGACCCGCGACCTCTCTCAGGTGAAATAAACAGCCTAATAAATCATTTTACTATTTATAAATGTATTCAAAAATAGTTGGCCGTAGGTGTGAATTGACAGTGTGAATATGTGTTGGGGTCCCGCTCTGTGATTGGTCGATCACCAATCCAGGGTTTTGAAAATGGATGGCTTGGAGGTCAGGAGAGCTGTGTTGTTAGCAGTTCGGAAGATGTAAAAACCAATCTTGCTGTATTTCAGCTCTGCATGGGTATCAAGACGCCACGTTCTCCAGCTGCCAGAAACGATTGCGACAGACGCTTTTAGCCAGTGCAGGTCAGAAACGACTTCTTCCTGTTTCAGCCCCCCGACCGCTGCAAGAATACACAATACCGCCATTCTCTGATTTAAGAGCACCACCAATGAAAGGTAAATTATTGAGCCACATTACAGGCAAAATTGGAAAGTTTTGTTAATCAGCAATGGTGATGCGAATGTGCCAGAATTCGCATCGCCGAGAAGGTTTTATGTTGGCTTTGTGTTCACCTTAAATGTGCAAAAACTTGAAAGCAAACGTGAATTCAATTCCAGTGGTCTAAAATACTCGAGTAAAATGACTTTGTTACTTTGAATAAAAATAAAGTAATAAAGTATTTTAAGGCTACTTTGTATTTGTGCAGAGTATTAAAATATAAGCAACTTTTACTCTCTACTTGACTACATTTCTGATCGAGTTCTATGTGCACATACTCGTTACATTGTGATTGAGCGCTTTACTGCTGCAAATGTTTTTACTTACCGCAAGTACAAGTTTTACCGCGGCTAATTTTTTGGGCAGAGGAGGCGATATTGCCATCTGCAGGGTGCTGAGGGTACCGGATGCTATTTTTGAGCTAAATCACACAATTAAACGGCAATTAAGTTAAATCGAAACAAACACAGTTCAATTACGAGTGCATTTCGACTACTCTTTCAATCATCCCATTGAAACTTGCATTTTTCTTTGTTACTATCGATTTTATGAATCCTGAACATGACAAGGATTTTTTTATGCCACAGGAGCTTCTTATTTTATGAACTCCTTACAAAAACGGTAAGTTGGCCTTTGACTATTTCTCCAAGATAGTTAAAACCATCAACTAAAATGCCTTCTACCACAAGACAACAGCAGGAGAAACTCAACCAGGAACGACCAGCACAAACAACACCCATCAGAATCCTAAACCTAATGCCGATAGATAACATGGGATCGCTCACAATCAGCAACAAGGCCGATGCGCACGGTAAAGACTCGGCTTAGCGGACGACATACCTAAGACATAAAACCGGATTTTTTGGTAACAGTTTTTTTCCACCAGTTTCTGCTGCATCACGGGATTCTGTGCTGCCTGGAACGGTGAAGCCAAGTGACAAAAACTGTGGGATTTCACTCCCAGAATTGCAAAGGTTGTACGAATATTTAACCGTTCTTTGGTTTGATGCTTAAGCTGCTGATACAGCGGAATGTCATCGGCTGTTTTCGTATTTCTAGTCCAACTCAACAGAGTGGTAACCAGGCCATAGGAAGCATGAGGTTGGGGAAGCTGCTGGACAAATCTGGGAGGAGAACCACTGTTTCCCCCGACAACTTGAGCAGTGAGGAAAAGTAAGCGGAGGTGGCTGAAGTCGGCGTTGATGCGCTTGCTCACGCTCGGCTTTTCTCTGTAGGGTTGCCTCAAGACACCGTACCAGTAAAGAAAGAACCAAGAGATGAGTTGCCAAAAAACAGTTCAGATGTCTCAGGAAATGTCCATTAAGCCAGTGATGCCAAATCTGGCCAAAACTGCGAAGATGAAGAGATGCTGACTTTCTTTTCTATGCAATTCAGTGTTAATTCAGTGGTTCACAAACACTTAGTCTTTATCTATGCAGTTTAAACATTTTAATACATAGGCTGCTGTTTTTACATGTTTTTACTGTATTTCTCTTACACATTTTGTTAATGAAGTCAGGAGTTTGTTTAGTGTGTTTACAAGTCGAGGAAGATTTGTATTGCATTTAGGACAATATTATTGTAAACAAAATATATGTTTAATATAAGAAATACCCAATACAATTATTATAAAAACCAATTGTAGCTTTTATTGTATAATTTATACAAAACAAAGCAGAAGTGCAATAATTTGCGGGAGAGAAATCCAGATTCGTCAACAGAATGTTTATAGATCATTGCAGTGGAATACCCACAACCTTCACGAATATTTGTTCGGGACAGTCTGCTGCTCAACATGGTTGTGATTTATTGTAATATTTTTGTTTTATAGCATTTGATTAAGCAAGATTTGTCCACAAGCCCTGGCATCTCATGTTCTTAATTCCTGAATCCCATCAAACTGCCGCAAGTGGAAGCGACGTTCCGTCTGCCGGACCATTTCACGTAATGCCAGGAAGCCGAAAAGAGCCTGAGACGGAGCAGTGGACAAAATGTTAGGTTCAAGCTCCATCCATACATCCATCCATGGTCGCAGGAGCAGTTTCAAGCTCATTTGGATATAGTAATATCTGCATTACCTCTGCAAAAACAAACAAGGCCAGCACAATGTGGACTCCTCTCTCCAAGGGTTGAATCAGAAGACCTTCATTAAAGAGCTGAAACAGAATCAGCGGGAACTGCAGAAGGAGCGTCAGGAGCCAAAATCCTGCCAATTCTGGAACCTGAAATCACAAAAACTGGTAATTTATGGCAATAAACTAATATTTGCGTTTATGTGTTACCTTTTCTTGTAAATTCCCAATATATCCCAAGTACAGTCTTATGGCTTCAATGAGGGTCATTAAAATAAGGATAGTGAACAGGATGAATTTATAGTAATCTGCGAGGAATGGGTACTAGATAAAAGAACAAAACATTTTAGTAAACTGGTAACTTAACGGTTCTGGAGAAGCTTCTCACTTTCAGTTGAAGCATCACTGTCTCACTAAGCCACCAGAAAGGAAAAAAACACATGTTGAAGTGAAGTGACATCTGAAGAGGCAGACTGGAGACCACGTCCTTATCTGAGGAGGAAAATAATTCACAATCAAGAGTATTATATGTGCAACATTCCATTATGGCATAAATGTTAGGTAAATTTGATTTATTGTTGTTATGCTGTATCGTTACTACTTTATTTAAACAAAAATGAGTGAGTTTGTCAAACAGTTTAGTACTGTTCATGACTTATTTGGATAATTTGTATTTCACGAGTACTTCGATTTCAAAAATTTCATTTCAAAATATGTGCAATTAAGGAACCAAAGATACACATTTTGATGCTGAAATATTTTCTACAGCGTATTAAACTTTCGCTTATTTGATCTGTTACGTTAAAAAGTGAAAATCCATACATTTGCCACCGCTTACTCTATTTCTGGGTCACGGGGAGCTGGCGTACAATCAAGTACAATTGAGATTAAAATGTGTGTGAATCAAATCTGTTCTTGGAGGTTTTCTGAACCGGTTCGACTGAGTCACTGCAAAGATCCGATTCCCAAAACAATTCATTTTAAGCGGGAGCTCCCAAAACATTCGGCGATCACGCACCGTAACACGTTTATCGTGACTACAACTCTAGCGATGTTCATACAAAAGTCAAAAAAGACAATTGTGGTTTGGAGGTAAGGAACAAAACAAAAAAAGTCGCACGGGAAAAGATCTCGGCTAACCAGATGAATTAGCTTAACAGCTAGCGGTTAAAAACTCGCCGTTTCGCAAAACAAACCCACTTACCCTGACTTATAAAACTATCCGGTGTTGCAATAGAAGGCTCTGTGCGGAACTGCTCGACAAACACGGTTCTGGAGAAGTCTCCAAGTCGCCTCCGTATGGGTTCAGGAAGATCCATGTCGAGCCGTAGCAACGGCGGCGGCGGCGTCTGGTCGGTGCGGTTGCGAGGGTCCAGCTGTGATGGAGGCGTTTCCTTTCACTCGCCTCAAAACAAAAGCGCTTCGCACTGACAGTAAAAACAATAGATATTTGGATTTGCTAAAATTATAATTAGTTTAAATTTGTTACTGACTAGCAAAATACCCGCAGTACCAGATTACGTCACATTTAACGGCAGATGTTTTATCAACATTTAGAATGAGGCAAATAAGCAAGTATTTGTAATTTTCCAACATTTAAACAATTTCAAAGCCCAGTAAATTTGTTCTATGTTTTATCATGACTCGTCTAAAAAGTAGTGGTGTGAAGTACATGACTACTTTACTTTACTGTACTGAATATCAAAATATAAGCAACATTTACTATCTACTTGACTACATTTTTTTTAATCCTTTTTTTCGGCCTTTTTGAAACATTGAGGTGTTAAGTTTCATTTCTATATTAGGAAATACAACCTCACAAATAGTTTCTTGTTTTTCCAAAATTCTTGTTTTTTTTTTTTTTTTTTTTTTAGCTTAAATTCAGCACGACTAAATACTTAAGTTATTTTAAAATGGATACTTTACAACTTTTGCGGAAGTCTTCTTGGAATTCTTCCACACATCTGGATTGGTGGCCAACCAATCACAGACATACACGTTCACTTTCTCACTCATACAATATTCCAGACCCTCAAAAAGCACATAAAGAAACCCACAAAAGCACATAAAGTGTAATACAAAAATAAGCTGTGAAATACATAAAATATAAAATACATTTATTTGAAATGCTCTGTATTTTACAGCAGACAATATAAATACAATCACATGGCTCTATGTACAGCAGTGGATCTCAGCAGTGAAAAAAGGTGTTGAGGTCAAAGTTCATTTTGCAACGCCAGCGTTACAGGGTCTGGTTTGAAGAAGTCACAAGATGGTCTCCATAGATGTCATGGTGTCCGAGCGATCCACTGTGTCATAGTAGCGGAGACAGGCTTTATACTGGAGAAGTTTCTCCGACAGGTGAGTGTGAATTACACCGGCGTTCACATCTACGCTCAGATCGCTGTACCTGCCCATAACAAACCAATCACTCACTACCTTGAATTAGTTAAATGGAATAAAAACAGCAATCTCTACCTTTGTGATATCCACCAAAACACCACAGTGTTAACTGCCATCAGCGCAGCCAATGTAAAGAAAAAACGCTCCATGTTGCCGTTGCTGAGATTATTTGGATAGAAGTTTCCTGTCAATAAGAAACAAGGCCATTTATCATCTACAGTCGATTCCAGATCATTCGGGAACTGGTAAATCGGCCTCTTATTAGATCAAATCCTAAGAAACCGAAACAAATCCTATTACATGTCTAGTATGATTTGCTTTCTGGGATTAGTGAAGTGTTACTATGTGGCTGTGTGGTCAACACAACATGAATGACTTGTGACTCTTAGTCATTTTTGTTGATGACTCGAGAGTCACCTTTGAAAACCAAAATGACAGTGGAAATGTTGATCTTTATTGGGTCTACAAAACAAAAGAGTTTGTATCTTTCAACCAGAGGAGTAACAAAGTAGAATTTTGGCTTATTTATACTTTATTATTTTTTCCACCTACTTTTTACTTCTACTCCTTACATTTTTATATCCATGTTATTTCTATTTTCTTTAGGATAGTTTTATTTCCGCTTTGTCGATGATAAAAAAAAAAACATCTAGATAAATTGCGTCATTCAATTACAGTAAACTTGATGGATGAGTGGTTGGATGAGACGTGTTTTAAAGTCAATGCATTACTTTTAGTTTTACACTTCAAGTTGTGATCAAACCAGTACTTTTACTTGACTAAAAAGGTTGAGTTGATAATTAGTGTAAGTTGATACACTATATTTTTAAACTATATTAATCTATGTTACTCGAGTAATGAATGTGACCACTTTTGACCGAACGGTTTTCAACAACAAGCTTCAATGCTGTGATGATGTTAATCTTGCTGGAATTGCATTGTAGTGGACTGTAAATTTTGCTCTTCCTACATGTTATAAAGACCTTGAGAATTTTGTGAGAACAGCAGGGACTTTGACTTACCCTCAGACACCGAATAAAGGAAGTGAATGAGAAACGCTCCCAGAAAACAGCCGCCACCATATGAAAGACTCAGTAAATGCAGAGAGACGCCTCTGAGGTGGCTGGGAGTCAGACTGAAAGAGATGAAAGAGCCTGAAGGAAATGGAATTAAACAGGAAGTGAGTGTCAAGCGGTCGCCAAGCCTCAACGGAGGGAGAGATGTGATGAGAATGCACATACACGCTGGTGTTACAAAGGCCTCCGCCACGCCGAGTAAGATGTACTGTGGAGTGAGATGGAAACACGTCATGGAAGACACTTGCAGGACCTCTCCAGAGAGCGTCTGCCCAACTAGCGGATAATCCTTCCGGTGGAATTCTGAAATTCCTGCCAGGAGAGCAGAGAGCGCTGCGCAAGCATGACCCAGAGCTGTGGAAAATATTACATATCATTAGAGATAGAAAGATAGATGGATAGACAGACATAAAGATCCTTCCGTCCACGTTCATCTATCTGCCTGCCATCTGCCATCCATCCGTCTGTCCATCTCAAACTGTGCGTCTATCTATCTATCTATCTATCTATCTATCTATCTATCTATCTATCTATCTATCTATCTATCTATCTATCTATCTATCTATCTATCTATCTATCTATCTATCTATCTTTCTATCCATATATCCATCCATCCATTCATCCATCTATCCTTACATCCATCCATCTATCTGATTGTTCATCCATCCACCAATCATTCATCCATTTTTCTAAATTACCGATGACATAGATTGACAAAAACTAGAGGAACTATTAAACGTGTAGGTAATTTAAATGCTTACTTATAAAGGTTGCTGGTGAGGGAAGCATGTTCTTTTTTGACCGGTGGCAAGTGTTCAGAAGCTCCAGAAAAGGGGCCAGTATCAACACCGGCAGGATGCTGACCACCTTCATCACTGCTACGGGCAGAAGAAAGCCACCGAATCTTAAATTTGAATGCATGGTTTGGATATAGTAACCTGATGGAATCTGTTAAAAGAAAAGTGGAACAAAGTCAAGCATTCAGCAAAATAATACGCCGCAGGTTGTTGTATCCACTTATACCTGCCTGGATAACGCAAGCTCGAAATAAAAGCTGAAGTCCAAAGAGAGGGAAAAGTCTGGCCAGGATTTTTACGTTCTCCACGCACGTCTCACTGTAACAGCCTCCGTTGTTTTCCTTGGCCCGGTCCAGCCAGTTAGCAACATCTCCGCCTAAATGACGGTAATGCAGGCAACACATCTTCAGGGAGTTGAAGAACACCCCAAGAGTGGTGAGCAAGGAGCTGCCTGGGTGGATGACACAATAAACATTCTTCAGAGATGTCACCATTCCTTTACTCTGTCAAAGAATAATCTCATGCTGAAGAAAAGCTGATTTTAAGAGTGACTCTCAATAGTGACTGTCTCACCTTTGTGGGGACGGAAGGTGAGTTTGTTCCGAACCATGTGTATGGCAATGAGGGTCAGGAGGACGGAGGTGAACGGGATGAGAAAGCAGAGGTTTTTGGCCACTGACTGCTGGATGTAGGCAATCCCCATAAAAACCACCAATGAGTTCAGATTCACTAGCCAGTAGAACCTGTGGGTTGAAGATTTGGAATCTTCAGAAAATACTCAAATCTAAATACTTCAGAATAACAGTCTATATGGTTTCTGCTCATCGGATACTATCGTTAAACAAAGCCTGCTTAAGTGCGCCAACTAAACCTAAGTACTTAAGATTGAACTCTCCCAAACGTCAAAGCAACCAACATCAAGCACCTCAACAAGTCAATGCTTCCAATTCATTTTTAAATAATAAAAAAAATCATATGCTACCAGTAAGTAAAAAGGAAAAAAACTTTTCCTCCACTTAAAGTTGAAGTTTGAACGCAAGATCTTTTAAAACCCTTGCAATTCTATGTTTGATTCACTGATTTTGTTAAACTAATAAATCTTGAATCCAGAATTTTGGGGCAAACATGCCTACTTGTTGTCTGAATTGAAACTATTGTATACTTAACTGGGAAGCAAATTTTACCTGGAAGCAAACTTAACTGGGAAATGCACTTTACTGGGGTGGTCCTCAACCGGGAAGCAAACTTTTCCCGGATTTGTAGTTAACTGGGGTTCATAATTAACTAGGAAGCAAACTTAACCGGGGTGAGCACTTAACCGAGTTACAGATTTCACCAGGAAGCAAACTTAACTGGGAAGCTACTGTACTATCTTAACTGGGAAACAAATTTAACCGAGATTTGTACCTAACCAGGGTGCGAACTGAACTAGAAAGCGTACTTTGTTGTGTACGTTGAGACATTTAAAATTGTGATAAGCACCTTAACTTGAACTTGAACCTAACCGGAAAACGAACTTAACCAGGGTGTGTACTTTACTGGGCTGCGCACTTAACCGGGTGGCATATTTAACTGGGTTTAATATATAACTTAACTGGGAGGCTATGGTGGTATATTAGGTCATGCTAAACATAGTGTTTCCATTGTAAGTTCAATGTAATCAGCGTTGTACCAGTTGAAGAAGGACGAAAGTTGCTGTTGGTTGCAACCTTGTAGATGGTAGGCTGCCATCGGGCACAGGATGGCACGGATTCCACCAATGCCAAGAACCACAGCAATAAGCCCCGTGTAGAAGAGGATCTGTTGCTCGTGTGGCTCAAGCCGATGCACGATATTGTGTGTGTTTATGTAGAAATCCTCAAAAGGGAAGGCGACAACAGGAAGCATGGCAGTTCCTAAGGAAAAACGGTCATTTCAGAATTCCGCCTTATCTTAACACCAAAGCAAATCTCATCAGCTGCCATATTTGAACATTTGCTGGCATATTCACAGGCTTATCAAGACAAGGAAAGCCTATAGCACCAATGTGGTCCAAAGTTTGTCAAATTTGGTCTCATTTCAGACTCTAATCAAACTGCATTCAAGCATTCACATCAAATCAGTTTGCAAACTTAATCCCAAACACACAAAATTCCTATCTAGATTGAGAATATTAACTCAGACTTGAGCCTAACCCAAGTGCAACCACTAACCAAAGAAATGAAGAAGAGCGCAAAAACAGAGAGCTGTGGTCCGTCCCAAGCACGTCTCGGCAAACCATCCCACAAGAACAGGAGTGAGTACGCTGGCTCCCACAAAGCACGTGTTCAACATTGCCGCCTGGTAGTTGCTATATCCCAGTTTGATGGTGCAGAAGAGTATCATATTGCAAACGATCCCAAAAAACGTGAACCTCTCAAAAACCTCCACAAAAAGAATGCAGACAATCACCTGGAGCTTTTTGTGTGTCTTGCGGGTCTTGACCACCATCCCTCTAGGATAGGAACATGGAGAGACAGTGAACCCATGCGAGCAGAAGCTGCAGAGTCCGTCAAACGTATCCAAGGGTGGCATGATGCTTCAGAGCGTCATGTGGAGGTCTCAGCCAATGCAGAGCTGGCCACCATTACAAGAGACCAAGACAGACAATTCCTCACAAACATGTGAAATCTTGTAGATGCCTAACAACAGAGGTTTGGCAGTTGGGCAAAGGCTCGTGTCACGTCTCCTCATTGAGGTTTCTGAGTAATGTTTACGGGCAACTTCTCCTCACTCACATATTAAACTTCTCATTGGTGGGCCTGAGGTCAATCTTATCTGGAAAGCTGACATGGCAGGAACGTGCTTGCACGTGATGTCAATTGATTTCAAAGATGTGAGACATTCATCAAGACTTTTTCAATATTTGGCAATATTTAAGCCAAAATCACAATATACTGTATTATTTGTAGGAAAATATGTAATGAAACTTCATTGTTATTACATTACATTGTCAATACCTGAAAACCATACCATTTGCAAATACCAGACATTGTAATAGTACATATGCTATCAGTGTTTCAGTGGTTCTCTAGGGCATTTTTTTTTCAATATACATGTTGGTACTGTTTGTTTTACATTCAACAAATGATTATTTTTTACATATCTTAGGTTTTATCCAGCTTAAACTATGTTTTCTATTTTCTGAACTTTGAGTGTTTCAGTTGTGGAACGCGCAAGAGTCCAGATTTCCTAATTTTAAGGCCAAAAAAACAGCAAATTACTGTTCACTCTGATTTTATTAAAAGGCAAAAATGTTTGCAAAAGAAAAGCATTGAGTAAAAGTATGGATACCTTACTGTAAAAAATACCCCATTACCAAGTAACAAGTCAAAATTACTAATTATTAAGTAACAAGTTAGCAGTTCCATGGACACTTCAGTAAAAGTCATAGTATCCCATTTTTAGAAGAACTTGAGTATTTTTTTAGGCTAAAATCAAGCATAGTGAAAAACAAGAAACTCTTAATTTACAAGTTTTTATTTCCGAATATAGAAATAAAATTTAACACCTCAATGTTTCAAAATATCTCAACAAAAACTCAAATGTGCAAAAAAGTGCAACCCCTAATTCACGTTCACCTGATTTAGCTCATAAATAGCATCCAGTACCTTCAGCACCCTGCAGATGGCGATATCACCTTGTCCGCCCAAGAAATTAAAGCGGGTAGAAAATCATGACGACTTGTCGTGCACAATCACGATGTAACTAGTAACGATAAGTAGTCAAACTAAGTGGAGTATAGAGTACATATACTCTATATAAAATTACTCTTCAAAAAGTTGGTCAATTAGAAGTGTAGCTTATATGTTTGATACAAAAAAACTCTCAAGTACTTTACACCACTGTACATGGCACTGTTGATGTAAAGTATATTAATATAAAGCACTGCTTTCATATTTGTTTGTTTAATTCGAAGGACCTCGTGTTGTCTACACAAATTAATTTCACAAGCATGTATCACCGCGCTAGCGAATGAGGGTTAATGAAACTCTTCAGGACTGATGGTGCCGCTGGTGGATCACACCCCACCGTGAAAGGTGACCAGTGGGAGGACCAGCACGTGAGGTGAGTAAACAACAAACCCCAACACCCCTACAGCAAATGCTATTAATATGCACACGTATTTATATTTTAATGAATAGTATCATTTTTTTTTTTATGTCTGATGCCCTTCTGGACGCAACTCTGTCTGTTTTGGCACAAAGTCACTGGAATGTGGCTAATTATTTCATATTCACAGAAAAAATATTTTAAATAAAAGAGGAAAATACAGTATATATTAAAAAATGTTACAAATACGATGAATGCAAATGGTTATCTGTTGATTCGAATCCGTAAAGCTATTGGGTGCACAATTTAGAAAAAGGAAAACAGGGAAAACGACACCATATAATGGTACACAACAGCAGTCTCTGTATCAATGTCATCAATAAAGGACTATAATTAAAGTGTTCCATACGAAGAATAAATGTCTCTGTGTATGTGTGTGTATATATACGTATATATACACACATAAACATGTTTAAATGGTCTTTTAGTTTGTGTTTGTATGGGGTGTTATATTTTACATTTTCTAGTGTGATTTGACGTTTAGAATATTTATATGTACACACACACACACACATGCACACACACAATATTAATACGTATTTTTTGTAATCGTTGTGTCGTCTAAAATGATGAAGGACCTCCAGAGGGCGCTATATATACTGATTTCAAAACGGGGTGGAATTCAACATTCTCTTTAATCTAGTTGTCTTTGAAATCCTTTTTCCAATGTTTTCTTACAGAACAATATGTATTATTATTAATATTAATAATATAAAATGCGTTATTTCTTTATATAGCTTAGTTTTAGTGAGTGAGATGGCCACTAGAGACCAAATCGAAATTGTGCTCTGCATTTAATCATCCAGGAAGCTACACACAGTGAAGTGACACATACAAACAACGGAGCAGTGGGCAGCCTACGCCCTGGTGCCTCTCTCACATTTTCTGTCACAAATATGTTTCATAAGTATGAAGTTGCACATTTTATGTCACAAATATGCTGTGAAAAAGTTGCCCTCACATTATAGAGCACACTTGGCAAAATACACAATCTAATCAACAACAAAACAATACAAAATACAAAGAAAACAAATTTTAAATACAGCAATAAAATACACTTTGTATTTTTTGTAATTTGTAATCAATTTGTAATTGTATAATGTAAGTAATTTATTGAAATTTCACAGTTTGAGTGAAAGTAAAAATGTAAAGTATGTACATGTTGAACATAAAGTTTGCACTTAAATGCCAATTCAACTTGATTTTATGTATACTGTATGCCAAATATTTTCAAACACTTTAACCGCATCTCCTTGGTGTTAAAGGTCACATATTTTATAGCACAACTTCTAATTTAAAAAGTGCTTTTCTGTAAAGACTTTTACACAACAACAGCTCTGTGACGTGTATTTGGACCTGTACATGGGCTTTTAGTGAGACACAGATCTATTTTTCCGTACTACAGTAGTTGCAATGAGCCTGCCAGCTTTTGATTCGCCCAATAGAATGGCACATTAAACGCACAGGCCAGGAAGATTAGCTAGTTCGCTTGGTGACGTATAACCACAAGTTTTTTTTGTTCGCTTAAAAATTGGCCATTGAGACCTAAAAGCCTCTGGTGTTAAGCTGCCAGGGTGCCAAAGGGGCTGTTGTATGGGGTGACAATAGGTCTCCTCGAGCCCAGACAGAGGATGTGATAGGGGAGCTAATGTTTCCCCGAGTGAGGCGACTTAATATCTGTCGCACTTAACACGAGTTCAAGCTGTGCAATGATTTCTAGTGTTTTAGTGACAAATCGAGTCAAGAATACCAGTTGGGTTGATTGGTGTTATTCCTAATGGGCTTTCCCATTCCCAAGCCATTTGATTGGTTGGTCGCATTATTTGGAGATGAGATTGGCTCCTGCTCCATTAGACCCCGAAATTGATGGACAATTTGATTGTGTTATAATATTTGACAGAATAGAATCCATTTTCCAAGCCATTCTTGGCCATTATTATCACATGGCTGTAAAAAGTGTGAAAACATGTGGTGCTTGAAAAACATGTCATATGATCTTAATATTTATTTATGTAACATAACAATTGGAGTCAAAGGAGTTTATTTCTCATTCTACTCGGAACACTGAGGTAGACTTGTTTCAGAGCAGGGGTTTCCCTTTAGCATGGGACGTGACCCACCATCGTGAATGAGTTAGTGCCCACGATGGAGCTGATTGTGAAGAGGAATGCCATTGAATCTGAAACTTTTTTCCCTTTTGTGCTGGAGCTGAAGAAATCCATTGTGCAGCTGGACACCCTGAGAATGAGCTCGGCCTGAGCCGTTGTCTGCAGATGCTTCTGCTCAGCCTCAGGGAGCTGAATGGGATGAATAGCTTCGGAAACAGCCATACCAAGGCGAAACAATGGCACTGAGCAGCTTTGAAGATTAAGAAATTAGGGATGGAGAAGCCATAGCATAATTACAAATGCTGTCTCATTGTATTGGATGTGCATATGTTTGGGCGTGGAATTTTTGGGCCACTTGCTGAGGCTGGAGATCTGACATGGAACCAACTATGATTCCAGTTCCTGAACTTCTTGTAAACAAGCAATATTCAAACACCAGAAATTGCAACAGTACGTATGCCAACAGTGCTGCAGTGGTTCCCTAGGACATTTTTTCAATTTACAACTCGGTACTGTTTTTCTTAAATACAGCAAAATAGGGATTTTCATGTATCATGGGTTTTAACCAGCCTAAACTACATTTTTGGCTTCCTGAACTTTGAGGGTTGCCGGTCTGAAACAAATAAGATTTCAGATTTAAAAAACTGAAAAATACCATTCAATTAGATTTTATTAAAAGGCAAAAATGTTTGCAATAGAGAAGCATGCAATATTCAAACACCAGAAATATCTGCCCCAAAACAAACCGTGTGTAAATGTATGGTTTTCTACTGTTTATTATTAGTATTCCTATTCTCCAAAATGACAGCTTGATACTGCTTTTCAAATAACCGCAAAATGCTGTGTTTTATATAAATGAGATGAAACCAGCTTAATATGATTTTGTTTTTCTGAATAGAGTTGCCGGTGTTGAACGCGTAACAGTCCAGATTCTCTCACTTTAGTGCTAAAAAACAGGTGAACACCGTTTCTCTGAAAGAAAAATACGGCCTTTACCTCATCACACTTGTGTTGCTTAGGAACCATCAGGAACCTCTTGAGTTTCTTTTCTTTTGAAGTTGTACTTCACTTGCTGTATTTTCTTTTAAACGAAGACAGCTTTCGTACGAGAGGAAAACAATTAGCGCTTTGAACGCCTTGTTTGCCGTTTGTCGGGGTCATAGCTCGCCGCCTTGCCAGTCTGTTGCGATAGAAGAACAAGTCAACATCTCGTTTGTACCGCTAAGTGCGTTTAATAGACGAACCCAAACGCTCGGAGCAAGTCGTATGCGTACGAGCTGGCAAATTAAACTTCATACTTGCCAAAAACTATACACAGCTTTTCTCTGCTTTTTCGGGTGCAACACTGATTTAAAAATTTGTCTGGATTTGCAATTAATTAAATTAATTAGGCTGGAATTTAATAAAAACCTGACATTTTTGCCATAGAGACAATAAACACTAAAACATCAGAAGTAATTGTCTCAAAAACATGATTTACTTAGTAAGTAATTTCGTTTTTGTACTATATATTGTATAAAATTAGTACAATGTAACAGTCACATTCATGGACTAGACACATGGACTACATTTCCCATGAGCCTTTGTTCTCATCTTCGGTTTCTCAGTGTATTTCGTTTTTATTGTCAGGTGTTTCCGTTAACAATACTTTCATTTTCAGAACTTTTCTTAGGTAAAACTCAATTGCAATTTGAAACAATTGACAGAATGAAATTATTATTGCTGAAAACATCATAATTAATTTTTCTCGTGATGGTTTGAGAAATTTGGACACATTAAAAAAAAATAAACTTCTCAGGAGCATAATGCTGATTATTCTTAATGGGAATTGATTCTTCATGGCAAAAACTGTCCTTTAAAGTAAAAAGAGTATAGTATATTAAAAAGAATGAACAAATTGCCAGGAAAATAATAGTAAGTCAAGAAAATAAGTTAAAAAACAGTATCTAAATAAGAGTGTATTTGTGTTCTTGACTGGCATGTGATTCAGGAATGTTCTTTTTATACGTCTTCTGAAGAAGAGTGCGTAAAGGAACAAGGAAGGCAATGAGTCAAAGTGTCGGTCTCACGTCACTTTCCCCCCCATTGCTGAATTCTGAAGTTTTTTGTGTGAGTGTGTATGCATCATGTGTCCCCCATCGAGAGACTAAGAGCCGAGTCTGGGTTTGGCTCCGCTGCCGTGGCTCAGATGAAAAGCCCTCTCCTCCTTTCTCTCACAGGGATCCAGGAACCTGATGTCATTTGGAAGCACTTGGAGCTGAATCCTCTGTCGGAGCCTGTGAAGAAGTGCAGTGTTCTGGTGCTGGTATGTTGAGAGCTCCACGCTGCTGTGGACGCTAGCAGAGGAAACCAGTTTGAGAAATGGGTTTTACATTTGTTCACAGCAGCCTTTTTGCATTTGGTCCTCACAATGACTGTTAATCTTCATAAAGTGTGAATGGTAACCATGGTTGGAAAACTGTTGACTTTGACAATGGCTCTCCGGGATTTTCAATGCTGATGCTGCGTCCAAACCCCTCAATGCACCGGCACTGGATTAGCACCCGAGAAATTTCCAAATTATTGTGGTGGTTTTGGGAAAAAGGTGGTCCGTGCAAAACATATTGTGGTCTTTGAAGAGCTCGGTGCAGCCCCCTATACAGAGTGTCTTAATCAGCAACTTTCCCAGCATTCAATCCTACTTTGGCTTTGTGACAAAACACTGTTGCCCTTCATATCGAACTTGCCAGCGCACAAGTTCCTCCATTAACATGCAAACTGACACTTGTTGTTGACAATGTCGTGCCAGCGAAGTTCACCGAGGCAGGGCACCTGACACTTTGTGATATTTGTTAGTAAGTGTTTCAGTCTTTGTATGTTTAATTAATTTGTGGCGAATGGATAAAACGTTTCTAGACTAGTGGTGTAAAGTACTGTAGTAAATGGACTTACTTATTTACTTTTGCATTATGGCTACTTTGTAGTAGTACTGAGAATCCAAAATAAAACTTGACTACGTTTTTGATTGAGTATTTGTATTCTTTACTCCTCTACATTTGAATTGACAGTTACATTACTCGTTACATTGTGGTTGTGCACAACAATTTGGCATAGTTTTCTACCACCTGCAGGATGCTGAAGGAACTGTATGCTGTTTATGAGCTAAATGACGTGAATTAGTGGTTGCACTTTTTCCGCACATTTGAGACATACGAGACTAACTTTTTGGTCTTTTTTCAGTCTGTTTTGTTCTGCTATTTTGAAACCGTGAGGCGTTAAATTTCATTTGTTTATTGGGAAATAAAACCTCCTAAATAGTTTCTTGTTATTCCACATTTCTTGATGTTTCTTGAGCCTAAATTAAGTATGAGTAAAATACTCAAGTTCTTTTAAAATTGGATACTCTACAACTTTTACTCAAATCTTCTTGGAATTGGTGACTTGTAACTTGTAATGGAGTAATTTTTACAGTACGGTATCCCTACTTTTACTCAAGTACGGTTTTCAGGTACTCTTTACACCTCTGATCGGCATGTTAGCAAAGCATACGAATGTGAATGCTAAAAAAAAACATTGTGCCATTTCTCAATTACGGGTGTCTTGAGTCAATGCCAGCAATTCTGGGTTTGAAGGCAGGACACACCCTGGATTGGTTTCCAACCAATCACAGAACGGGACTCGCAGACACACATTTTTACACTCACACCTACTGTCAGATTACTACTTAAAGTTTTAGATTACTGAAACTAATGTTTTTGGAATGTGGAAGGAAATCCAAGACATGGTGGAAACCCACGCAGGCATGAATGCAAAATCCACACAGAAAAACACCAACCGGACCTTAAACTTCAACTTCAGAAAGATCCTTCTTGTTGTGAGCCCTGTTTAAATATTAAAACCATATAAAAAAATTGAATAAAAAACATAATCCAATTGAGTATATAATTGTTGACCACTGAACGATCACAAGCCTAAATGATTTTGCGCTGTCAATGCACGTGTCACATCTAAACTTCTCCGGGTCTGCACATTCACTTTACTGTTTACAATATTTCAGCAAATGCTTTTATCCAAAACAACATGGAAAAGTCTCCAACTTTGACTGATCTGTTTGTTCCAGTGATGTTTACTGAGCCCTCACCCATACATTTAACTCTCTGGAATGTGGAATCCAGTTTTGTTTGGAAAATTACGACATGTTTAGACATATGACACATTTGCCCAAAAGCAGTTTGCTGGACCGCGTGGTGCAAAATGTTTTCTTCAAATTTTTACTTAACAATCAGTGCATAAAATTACAGTTCTCATGATTTTTTTTTTTAATTTACAGCTTCATACTGTTTTTTTTTTATTTTAACATTTTTTGTTTACAGCACAACACACAAGTAATAATAATAATAATAATGGTAATAATTAACTTAATCAAAAAAGATTAATTTAAGACCCTTTAAGTTTTATATATATATATATATATATATATATATATATATATATGTAAATTCACAACGTTTTTGTCACACTAGGTATTAATAATAATTCTGAAAGATGTTAGAATTATTGGTTGGTTAACTATGGTATTATTTATGTTTAGTGGCACAATATAATTAATTGTATGTTTTATTTACTTTTATGTCGGACAAACCATACTATACCATTAGTTGGAATTCAATACCCACATTTTTGTTCGAAGTGTGATATTGAAAACATACCAACTCCGAATAGTCTCAGCTCAATGAACGTTTACCACAGTGTTTACCCGGGCCCCAGTGAAACATGCAGTTTTACAACTGAAAACCAGACTCTGCATAAATTAAAGATAATCCTGGGTAAATTATGTTAATGTATTCACATGGTTTGGCAAGCGGGTGACATATAGTTTACTGTTGATGCCCATTTTTTTCTACAAGAAATCATGTGTCCTTTAAATGTTTAAATATTGCTTTCAAATTCTATCAGAAGTTCCGGAATGTGTTGAAATTAAAAGAAAACATATTTAATCTAATATTATACTTGCATTATTATGATACTAATTTGAGTGATATGATGATATCTGAGAATATGATGAGTTGTGGATTTGAATTTGCTATTCATTTTTCGTTAGATCCTTTCAGCATTTAAACTTTTGAAGTCAAGAAAATAATAGGAAATCTCATGACATTTATGGATTGAGTTAATAATGTATAGACAGAAAATATGACTTACTTTGACAAGAAAGAGCAAACATGACTCACTCTTTGCTTTTGATTCTCATGTTCTTGTCCGGCCTTGTTCAGACAAACTAATGCAGGCAGGTAGGAAAAGAGAATTCTAACTGTTGCACCTACAAGAAACTTCTATAAAAAACAAATCAAATGTTTAAAAATTAGATTTAATCTAAAAGTAAGATATTTGCTTAAATGTCTCTTCTGGAGAGATTCTTTGTGGATTATTTTCTGAACAGGACATGAATGTGTGTGTGGCGGGGGGTGAACGGGCATAAAAGGCGGCGTATATAACGTCTTGTTTTCAGGGTCACTGCCACTGCTTTACTTCATCACAACTCAGGCCCTAAAGTCAAGAGGCTGCGGAGGCCTTTTCAAATGGGCTTCAAACTATCACTTGCTTGAATTGCAAAAAATGCAGTTTTATGATAATAAATAGAATCTATGTGGTGTAAAATATCCTTTAAAAATCATTGTTTGACATATTTGTCCTGGTTCTAAACAAACACTGGCTTAAAAGAAAGATCTGAAGTATATATACTACTTTGCCCATATTATGCATCCATTCATTATGTTCACAGCAATAGTGTCATTTAAAAAAAATGGCATGTTATATCTATTGGCAGCTGTTTCCAACAACAATCTGTAGAGAAAACAATTCCCTGCTGTTTCTATTCCAATTCATAAGATACAGTTTTTCAAAAAACAGGAAATGTATTTTCTTAGCCTGCCCCGTAGTATAACTGTTTTTTTTTATTTACAGCTCAATTATCAAGTGTTTCCATGATGTGTTGTTAATAAACAGCAACTGGCCTTTCATTAAACTGTATTTTAGCAGGTACATGTTAATGTAAATGTTTTTTAAGGCATTTAATCAGACTATGTTTAGCTATGCACTTTACAAAACGTTTTAACGTTTTTATTAACTATAGTCTCAACAACTTTCAGGGAGGACATAATAAAGATTTAGAACGTGCATGTTTATTGCTTAACCTGCTATTTATTTTGAATTATTTGAGCACATTGGGAACATAAACCCAACTACACACTTTCCTTGACTGAAATTGCCTTACTGTTTACGGTACAATCACATGAACAGCGGGTGTATTATTACCGTGGTTAAAATATTTTTTAAAAAGTTATATTTAAAGAAATATTGAAATAGTCACTATTGAATATATTGGGTAATATTGAAAATGCACACGCTGGTTCACTTTAAACTGGACACTTTAAGCATCCTTACTACCTGAGTCACTTGAGTCACTTTTTCAGATTTTTTTTTTTGTATTTTTCTCTCTTTATTGTATTTTTATCTTTTATATTTAATTCGTATTTTATCTTACATATCTATCCTGCATTTTTTGTATTTTTTCTCTCTTATTGTATTTTTATCCTTTATATCTTATTCATTTTTCACTTGATCTCTATTATTATTGTTTTTATCTCTTATCTTATTGTCTTGTACTGTTACCCCCCCCCCCCTCCACTATGTTTATATGCCAGACAATTGCAAAATACATTTCACTTTGTTGCGTATGTGACAGATACAATTTGAATTTGAATTTGCAAAAATATAGGAAACACCACAAATGACTGAAAATAGAGAATTAAAGCGAGTGTGGCTAAGTAACGATTTTCCACACGATATTCCTAATTGTCCCGGCTGAATCAGGATGTTGATTGAAACGGTTAAGGAAGTTTAGTGTGTAGTGGTCTGTGGGCGGCGCGCGCACTCTCGGTGTAGCGCGTGGAGAGCGGAACGATGCGATTCATCCGGACACGCTCGGAAAAACCGGCTGGATTTGACCGCTGAAGAGGACGTGTCCCCCCAGCCAATGTGATACCCCCGGGCTCATCGGGAGAGGATCTCCTCTGTCGACGCGTCCATCTTTACCTTGGCTTCTCTTCAGCAAGCTTTCACCGTTTTGTGAGAATAATGGAAGGTCTGGCGACCCGATGCGCACTCTTTCTCGCGCTCTTCTGTAACTCAGGTACGTAGCGCTCTAGCGTTTAATAAGTGCTTTATTACTGGCTTCATAACCTAATTTAATGTTTCGGTTTATGTTGCCCAGGTGAGTATTTTGCTCGTTTGTGGTTTGCGCTACATTTTGAACTTGAGGTTCCAACTTTACGTTTGATGTGTTAAAGAGTGGAGGTTTTTTTATACACAATTTGTCATTTTTTAAGATCACGTGTTATGTCACAGAACGTAATATTTTTAGATTTATAGATTTGTCCTAGAATATCACTTTTTATGGGAAGCCAGAATACCAAGTTTTATTGGAAAGTTCTCTGCATTTACTACATCCGATTATACATAAATATGACGCAAAAGGACCAACATTGATATGTGTTTTGAGATGAGTAAACTCACTAAATGTGACTAGTGTGAAGGATGGTTTGTAAACCTGGCTAAATTGTGCATTTGTTTATTACATAGATTAATTCACAAAGGTTAGACAGGCTGGGTATCTGGATTGTTTGTTCACTTTCTTTTTAGAAAGAAAGATTGTGGTTTCAAACGAAGACTAATTCTTCCCTTTGTAGTTATGACAGGAAGATAAGCTTCACATTATTAAACATTTCAGTTGTTTCTAGAGCTGTGTCTCCACAAAAGAGACCAATGTTTTGTACAGGACAGTAAAGCCCTTCTCTTACTTTATCTCTGAAATCACTTTACAAGATTTTGCCTGCTGGTCTTTAGTTTGTTTGGCCCGGCTCTGGTATTCCACTGACAGAGTCTGAGTGTTGTTGTTTGTGGGGATTGTGACAGATGGTATTGTGGACTGTTAAGCTGTCAGTCGGGAGTGATTGGGGTCCGCATGGCCCCTCCCCTCCACACAATTCATGTGTACCCACCTGAGAGAGACGCGCCCCAGGATTTGTCAATACATGCTGTAACTAGCGCTTCGTCCAATCAGAATGCATTGAGCAGTATTAATATTAAACCCTATATCATTCCACAGTGGAGACACACACACACGTGCGCCTTTAAGCCATGGCTTTTCGAGAGTCGATCGGGTTAAGGGTCTTACTGTTTCCTACCATTCCGGGATTCGAACCCGCATGTTTTTGGTAACAAGTCCGGCTCCCTATCACTAGACTCTATCACAAAGGCTCAATAAAGTGGAAATGTAAATGTGTCGAAAAGTGACGAAAGAAAGGTAAAAGGTTTGGACATGTCTAATACATGTAAATGGGCAGATATAGAAAGTGAAAACAAATTTGACCCAATTTTTGAGAAGAAAAATTATTTCTGTATTTTCTTGTATTTTCAGAATTCAGAGTTTTCAGGATTAAGATGCAATACTTATATTGGCTCAGTGAAAGCATCTCCCAAGTGAATAACTGTAAAAATAAATAAATTAAAAAACGTATTCATACATTTATACAGTAGCAAGTTGAACTTTTGCTTTACACTACAATTTACTTTTCAGTCTTTTTTTAGAGTTGTATCCTTGTATCATTACAATTTTTACAAATCAACATTTGTGAAAGCAATTCCTACGTTCCCTGGGAATTGAACCCATGACCTGGTGTTTCAAACCGTCCGGTCTTTCTGGACCAGGCTGGCAGTCGCCACAGTATAAATGTAAAGTTTTCAGCTCTACACATTTGAGGAAAGGATTATTCTGCGTTAATCTCAAGCACCTTCTCTCAGGCCAAGTGAAAGGACACATGGAGTGCCCGAGTCGTCTTTTATATCTTTTTCCAGCCAGTGGAGGTTCTACGGATGAATGCCATGGATGGTGGCAGAGCGGCGAGCCAAATGTCTTCGGTGTCCAGCTCATGGCCTCGGGCCAGCAGCGCTTAGTGAGATTTGTTTTGTGCCTGGCTGGCGAGAAGCAAGGTGCTGGTGAACTTGCAGCGATGTAGGGAGTCTGGACTTGGAAGGGGGTCTTATTGTATGTGGCATGTAGGGGTGACATTCAGCCGGGCCCCTGATTCGTCCCAGTGGAGGCGGCCCCCCGTTACAAAGGATGGATGAGTGTGTTTGGGGTTAGTGTGGGAGAGGTTTGAACTTGAACCCAGCGAGGCTTTGCTGTTTGCACCTAGGTTCTCACCTATGCGTGGTAAATGCCTGGTGTGTTTCCTGTCGGGCCTGATGCGGTTCGAGGAAAACAGGTTTAAGTAGGCCAACATTTTTGCAAGTATAGATTTTACAGTAATTACTGTAATCTGGGGTTTTGTGTCCAAAACACTTGTTTTGATGGGTTTTCCATTTTATGAAATGTTTTATCCTATTCATTGTAAAAACTGCTTTTCCTTTTCGGAGTGATGCGGAGCTGGAGCCAATCACAGTTACTCTGAGCCTGAAACTGGGTTACACCCTCTGGATTGGTGGCCAACCAATCACAGAGCAGGACACACACACACACACCCACACATTTACATAATTATTTTCAAACTCACATTAGTTTTTTTGACTGTGGGTGGAAACCTGTAGACCTGGAGGAAACCCACACAAGCATGTGAGGAATATGCCAACTTCACACAGAAAGGCCCAGACTGATAGACCGACATACATACACTTTGATACAACATTATTTAGTATACGTTATTTACACATACAGTTTGATACAACATTATGTAGAATACAAAATAGTATATAGTGAATTAAGTAATAAAAAGTATTTCAAAAGTGCTTTTTAAAAGTTAAAAAAAAAAACATTTTTTTTAGACATCCCAAAAGTACTTTTGAAAAACTTTCAAAACAATGATTGATAATAATAAGTAATAATAATAATTTTAAAAACTATATTGTTTATAGAATTAAAAATTGATACTTTGCTATTGGTCACACTTGATAATATACATAAATTAAGTTAACTACTTAAGTAAAACAACAGATAATAGTTAACCCTTTTGCGAAGATTGACTGTTTCAGTTTTTACTTAAAATGTAAATCTTATGAATTATGTTCTGTAATTCTTTCCTCAACTTTTTACTCCTCTCACAGATGGCTGCTAACTGTTTGACATCGTTTGGTACTGTTTGAAAGTATTGTTGATAGTATTTTCCATATTTTCATTTTCTACCGCTTATTCCATATTCTGGGTCACGGTGGGCTGGAACCAATCCCAGCAACTCTAAGTCTGAGGTGGACACACACCCTGGATCAGCCAACCAATCACAGAGCAGGACACAGACACACACATTCACACGGTTTCCATATGTATTGCGTAAATGTTTGCAGAAGAAGGCTTTAGACGTCATGTGACACTTTCCTAACATGCAAACCTCCATTTTCCCTTTCATTAGCTTTTCCACTCCATTAAGATTCCAATTCGTCTGTGTCTCTGTCACTTGAGAATCTCAGCATCTTTGTCAGGCTGCATGTAGATGGACAGGCTTTGTGCTTCTGTGTCAGTTGGGTCAGTATCTCTGACTTAATGAAACCAAACCAGAGCTTTCTGTCATGCTAGTGAAAGAGACGTTCTCATGTGCCACTGGAGAAAACAAGAGGAAGTCTGTTGAGCGCTCGCTTAAGATGCTTCCAGATTCATTCCCCTCAAGAACTGTTTGATTCTGGATTGATTCCGAAGACGTTTCCTTCAAATTTTTACCTCAACGTTTAAAAAATTTCTTGGAAAATTGGGAACAAATGCCGATCAACATGCTTGTCATCTTTGCGGATTCATTCAAGAACAAATCTTTTGATGGACATCTGGGCATCCGGAACCTTCCTGCGTTGTTGTTGGCAGGGCAGCCGGAGTGAATTTTTGAAGTGTTTGGTGTGAACACATAAGAACGCAAAGTGAAAAACACTTCCTCCGCAGTGTCCACAAAGTCAAGCATTGTCAGTGTTATTGTCTGTTGTTCAAAAATGCTTAAACTTTATTGGCTAATATTCTAACATTAGATATAAATAAGGTTGTCATGGTGGTGTAGTGGTTTGATGCCTCACAGCAAGAAGGACACGTTTGAGATTCGAAGCTTGTTATCTTTGTGTAAAAGCTTGCATGCTTTTCCTCTGGGACTCCCCACAGTTCAAACTTTTTACATTCAGTACAATTAGAAACTGGCAAATTGCCAGTAGTTTGTGTTTGTGTGTGTCTCTATCTGTGATTGGTTGGCCACCAATCCAGGGTGTGTCCCTCCTTCAGGCCCAGAATTACTGGTATTGGTTCGAGCTTTCTCAGAATGGAAAAGCGGTTCAGAGATTGAATGAATGGATATAAATATGTTTGCTTTCAAAAAGTGTATTGTAAGTGTTTTGTGCCTCTTAGATTAGTATATTTTTTGGAGATGGTGGTCTTTTGTTAATGTTGTCTGGAGAGCTCTAAAGCTCAGGAGCTCATTCTGATTGGTTGTTGTGTGTTCATGTTGAATTGAACGACTTCATGTCCAGTAAATTATCTTTCCAAATGTGAACTATGTACTATATTAGGAGTAAAATAAAGTGAAAATGTGAATAGCAAGTCTCTAGCTTGCATTTGGTAAAGGAAGAGAATGGGGTGATTTTCCCTTGTTGAAACTTTCACCTACTGATTAAATTTTATCCAGAAGGCCAATGGATGATCTTCAGAAACATTTACATTCAACAGTGACCGACTTTGTCCTCTTCCTTCAAACCGAAACTGGAACTCCTTCATTTGAAACGGATGTTAAACAAAAAAGCGGCGGCTTCAGTCAAGGACACGGCGACTGAGACTGCTCAGTCTTCCCCATCTGAGAACGCATTCCCCTTTCAATTAGAAAACTGCTCCAAATAACTCCTCACGTGGCTCCTTCAGGCCTTCAGGAATAATGGAGGGCTGGTAATTAGGGCTGATTCTTGTTAACCCAGTTCACCCTACCTGCTCCGTGTGTCCCGGGGAAACAGCTTGGCCCTGCACAGGTGAAGAACAATGACAAAACCTGTTCTTTACATTCTTTAATCCGGCTTGTCATTCAACTTGCCATTTTTTTCAGTATCTTGAAACCAATTAGTTACGATTTATTTAGCTAAATTGCTAAGTTACACTGCACTTGTTTGGATGTAGAATACTTTCCAGGAACATTGTATGTATTTTACAATATCTCAATTCAATTCAATTCAAATTTTGAAATATCTGCAATATAAGATTGTTTTTTGTTGTTTATACTAAATTATTTTAGATATTATTTATTTATATTTTTGATGAGGTCCAATAAAGCCAAATTCATTGTAGTATTTGTGTTACTGTTCACAGTTCATGGACTACAAAGCCCAAGATTCCTAATGTCTGTCACATCCTGTTTTTGTGGTCATGATTAATGGTTTTCACCTGGTTAATCATTTGTTAAGTGTATTTAAGTCCTCACCTGTGTTGGGCTTTTTTTTTTTATGCCAGTCATTATATGCACTTCACCCATGTTCCTGCTTTGTTTTGTGAGTTTCCGTTTCATTTTTAAATGTGAAGCTGTTTTGATCTCACTATTGACTCTGGCTTCCTGCTCTGCACTAAGTGTCACAGTTGCTTTTGGACAGTGTTTAACTTTTTTTTGACAGTATTTATCTTGCCATTTCTTTTCCGTATACAATATTGCCTTTGTATTTCATTATATTGAACATATTATTTAATTATAATAGTATAATAATATAATATTTTATATAACAATGTATGAAATGTAATAATACTGTACTGTACACCATTATACTGATTGTTTTTATTACTTAGCTGAATTTCATTCTATTTATGTAATAAATAGAATATTTCTTTTTGCTTCTGGTTCAGTACATTTCTCCATTGCAAGATAACAAAAGTTTATTTTTAGATATATTTTTTTAAGATTTAGGTCAAATAATTAATGATTGAACGTTAGATCGTCTGAGACGTTTTTTTTTTTTAAAATAATGAACTAATTACGTTTTTTTTTTTGTTCTTTTAATTTTTTTTTCATTGTTTATATTCATTTCATCTTTTAATTGTTTAATTCATTTTATGACTTGATCTAAAGTGACTGGCATTGGAGATAAACTGCACACTTGTCTGTACTTGTGCTTTACTTGAAGGTTTGTTTGACCAAATTTTTGATCCTTGAGGTTCATTTGTGCTTGACATTTACGTGCAAGTTGGATTTTACTAGTTTTACTTTGGCTCTGACTTTATAAACAGAAGTTTAATGTGGACTCCATGTTAAAATTACCAAAAACTGCGACTTGCTTCACGTCACACACCTCGTACTGCTTGTGTTTGTGCCTTTACGCGTGCTACCATACTATGCCGGGGGCAAGAAAAATACAATTATTATGGCCGTGTGGTTGTGTGTGGTGTGTATGCCCGCTGAAGTGAACACTGGCACAGATTGGCTGCCACTATTTCATGTTGTGCGTGTGCATGTTGTGTGTTCTGTAAAGCAACCTTGAGTGTCTTGAAAGGCACCAATAAATAGAATGAATTATTATTATTTTTGATTGTGTTCAGCAGAGGTACATAAATGTAAATACTGTACTAACTTTGATTCATAATAATGACGAAAAAATAGCCTTCTAGCTGCCATTCTCTTAGCAGTCTATTTCTCTATCTATAGTATCAACTGCAGGGTGATGATAAAATGGACTGGTGTGGAGATTAAAGTCACACACACACACACACACACACACACACACACACACACTCCTAGATTAAAAGCACATCATCTTCACACACACTTCTGAAGCGTCACTGCACTTAGCCACTGATTCTGTTACACACACACACACACACACTCCTAGATTAAAAGCACATCATCTTCACATACACTTCTGAAGCATCACATTGCACTCAGCCACTGATTCTGTTACACACACACACACACACACACACACACACACACACACACACACACACACACACACCACACACGGAGGTGACGCAGACTCAACATTTGCTTTTCGGCAGTATTTGCTCTTATTTTTTCAAGGAATACAACTTCCTCATCTGGATAAAACAAGAAAATGTCCTGGATGCTCATTCATAGACTAAATTGTTTCTAAAATCACCTATTTGATGAGAACCAATAAGACTGAGTTATTCTAGCATAGAACTCTGTTTACTTCTGCTATTGC
>MU204410.1:6233455-6255248 GCA_017309775.1 Paedocypris sp. Pulau Singkep | reverse complement strand
AGAATCTCTTTAGTGATTTGGTGCTTCATGCAATGCTTTAATTGTCATTTTAACACTCCTTCATGTGAAAAAATGTGTAATGTCTTGAAATATGAACAAACTATTAATTTGTATTGGCGTGGGTGTTTCTCATGGTCCACAAACATTCATTTTGAAAGCTTTTTCCCCTACGATGATAATGAGCAAAGTTTGTGGTCTCAGTGGACCAACTTTGACCTTCTGTCTCTAGTTTGGAAATATTCTTTTCCAAAAATAGCTTAATGTAAACTAAGGTTTTTTTTAAAACAGCATTTTTCCTTAAGTTTGTTGACCTCTGAAGAACATATTTGTTCCAAATGTAATCATGTCACGTCACGTTTATATACGTATAATAAAATAAAAATTGGAACCAGTATTGGGCTCTGATGGACGATCTTGGCACCAATCTCCATACTTCAAATTGGATCTGGACATCTCTACCCAATAGAGGCCGATAGAACTTTTTGACCTTGAGACAGATCGACTTTGACCATCAGCTGAAGTGAGCTATTTTCTATATTTATATCTTAAAGCCACCTGAGAAACCGCAAAATCTATGACCATACAAGTGACATACAAATTTATAGAACATTAAAAATGATGTCTGATGAACAAAAATGTATATAATTGATGGAAATATTGACTTCAAGATGATTTTAAACATGAGAACACTACCATTCCACCTTATAACGCGGTCGTATAAGCCAATGGCTTCCTGTGCTGGTGGAGTTCCACCTTTTATTTTCCTAATGGCTGCCGAGCTTTGAAGTGTGCTCTATCAGATCTTCCACTAGCATTAGAGCTCCGAGGAACATTTTACGTAGGTGCATTTGAAGGATTAACATTTGTGGGGTTAGGCGGAACATTTCAGTCTAGAGGCCTGCTGCTTTGTGTTTTTCACATCACCTGAGAACATGTAATAAGCAGTTTGCTAAAAGCCACAGTTTTAGTTTTTACGACTAAAGGTTAAAGCCTCAGGTTGTTTTTGGTAATCACTGTCGTTGACTGTTGAACGGGTTGGCACGGTGGCGTAGTGTCTGCTCACAGCAAGCCATTTGAGATTCAAGTTTGCTATCTTTTTTGTACCAAAATTGCGTGTTCTAACCGTGCTGTCGTGGGTTTCTTCCGGGGCTCCGATATTTCTATGTTCAGGAATTTGTGTGGAGTCTCCTGCTCCGTGAAGGGCCAGCATTAATGGAATTGTCTCTATGTCTCTGTGACCTCGAAATGGAAAAGTGATGGTTTTACAGGCTCTACGCTATTTGAGAAGCACTGCAGACCCCAGAGAACTAAGTTGCATACACTACAATAAGCGTACATACACTAGGTGGCACTAGAGTGCTCGTTGCTACAGTAGAGTAAAACGTTTGAAAAAGCCTATTTATCGTTTGGTTTTACAGCGACGAGGAAAGTCCGCTGTGTTTACTTTGCATGGAATTGAAAAATAGCTTGACGTTATGAACAAAGTGATCTACTTGAAATATTTTCTTTTGCATAAATGTTTTTTTTCTTAGGAAGGCCATCTGTTACGTTTCTTTACCTGTGAATTTCACAGGGGGGGGGTGAATAAAGTATTTTTCAGCCTTTAACTGTCGTGGAAGAAAACTCTCATCTTGTAGCTGCAATACTTTGAAGCCTTTCATTTGGTTTGTAGCACTACTTGTAAACCAGACTGTGGTTGGTTCTGTTCTGCCTCAGTCGAGAGCGGTTTATTAGGTGAAAGGGAATTCAGATTCTTGAGGACAAGAGCAAACCGGCGAGCGGCAAGGTGTTCTGATGTGTGGACCTGCAGTTGGGCAGTGGCTCGGATCCATTGTTCTGCTCTTGTATTGATACTGTGAATAGCACAGATCATGAGAAAGGGAGTGAATGACTGGCTCTTTCCTGACTTTGGTCTCTTAATAATTGATCTTCCTTTTGTTATTCCCGCCTGTGTGGTTTACACCATGGCTCCAGTTACGAACCACTCACCATGAAAAAGTTGTCTTTATGTGCGTTAAAGCTCTTAAACATAACTTCAGCATCAGAAAGGCTGTTTGACATTTAATTATCAAAGTGATGCAAAATTATGTATCTACTGCTGAGATGAAAATGGACATCACTGGATAGTCTACTCTCTTGGCTTATTATTATTATTATTATTAATAATAAACATTAGTATTATTTTTAATAATCATTAACATTCTTAATAACATTCGAAAGTTAGAAGATACGGAGTCTGGCATTTTCGCCTACTGGCTTCATTCTGGTTTTAGTTTTGAACTGATTATATCCATACATTGTTTAATTAGTGGAAGAGTTGTGCAACTTCTTATTATTATATGCTTTTTTGCTGCTTAGCTACTCCTCAACAGTTTGCTGTAGAATCACTGTTCAGTTTTCTAAACATGCTTATGTCATTGACCGTCATATTTAAAGTTTCCTCTTTTCATCATTGTTCCACTTCTTAAACGGGCAATCTAGATTCTTCTTATCTTCAAATTTTCATCTAATATGAACCTTATTTTTTTCTGTTCATTTTCCCCACTGATTTTGAATGGGATTCACAGTTCCTCTACCTGCTTCAACATTGATGTAATTTTAATCAAGTTTTCAGTGAAGTCCATTTTGATCATAATGAGGTTTCCTTGTTTTTCTTGTTTGTGTCAGCTTTTATCTTTTAAAAACATTGTATACATACGTAGTACACTAGTATATAAAGAAAAATAAGAGACTTTCATCATCGTGAAAGTTCACATTAAATGTGAATGAACCACTACAATGAAGAAAAATGGAGCCTGACAGATTGTGTAAACCGCTTGGTTGTTGTGAATTAAATTCAGGTTTTAATGTATGTTACTATATCAATAACAATATTTCCGAGAACTAGACTTGAACTGCTTTGTTTAAAAAACAAATCCAAGCTTGCCGTCGAGATAAGTTCTTCTGAAATAGTGAAGTTGCCAGGTCACGACAGGTCAGAACAGGATGAAGCCGTAAAAAATTCCTTATTCCAAAATATAAATTTTCCACAATAGGACAATTATATGTGGTGTATAATTTCATTTGATGAACTAAATGTCTGTGAGGTGATTTAATGTTACAATTTGATTAATTGCACCATTATGATTATTTTTTTTGTGCTTCCCGTGCAATTTTGTGGCATTTATATTTTTATGTTTGGAATGTGTGTATATGTATATTACACGTATATACTGTATAATGTCTGTGTGTGTGTATGGTATACTTACACACACACATATTAATATATACACTGTATATAATATATAATATATATATATAGTGTGTGTGTGTGTGTGTGTGTGTGTGTGTGTGTATGTCCGTTAATTTTGGATATTTGACCAAACTAGCTTATAATATGTATATTTTTTAATTACAGATTTGACAGAGGCGTATGGGTTCAGATCACAGAAGAAGCTGTCAGAAAACATAGACTGGTCATATGCCGGTAAGTGGCTGATGTTTTGCTTGATGTTTACGGGTTCAGTCTATGTATCAGCACACGTGGCTTCCTGCCACAGATCGAGCTGATCCGTATCTCCTCTCGGCGCTCTCAGGGTTAATATTACAGCTCCTGTTTGGTCTCGTCTGAAAGTGTGTGTCAAAGGTTACAGTGTGTGGGTTTACCTGCAGTGCAACCGTTCAATTCACTTTTTAAATCAATTTACAATAATAAAATGCATTGTTTTTAAAATGTATGAATCTAGTTCTACTTCACTTTGTTGTTCATTTTGGACGTGTTCTTTATCATGAATAGTTCCTTATTTTGTAATTTGAGAACGATTCCGGTTAAGACCATTCTATGTGTAGTTAGCCTGTTCTCTCTGTGATTACATGGATTTCCTCCGGGTCTCCGGTTTCCCCGCAGTTTAAAAATATCGTATTTGGGGAATTGAAATCTGGAAAATTGCCCATGGGTGAAAGTGAAAGTGTGAATATGTGTCTCGCTCTGTGATTGGTTGGCCACCAAACAAAAGTGTGTCCCAACTTTAGGCCTATAAATGCACAGCAATTGGCTCCAGGTTCCTGTGATCCAGAAATGGAAAAGCTCTTCAGAAAATGGATGGATGGATTGCAGTGGTGTTCAGTAGTTGAGGAAATTGACTTTGTTACCTTAAGTATTTTTGGTTACTTTGTACTTGTATTATCATTAATATCAAAAATAGAAACACCTTTTATTCTCTACTTGACTTTTTGATTGAGTATATGTGCTCTTCTCCACTACATTTGAATGGACAGTTATCGTTACTTGTTACATTATGATTGAGTGCGACTACTGCGGTTAATTTCTTGGGCAGACGAGGTTATATCGCCATCTGCAGGATGCTGGATGTTCTGGATGCTATATATGAGCTAAATTACGTGAACGTGAATTAGCGGTGGTACATTTAAGTTTGACCGAGACTAACTTTTTCTTTTTTTTTATCTATTTTGTTTCGCCATTTTGAAACATTGAGGTGTTACATTTCATTTCTATATTAGGAAATAAAACCTCATAAATAAAGAGTTTCTTGTTTTTCACATTTTTTGGTGTTTTTTGGCTTAAATTCAGTATGAGTAAAATAACTAAGTTCTTTTAAAATTGGATACTTTATAACTTTTACTCAAGTGTTCTTGGAATTAGTGACTTGTAACTTGTAAAGGACTAATTTTTACAGTAAGGTATCCATACCTTTACTAAATTATGGTTTTCAGTTACTCTATACACCTCAATTCACAATTTACCTAATCCTCAGTCTGAATGTTAAAAATGAGAGGATTTTTTTTTTCATACGGTTAAGCAGCCCAAAACGGGCTCTATTTTTATTTTTATTTTTTAGTACTCTAACACCCATGTGCATTAACTCAACAGATGACAAATTTCCTTTTTCATTCTTGGCTCTTGTCTTTGACCCACCACCACAAACCAAACCTGTCACTGGAGGTTGGCATAACAAAGGGGCATTATGGCACGCAGGCTCCAGGCAGGCAGTCATGCAGATGGGACATTGTTTATCAGTGTTACCCGTGTTCTCTGCGCCCCTCCTCTCGCTGACCCCCTTTCATTCCGCTCATAATGCCTGAATAACGCCGAAATGCAAGTGATCAATATTTGAAATGGATTCCCTCCAACTTGTGCAGAGTTCCAAACAAACAATGGCCTGGATAAGTGAGAGGGTTTGGTACGTATATTGACTTCTTGCTGGTCACAACCAGATTTTCTAGAAACTGGTGACCAGACACGTGTGTAGACAAAGAACCATTTTGGAAGAATATACATAATTAATACTCTGCATGTTTGTGTGTATTTTAAAAATTTTTTTTGTCTTGAACGTTTGTGCGCATATGTCTGTCCGCTGGTCAATCTCTTTCTCTCTCACTCTTTAACTATACGTCTCTCTCTGTCTATCTGTCTGTCTCATTCTCTGTCTATCTACACTCTCTGTCTGTCTCTATCTACAATTCTCTCTCTCTCTGTCTCTTTCTCTCTCTGTCTCTCTCGCTCTCTTTCTCTCTTTCCATATGTCCACACTGTCTGTCTATCTCACTCTCTCTGTTAATCTACACTGTCCCTCTCTCTCGTTCTCTCTCTCTGTCTGTCTGTCTACAATTTTCTTTTTTTTTTGCACACTGTCTGTCTCTCTCTCTCTCTCTCTCTCTCTCTCTCTCTCTCTCTCTCTCTCTCTCTCTCTCTCTCTCTTTCTTTCTTTCTCTCTCTCTGTCTATCTATGATATCATTCTATACTGTCTATATATCTATTTCTCTCTTTGTGTGTGTCTATCTCTTGGTCTATCTACACTGTCTGTCTGTCTTCTGTTCTATTTGTCTTTCTCTCTCTCTCTCTCTCTCTCTCCCTCTCTCTCTCTCTCTCTATCATCCATTCTTTGTATTGCTTTTCTCTCTTTTAGCACATGAAATCTAAAGTCTGAAAATGTTTTCATCCACTCAACAGTTTAAATGTTGAGAGAGAAACTTCAACAGAGAAACAGAAACTGTCTTGACCTTGTCTTCATCCATTGAGTTCCTGTCATGTGATTGGCTGATTTGAGTCTTGCCATTTTTATGGATATTAACAAGAAGTTGACCAGGCGTACCTTGTAAAGTGTGTGTGAATGTGTGTGTGTGTGTGTGTGTGTGTGTGTGTGTGTGTACAATGACTGTACCATATTATTGTGCAGCACATACTGTTTAGATCACATCATTATCTGACATTATTGTGATTTTTTTCATTTTTAATGTTTTTTTTCTAAAACACATCAACTGGTTTTTATTAGTGTCTGCGAGGAAGGATAGAATGAAAGAAGCTGGTGAAATGAGGCTAGACTCGTCAGACGACTGTCAGTAATGTGGCTCCTGTCCTAGAACGACTCGGTTATTGAGAATTCCAGACAGAGACACTGCAGAGCTTTACTAAATTACTATTTGTAATCAGAATTTATGGGGAACTTGTTTCTGAAGGTTTGAAAGGTTTATGGTGAAGTTAATATGCAAAAGGTTGAGATCAGATGTAAAAAACCTCCTAAATCATACATTTTGACAAGAGGGATTCGTCCAAATGCAGTTCCAAATGCAATTAAAACGGTGTATTTCTGGAGCGCTTCGGGCTTGAAAATCCAAATGAACTAAAATAATAATCTTAATTTGAGAAGAATTAAAAATGATTGTTCTGAATTTAGTAGGTAAATAATTTGTTTTACGTACGTAATTATTAAACGCTGTCCTATTATCTTTCATATACTTTTTGCAATATGAATTATAGTTTCAGATTTAAATCAGTAATAGTTAAACAAACACACACGCACACGCGCGCACGCACACACACATACACACACAAATATTAGATTGTTAAAGTGTGTGTGTTGGTACACGTAATATTAGAAGGAAGTAATAGTTTAACTAATCAAATACAGTATAAATAATTGCTTCTTGGTTTGGCGTGTGTGTCCCTTCAATTCCACAATGTTAATGTGTTTTGGCAAGTCGTTCATAAAAAGCTTTTCCCAACAGCTGCAAGGCTTTTTCTGCCTCCTTTGTGTGTTTATGAGTAAATGACTGTTAGTGATGAACGGTATTTAATGCTGTGTAGACGGGTCTTTCTGTCTCTCATACACACATTACACTAAAATCAGTTTTAAAAGTATGTGTGATAATATACTTTACAATTGTAGGCTAAACCTACAGAAAGTCCATATATAATATCAACTTATCCCACATGATAGAGCTTTTGCTGATTTGAAAATGTAATAAATGAAGCAATGGTTTATTTGTTCACTTTGCTGAAATTGCTTGAAAAAGGCTGTTTACTTGAGTTTGAGAGAAACAAGTTAACCAGAGCCAGACGCTTCACACGGAACCTACAGCACCATTTCTGCGTACTCAGGTCGTTTTGCCGACAAGGAAGGAAAAATGTAATAAAGTAATTGAGTTAAATGGCTGTTAATTTCTGCCAATTTCTTTTGTCTTATCACTTTAAATGTTTGTCAAGGGATGTATGATCTCAAAAAGGAGATCAAGAGATACTGGTATCAAAGTTCCAATGTTTTCCGAACATCTTTACTTCACCGTATTGAAGTTTTCACTATAGTCGAAAGATACAAGGGCAGTCTGCAGGTATCGGTTGCCAAAAAACATGCGTTCAGGACAATTTGAGTCCGGAAATTGTGTGCATGTGAGTGTGAATGTGTGTGTGTGTGCCGATCTGCGATTGGTCGGCCACAAATCCAGGTGCGTCCCTCTTTCAAGCCGAGTGTCTCAATTTCAAATTGTATTTGTCATACACATGCATGAAATGCGGTGAAACGCTTTACACAACAGCTCCGAAGTAGCACTAAAACAGAATATTAATCATTTATAAATGTACCAAAATTATATTTTTAAGGAATATAAAATATTAATATATAGAAAAATACAAAATGCAATGTCTGTGATTGGCGCCAGCTCCCTGTGACCCAAAAATGTAAAAAGCAGCTCCAAAAATAGGTGCATGGTGATGCCAATTGTTTTTTTTTTACTATATGTTACATAGTGTTTTCAATTGGTTGGTAATAAATAACTCTAAAAATAGTTAATTAACATTTTAAACACGCACACGTTACTTATTGTAAACTAAAATATAAATTATACATAAAATGATTTTTATTACATTTATTTTTTTAGCTCATTTTTATTTTTAGCTCATTGATTGTCTGGACCACATTGAACATGCAAAATCAATCCCAACATCTTAATGCCGTTAAAATCCACATCAGTGTATTGTTCAATTGTTTTGTACTGTACTTTATTCAAATCTACTGTACATCAGTGTGTAACTCAGCTGGGGGTGTAAAGCAGCCATTGACATGATAATGAACGTGACCTAGAACGGCTGTGACCTGCTTCAGTGGGTTTGTTTTTACACCCTGAAGAACTTGGATTGACTGGTTGATGAATTTTTTGGGAACACAGAAGTATCTGCTGGTCACCTACTTGTGTTTGTGAAACAACTTGGAGTGAATTTTATTTATGTTCCTGCAGGAACCCTGAACCAAAACAACTGGGTGAAAAAATACCCATCATGCAACAATGCCAAACAGTCACCAATCAACATCGAGGAGAACCTGACACAAGTCAAAGTTCAATACCAGAAGCTTCAGCTAGACGGCTGGACAGAGAAGACCTCCGACTCCACCACCGTGAAGAATGATGGGAAAACTGGTGAGAACAGACTTTGTTCTCAAAAGCCTGAATCCCTTTTGATGTTGTTTGAATTTTTATTTAATATTCCGCTGTGTTTTAGCTGGAAAAAAATTCTATGATACCATACGCTCAATAAACATATCCAATATTTTTTCATGGACTGTTTAAACACGTAGTAAATAACATACCGTAAAACCTCTAATAGAAGGCCTTGGCGTTCTATTCTTCAACCATTTCACCAGTTTTACCTACTGTAGGTGGTCAAATTGTCATTTTATGGATACTCCAATTATCACACACTAAGTCAGCGTGATAGAACGATGTTTGGAACGGCACATCAGCCTGAGAATCAGCAGCTCCAAACCGAACGGTTGAACTTCTGATGAGCAGGAGACTTAGCCTGGGCCTAAGCCAATGAGAATGATCTTTAAATCTTAAAACAAAAGCATAAACATGTTTACATAAACCTGCTATGTTGTAACAAGGAGAAATTTAAGCAATTTGACTTAAAAGGAGACAAAGGATGTTTAAATAAATGAAATAAGTGTCTCACCGTATTTCAGTGTGTGTGCTACACAATGACTTTTACTGTATTTAAGCCTGTAATTCATTACCTGGCCAGGTGACGTTGTTGCAATATGGCAGTTATAGGAACTATAAGATGAGAAAATTGACTACATTTGTGATTGAGTATTGAATAATTTGAGTCTTTACTCCACTACATTTGAGTGGACGCTTACAGTTACTTGTTACATTGGCAGTGTTACTTTTTTCTACCGCGGTTAATTTTGTACATTTGACTTCTGCTCTGTACGTCCACAGTGGCCATAGATGTGGGAGGAGAGTTTTACGTGAGTGGCGGAGGACTGCGGGCGAAGTTTAAGGTGGGACGCATTACTTTCCACTGGGGTCTGTGCAATGCCTCCTCTGATGGCTCGGAGCATGGGATCAATGGAGTCAAATTCCCCCTGGAGGTAACCGAAGGCTTTCCCACCAGTCTTCTGTGGTGCTAAAGATTGTGTAAATGCAGACATGCAGATGCGTGCGAGAATTGAGCGTGAGATTCCTTGCAGATGCAGATCTATTGCTACGAGGCAGATGTTTTCAGTGACCTGGATGAAGCCCTGAAGGCCGGTGGTAGGATCACGACTCTAGCTGTGCTGTTCGAGGTGGGCACCTGTGCTGCTTTCATCTCCGGCAACACACACATCCACTTTTGCAATTGCTCTTATAGCAGGATCAGAGATTCTTCATGTTTTGTTCCTCTTCACTGTTATATCACATATATGACTGTGTAATTGGGCTTATACTGTATAAGGTGTTGTTCCCTGTGCATGTTGGTTTGAATGTGCGTATTTAACCAAAAAGTCAGAAAAGCTTCTGAAAAGCTTCTTTGAAAAGCTTAGTCACTTTACAAAACTTCGTCACACCCTCGTCAAGTTCTCTGCTGGAGGGAGATGCAGTTTATAATTTTCTGTTTAATATATGTCGATATAAACATGTTTAGATATACGGAGAGAGACAGATTGATATCTGTATATTTGTATATATACAGTATATATTTATAAATATATCGACAGATGGACGATATAAAGTATAATTGTAAATGGTCTATGGAGATAGATAGATAGATGGATGGATGGATAGATAGATAGATAGATAGATAGACATATAGAAAGATAGAAATATAGATAAATATAGACGGATGGATAGACGGATGGTAGACGGATAGATAGGTGGATGGATAGACAGATAGATAGATGAGTAGGTAGGTTGGTGTTATATAAATGTATGTACTTTATATACTATGTGTAGATTAAATCGCTCATGCAACCTTTGCTGTTTGTCTCTTCAGACAAGTGCTGTAGCAAATGAAAACTATGCGGCCATCATCGACGGAGTCAATAGTGTCAGTCGATATGGTATGAGCCGACGACACACACACCCAATATAAATGTATTAGAATTTTAACCAATACTATTTGAACAAGATTTAATTTACCGTGAGTGAACCTTTCTGTATTCATTTTATTTCTATCATTTTTCATATTATAAACATCCTTAGTTTAGAAAATGGTTTATATTCGTTTCTAAAATTTCCATGTTGTTTTATCATAGAACAATTGTTTTTTTTTTTAAATCTTTCTTTTCTGTTCAGGAAAGAGTGGCTCCATCTCTCCATTCACTCTGCAGGGTCTGCTCCCCGCATCCACAGAGAAGTACTTCATCTATAATGGCTCTCTCACCATCCCTCCCTGCTCCGAGACTATGGAGTGGATCGTGTTTCGGAACACTGTGGTCATCTCAGATCTTCAGGTCAGATACTCCTGAAAAGTTCGGACCACTTTTGCTAATTTAAAAAAAAATCTTGAAAATTGTTTTTAAAAAGTAATAAAAAATCCTCGATTTTTTTCATTTTCAAACGAAGAGTTCCCAACAAAAGCAGTCCACGTTTAATCTTTGAAGTCAAAATGTAATGGCAGCTGCTGTCCAGTGGTAGGGAGTTGGTCTTGTCACCTAAGCATTGCGGGTTCAAGTCTCAGTCGGGTACCTTACTGTAAACATTTCTCTATTAGACAAGTTACAAGTCACCAATTCCAAGAAGACTTGTATCCAATTTTTGTACTGGATTTAGGCTAAAAAAAACAATGAAGTCTCTGTGAGTTTTTTTCTCCTAATATAGAAATTAAAAAGGGCAGAACAATAGATAAAAAAAAAACAAGAGTCTGTCTCAGTCAAGCTCAAATGTGCAAAAAAGTGCAACCTAGTTCTCGTGATTTAGCTCATATCCAGTTGCATCCAGTACCTTCAGCATCCTGCAGATGGCGATATTGTCTCATCCGCCCAAGAACTTAACCGCAGTATAAAAATATGCCGACTTGTCACTCACAATCACAATTCACTGGATGGTTAAATGCAAAGCAGAATTTTGTTTTGGCCTCAAGTAGCCATATTGGCATCTCTGCTTCAAATAGACGGACCACAAGCTCGTCATTAGTGTCATTCAGCTTCTATTGTGTAGCACAGGCTCTGTCTTAGCTAAAAGCTGAAAAACACAATTAGCCTCACACACCTGTACCTGAAGCGATTTGGGTTTGCTGATTATCATTCCAAGTGTGACGTGACTTGAAGTGTGGTGTTTTCTGTCATTTCAAGGAATTTATATGCTTGATTTGACAAATCCTCTTAAAGGAAATCCGCTAGTTACAAAGCTAACTCAATATGAATGCTAAGCGCTAAAAGTCAGACCGAATCCATTTGTCAGATAAAGCCAGGGAAGGTTTCTTTTTGTTTTTTTGATATTTGACGCCGTACTTTCAAAAGAAAGATGCTGTTAAGGGAGTTTGTGAGAGCGGGTGTTGAGTTTCGGCGAACAAAAGGCTGTAAACGCTTAAACACCGCACGGCTGCTGTGTCATTCAGTTCACCTTCCTGCAAGTCGATACAAGCTACAGTAGAAACTTGGTGAAAGCAAGAGCTTCGGCGAAAGGTTTCAGTTTGTTCAGGCTGTTAACACACAGCTGATGATGTCACAGCGAGAGCGCCTGACGTTAAAGAAGAGCTTTGAAGTTGTCACTAAACAAATAGTTGAGGCTCCACAGCTTTGTATATTTGCAAGATAAACATGTGCTTGGCATGGTAATGGATCTAAAATCTACTCATTCATTCTTTTTATGAGCCATTTTTTCATTTCTGGGTTCCTTCTGGAGTTTGAGCCAATCCCAGCAATTCTAGCCTTGACGGCGAGATACGCACTGTCGATTGGTGGCAAACCAATCACAGAGCGGGACACATACATGCACACTCACTCACAGCATTGGACAATTTTCCAAACTCCAATTGTTCTGAACTGGAGAACCACACAGTTTTGGGTTAAAACTTCAAAGAAAGCTTGAACTCCAACAAATTCTTCTTGCTGTGAGGTAAAAGTGCAACATGCGATGCTGCTGTGCTGGTCAGTTTATACGTTTACGCAGCCACTGTTCTTCACACGCTTTTGTTCCCTGCGGCTTAATCAATGATGTGGCCAATTTATAGATTTTTACAGGCTAATGAGCTTTTCTCTGACAATATACAAACCAGTGCAACTATATGAATGAAATCCAAATTCTATCATTGACAACAAGTTTTAAAAGGTTGCTTATTCACTTAAGATGATAGTGATTGTGATAGAGCAACTGAGAAAGTGCGAGTGGAGACACATTTTTCAGCAATTTGCTGAAGAAGACAACTTCTGTAGTTTAAGGGTGTAATTTTTTTTCATCTTTTCTTTTACTTATACTGTACTGTATTACTTTATGTTATCATGTATTAAATGGTAAACGAAAATGGTAAAGAAATCTTTCACTCTTCCAATTTTGGGTAAATATCTCATGTCTTGCCAAGGAAAATTGTGTTCTATTACTTCACAAGAATGCACAAGAAAATACTGTTAGCACTTTATGTAAATGAATGCGATTATTAAAAAAAATATTTTGTTGTAAAATTTAATAAATATTTTTTAATGTTTTCTTTACATTTACGATGCGTCTTTTTCTTTAAGATTATTACAAGATTGTAACACTTGTTTTTTGACAAAGATTATAATCTTGAAATATTTGATATTTACATCTAATGGCACATTAGATTAAAGGAGGGCTTACATTTAAGGCAGTGTACTGTGTTAGGTTTTACTTCAGGAGATGTTTAAATCTTTTTAAGGCCAAAACAAATGAAATCATTCAGTCAAAACCTGAATGTAAAAATATGTAAAATATTTCATATGAAATTTTAAGATACATAATAAATATGTAGAACAAAAAAAATGTAAATATTGTATATCCATCCATTTTCAATCACTTTACAATATACCAATTTACAACTTTCTCACAGTTTCTGCACGGAAATAATAAAATTGACAAAAAAAAATAGAAAGAAATAAATTACAGATGAATATTCAAAATTATTAAAAAAAGATTACAACATGTGATTGTGAAAGTGTGAGACTTTGGTTCATGGTAAACTCTTCAAATCTAGGTCTTATTATCAGGGAAATACAATGTAAAAGTAATAGCAAAAAAAACAAAGGGAGACAATTATTAAAACTAGCATTAAACATTAAGGAGAATTTATTATATACGCTTTAATCTCTTCAACAAATACCAGTTTACGGGCCATGGCAGTTGTTCTTTTCATCTAACAGCGTGTGTTTGGCCCACAGTTGGAGACGTTCTGTGAAGTGATGACCATGCAGCAGGCCGGATACGTCATGCTCATGGATTACCTGCAGAACAATTATCGGGAGCAGCAGGAGCAGTTCATGGGACAAGTCTTTTCTTCCTACACAGGAGTTGAGGAGGTCCACACTCCCAGTACGTCCTTCACCCACCATTCACGCATTAACACATCAATCCATCCATCTGTTTTCTGAACTGCTTCTCCTTCGCGGGAGTTATTCATGTTTCCGCTTTAACCGTCACCAGTCAGCGAGAGGGTCATGGATTCAATTAGCCTCCGACAAATTCTAATCCCAGACAACTGCAGCTCCATTAAAGACGTTTTCTATTTTTGTACTATAAAGGCCTCCAGACATTTTCTTCTCTGTTATTATTATTATTATAATAATATATATTTCGCCCATTTATTTTTCCACGACTTTTTATGGATTCCATCCACTACTTTCTTTTCCCAGATTGTTTTAAATGAATGGAATTAGTCAGACTTTTATAAGTCACATGGCCTGTATAGAAAGCATGTGAAGTGACTTTTGCTGCCATTGATTTTTTTATGATATATATTTTTATTTTTTCCTCACTTTACCGTGTTTTTTTAAATAAAAAAGACACACAGCCACTGCTGAAATGGCTGTAGACTTTCCTCTTCACAGACCGTTTGTGGAGCATCGATCGTCCGTTTCACATCAGAACGCTGCAGCGATCTGGTGATGTTGGTTGTTTTTAGAGGTCATCTGCCATGGAAGTCACACCGCTTGTGCTTTTCACACACTGATGCACATTTTTTATCTCTTTATCTTTAGTCAGTGACAGTGATAAAGACTCAATGACTTTTTGACAAACAACATGCCAGCTTTGATTGAAAATGTGCAAAAGATCATTCAGATTGCAAAATTATTTGTTTGCCTGTTCTGAAAAGTCGATGTGATTGGTGTCTTTCATATAAAGAGCCGAAAGCAGTCCGGCAGTAAAGCTCGAGTTTACTGTCATAGTCATTAATAGCTTTGATCTCATGTGCTCTTGGTCTTGTCAACTTTTGTGTTGTTTGGAATTTATTTTTCTCACATACAGCAGGATTTTATTTAAATTATTTTATGAACCACTAGTCTATTTCTGGGTTACGGGGAGCTGGAGCCAATCCTAGTAATTCTGGGCCTAAAGGTGGGAGACACACCCGGGAATGGTGGCCAACCAATCACCAATCGGCACACACAGACAACACTCTCATTTATGGTTTAGACTCAAATTTTCCTGAACCCATGTTTTAGAGACTTTGAAAATCCAAAACAAGTACAGGGAGAACAAACTTCTCACAGAAAGAGAGCAAGAAGCACCAGTTTGAGCCTCAAGTTCAAGGCCTGGTCTGAGGCGACACCCACTATGCCACCACGCTGACATTCCAACAGCCGTTGTTTTTATTTAACTTTTTCAGCAATCATAAAACACTCTTTGCCAAGACACAATTTGAAAATTTGAAAGTTTTCTGCCCTTCTCTTTTGTCAAAACCTGTATGAATGAGTAGGGTTGTGGTTCATATGACATTCAAAACATAAAGGGCGAGACAAGAATCACCGGTAAATACACATTGGAAAGAAAGAAAAATATAAACCATACAGGAATCTAAGCCCTGCAAATCGAGTAACCTTCAGTACACAACACAGTGATGCTATACATCGTCCTGAACATTGTTCACAAAGTTCTTATACAAATATCATATCGTTTTCCAGTGTAGCCAATCACATGATGTGATTGCTGAGCATGATTTATGAACCTGTAAAAGCACTACCACAAAAAATACCATTTATAAAAGCACTACCACAAAAGTACTATAGATCAGGAGAATCTTTCTTAAAGACATAAAATAATTTTAATACAGTATTTAACTCATAATGGTCCAGGGGATGGAGTTAGATCTGCCACTCTTTACTTTTACTTTACAGTCATTTCACAGACGCTTTTATCCAAAGAGATTTACAAAAAAGAGGAGCAAGTGAAGCAATCTGTCTAAAAAAGGATACAGTAGATGTTCACACAAGGCTTGAGAAGCGTCCTTATCACTTTAATAACACAGACTTTAACAACCGAGAGTCCTTTAGCAAGACACTGACCTCCACATGCCCCCTGACACCACGGCATAAGACTGCCCACTGCTTCAGGTTTGTGTCACTTCACTGGATAGTTTAATGCAGAGCAGAATAATAATGATAATGATAACAACAACAACAATAATAATAATAATAATAATAATAATATTGAATGAAAAAAGAATGTCAAAACTGTCCCTAGTGGCCACTAATCAACACTGTTACTCTAACCGTTTTCTCTGACATTAATTTGTGGCGATGAGTATTTTATTGGTTCAGAGGAGGTCTCTCCAATTTTGATTAAATAGGCAACACACGTTTTTTTTTTACTTGGTTTTTTTCTGTTTTGTGTCTTTCTCTTGAAGTTTGTAGCTCGGAGCCGGAGAATGTGCAGGCCAGTCCACATAACTACACCAGCATGCTGGTGATCTGGGAGAGGCCGCGGGCTGTGTACGACTCCAGCATAGACAGATACTCCGTCACGTATCGACCGGCCCAGGGCGATGATGAATCCGCTCGGGAATACCTGACTGATGGAGACCAGGATGTGGTAAAATGCTGTTTTTTTACTTTAGTGGTTTGCCTCCTGCAGGAAATTTGTATTATGGTGCTGAAAAAATTCTGTCTTCTGTGGCAAAAAGTGGACTTATGTTCTGATGGTGTTAGTTTCTGGCTTCTACTACTGGGTTTTTGAGTTGGTTATGTGTTTGGTCCTTGTTTTTTTTTCTCTATCCATGATTCTCTATTATTATTTGTATCTATTTGTGGTAGTTGACCAATAATTTGAAGTAATAATTGATTTCCCTAATGTGTTTATTTGCCCATTTTGTTTGTCTGACTGGTTCATCGTCTCAAGGCCCTTTTTCTGTTCTAGATGTATGTGTAGATGGCTAGATAGACAGACAGAGACAGACAGACAAGTCATCAGGCTGAGAAAGAGAGAGCGAAATGGGAGGGGGGGCACGGACAAATTGATAATGAACAGAAAGACAGATTTATCCATATATATATATATATATATATATATATATATATATATATATATATATATATATATATATATATACAGACAGACAGACAAAAAGACAAACAGACAGACTGACAGACAGACAGGTACATAGTTACACAGACAGACTGAAAAATTAATCAATACATAGGCAAGCAGATGGATAAGCAGACAGACAGATCTATCCAAAGATAAGTAGACAGACAGACAGACAGACAGGCAGGCAGGCAGGCAGACAGATAAATAGTTAGACGGACTGAAAAAATGACTGACAGATCTACCCATAGATTGGCGGGCAGACAGACAGATCTATCCAAAGATCAGTAGACAGACAGGAAGGCAGGCAGATAGACAAACAGACAGAAATAGATAAATAAATAGACACTGTTTATTATATCACATATGGATAAAAAGACTCAAATATTGACGGACAGACAGATATATCCATAGACAGACAGGCAGAGAGATTAACAGCCAGACAGATTGACAGACCAACAGAAATGACTTTGTAACTACTGTGCCCGGAGTGTTGGATGTCCAAACGTGTATTAGTATCACTTTGCCATGGCTGGATCTCCAAGTTTTTTCTAGTTCTTTTGGGTTCATCGTAGCTTTTTGTGTTTAATCCACAGGGCGCCATCATCCAGGACCTGTTATCCAACACTAGTTACCTGGTTCAGGTAGTCGCTGTCTGCAGCAATGGACTTTATGGTCAAGTGAGTGTCCAGCAGGCGGTGGACATGCCGATAGATGATCCCGGTAAGACCAACCGCGCCCGTCGAGTTTAATCCCGTCCTTCACCAAGTACGAAAGTAAAAGTCAGTAAAAGGGAATATTCAGCACTTTGCATTATAGATCTTTCCAGAAATCGACTTTAAACTGTCTTATTTATTTCCCTCAAAAAAAAAGAGTCAAAGATATAAATGTGCTAGCCATCATCTCTTTTTTAAGCTTTTTCTTTTGAGCCCAATAGAAACATGAAAATCACGTCGGCCATGAAACCAGATGTTTGAGTTTCAAATGGTCATATATTGTACTGTATTTATTGTCTTCTAGCACTTTAAATAAGAACAGATTTATTTACAGTACTGTAGATATGAAATACATAAGCGTTAATCTCATCTTTTATTGAGAATTTATTAAAGCGTAACTGTTTCCTTTGGGTCTTGGCTCATCTTTTTCTTCTGTTTTTCTCTCACCTTCTGATACTTTGAGGGCTAAAGCGTAGAAGCTTGATGCTTTCTTCTGTCTGCCATGATTCTAGAAGCTTCCGTGGGATATCCGCTGCGTTGTGTTTGTAGTTTGATCGGGTGCATGATTCTAACCTTGACATTTTAAGGCAAATCTGAAATGACTTGGCTTGTAAACTCACTGATGTTGGGACTTCTGTATGTTTCTTTCTGACTCTGAATAAACTGATATTTATCTGCTAAATGCCTGTCATCATATTTCAGTGTCTTCTGTCGTATAGTGTCATATACAAACATAAATTGTCAGAAATGTCGAATTGAGTGTAATTTGTTGGTGAATTTTTTATTTTTGAAGTTTCCCTTCGTCTCTGATGAAATTCGATCATTCAATGAGATATTTGATGTCTTTTTCATCGTTTTTAATGACTGACTTTGACTCTGAGTCTATAGCAGGTAAGAAGATGAATAAAGGGATGGTTGGATGTTTTGAGTTTTGATCTTTTGTGGATGTTGAACTGAACGCATGACTTTCCTTAAACTTCTCCCGATTTAAACTGGCCTTCTGAAATGGGTTCCTCTTGGTGGCACGAATGACTTTTCCTTCCCTTTATTCCACTACTTTTTAGCTAAACCTTCTCAGAGTATCTTGAATGTCAAAGAGATTTTAGTGAGGCATGTGATGCATGTTTGAACTGTTTGTCACTTTGAGTTATATTCCCCAAAATCATGTTTGTCCCGCCATTTTTTATTTATTTTTAATCTGAGCTTTTAGGTGTTAAAACAGAGCTCTAATCAGTGGTGTAAAGTACTTGAGAAAATGGACTTTGCTACTTTAAGTATTTTTTGTGCTTAAACAAATTATAAACAACTTTTACTCTCTAGTAAACTACATTTTCAAAAAGACTGACTATGCTTTTTTTCATCTATTTTGTACTTCCAAGTTTGAAACTTTGAGGTGTTAAATTACATTTTCGAAATTACGAAATATAACCTCATAAATAAAGAGTTTGTTGCTTTTCACATTTCTTGGTATCTTTAGAGCCTAAATTAAAGTACGTACTTTACTCATCTTGTAACTTGTAATTGAGTAATTTTTACAAACGATATTTGTACTATCACTCAAGTATGGTTTTCAACGTACTCTTTACACCTCTTAATGTTTTTTCTTAGTAATTCTCACGTTTAAAAACAATTTCATGTTGATGAAAAGAGAATACAAACTGTACATTGCAGTTAATACCTTTCATGTTTGGCTCTTTTTTTCAGAAACTAACCATTACTCAAATGTGTTTGATTATGACGAAGAGGTAAGACGATATATTTCCTTGAATATATAAGTCCTCTACAGCCAATACAAATGGTGACCACTTGCACTGCACTTTTATTTTGTTTCAGGAAGACTATCACATCAATCCATTTTTGGTCAGACCGAATACTAACCGTCTTCCCGTGGAAACCACTACATCCAGCCTGAGAGTCACAACAACCGAACACACAACTCAGCCGGTTGCTGTTTTTAAGACGACACCAAAGACTTCAGAAAGAAGATTTCCAGTGGAAGACTCTCAGAGGAGCCTTGATTCAATTCCTGTGACCTTCACAGATAAACCTCCAACAAAAAGTTCACCCCAACCTATAAACTCCACAGCCATAACTACCACCTCCGCTGTAGCTCGAACATCTAAACCAGACCATTCTAGCTTTGGAACTGTTGTATCTACCATATTTGTCCCCACCGTCAACGGCTCAATAACCAACGTAACCTCTGAAAACCCAACGCCACCTTCAAGAAACCTCAACAGTTTGGAACTTACAACTCAAACTGTCACCAACACAAATATTTCTGAGGAAAGTTTGGTGACTTTAGTCCCACTGCCTGAAACGCCCCTGGATTCCACTTTCTCCTCAGAGATTCCCCTGTGGCCTACAACTTCTAGCATGTTTTCTCCAACCACTACCACTTTTAAAACTATTCTGTCGACCACTTTGCCAGTATCTAATGGTGAGAGCCCCCAAAATGCCCCCTCTCTATTTGACTTTCTGTCTTCTGTGCATGTCAGTCCTGTCTTCTCCAATTCCCCAAGCCATGTGTTGTCTGAATCCGAGAAGTTGGACGTCTCGTACACGGTTTCTCTGCTGTCTAGTGGTGTACAGTCTGTCTCCCCTTCCCCTTCCTACTCCAATCTCTTCCTTTCTGGTTCGGTGTCTTCATTAGACATGGAGTCAGACTCTAGTGGTGGTTGTAATGATGATGGTGATGGTGCTTCGTCAGGGTCTTCACCGTGTAGGTCTACTACTTACCTTGAAACCGTCTCGTTGGAGCGCTCCCGACAAGTCAACATCTCTGACGTTGGTGTAAGCTCTCTGACTTTTGATACAAACCTTGAGCCTTCAGTTCCTGTTGCTACCGATTCCTCCTTGACTTCTGACTTCATCAATTCTCTCTCAGGGAGCTTTGGGGACTCTAGCGTTCTTGCACATTGGGGACGCTCCTCTCAGCCACTTCCTAGTTTTACATCTACTGAGAAGACAGAATCCTTACTGTCCTCTTCCTACGCTCAGTCTCCATCTGTCGATCTACTGGGTGACTCCTCTGGTACATTCGAGCTGTCACCCTCCAAGACTTGTACTAATAAGTGCAGTGCCCAGGCCTCATTTTTCCTCAAATATGATCCATCTACTTTTCAAATGGACAACAAACTTTTAGGTGGCAATTTGCATTCTTCCACTTTTCCGAGTTCACTGAAACACCAGGAACCATCTCCTGTGCTGCCTCTATCGATGTCATCTACTCGTGCTCCTGAATTGAGGACCACTGCTTCTGCCATGGAGACATCCTGGTCTTTACAGTCCAGGATCATGCTGACTCCTGTAGTCCCCCAGACTGTTTTAACCACTTTTTCTCAAGAGTCTGCGGAAGGTTCACTTGAGAACAGCGCCTCGGGCTGGATTCTGGATTTATATTCTGGTCAGAGCTCAGGATCTGGAGATGGCAGTGATATCCCATATATCTCGACCACCACACTAACAGAGACGTCTGCTGTAGATGCTGATGATGAGAATGAGGAGAACTCCTCGTTTTACTTCGAGGGTGAGAAAGGAATTAACACTGAAGCCACACAGTCCAGGGACTTCATCCGCCCAAGCTTGTCCTGGACCCTCCATGTAGGAGAAGAGGAGGAAAGTGGATCGGGTGAAGCTCTCACTGATATTGAGACTTCTTCAGACTTCAGTATCCCAGAGCGCACTGAGAGAGATTCCGAGGAGGAAATGGTGGAAGGTAAAGTCTGTTACTGAAACGGTGACTATACCAGAACAGGCATCTTGATTGTTTATTGAAGAATCTCCACCATTGAAGATTCTCAGCAAGTCTGAAAGCTCTTGACAATCACACAATATGTCCTAAATTCTGTAACAAAAGTCAGCTAAACCACTAACAGCAAGAAAGAGTTCCGCGGAAAGATATACAGCGGAACAAGGATGTTGAAAGTGTCCTTCATTAACTTATGAGTCCACCATCATCTTCATCTGAAAACCCATCTTGATACGTTTGAATCACTGGTTTGTGAAATCCCTGTCCTGTGTTGTGTTGCATGTTCATGTGAAAAGGACACCAAAATGTCTGGTA
>MU204410.1:6217602-6233355 GCA_017309775.1 Paedocypris sp. Pulau Singkep | reverse complement strand
TTTTTTTTTTTTTTTTTTTTTTTTTTTTTTTTTTTTTTTTCCATTTTTATAAATAGCTTTTTTTAGGTTTACGAAGTTCTAGCTTTAATGCAAGAATAAAATCGTAGCAGAAGTAATAATAGCTTGATCTCTTGCTTTATGACATGGCGCTAAAACGAAACAAGGAAAGTTATTTATATTCTATAGGCGAACTAGAAATTCCATGTTAGTCCCATCTTGTCCAGCAGAGGGCGGCAGATCACAATAAGTTCCACGTGCCGCCGACAGCTGGCAGTGCAGCAGTAGCAGTGTTTTGACTGGAGCGCAAGTCTTAATCTCTGAAATATGTCCATCTGCGCCGACCTTTAACCTCTTTACCCTCTTAGTGTCAGTCCAACTCAAAACACGTTTCTAGCGGAGTAGATTAAGTGGTGTTATATAGTAAAGCAAATCCGTGTGGATCTGGTACTGATTATGGAAGACCTAACAAGTGTGAGGTCATAGAGAAACAGAGTTAATATCTTGTAATAACACCGATGATGATTTTTTCTGTCTTGACTTGGTATTAGTGTTATTTTGTTCTTTTTCAAAGTCAAACTGCTTTGCATAAGATCTACTAATGGGCTTTTTAAGCAACTCATTATTGCTAGGAGTTTGAAACAAAGTGATTAGAGTTTCTTTGGAGCTGAAAAATTTGGATCTGGATAAAAGACTGCGAAACATCAACCTCAAGTCGTAACCTGTTTGTTCTGATCAGAACGTTGTGTCTGTCGTGTAGATGCCAGTAACAGCAGCCACGAGTCTCGCGTGGGCCTGGTCAGCAGCATCCAGCGGCGGAAGGCTGTGGTTCCTCTGGCTGTGGTCTCCACATTCACTTTCCTCGGGCTGATCTTCTTGATTGGCATTTTCATCTACTGGAAGTAAGTATGTTATTACATGCATTACTACGAAACCGATATGCCCTTTATTTTATGAATATGGGAATATATTGTGGTGTTTTGTTTGCTTGAGCTTCTGTTAATAGACAAAAAATATGTTTAATCTGTATTGTGATCTTTTGTTTATATTTGGGGTTCTGGTATTTTCAGATATGATGATAATAAGATATGAGAAAGTTCATGTTCAAATTTTTCTCCTCGCGTTATACATTCAGTCTCAGAGGTTTACAGATTCATTAGAACATGATTTTCCTGATTCACTTTGAACTTTTTTGAAAATGCAAAACAATAAAATAACCAACCAAAATCAATTTGCCAACTAAGTTCATGAAAAGAAGCACCACTGTGTCTGTATGTGTATACGATCAATACACACAGATCGTATATATTGTGTGTGTCAGAAATACAGAGACATTTCTTTGACTTGTTTTTTTCTCCCTCAGTGAGTTTTGTTTTCTAGCCATTGTTGCGTTTTCTACTGCTCAAAGTCATTGTTAAAATCAGTTTTCTACGTCTGCCTCGTCATGGTGAAGCATGAAAAGCACTTTATGAATACATTGAACTTAAATTGAACCAACAATCCAGTGGCTCTAAAATGGATTTGCCAAGCTGTTTATTTTTTTTCTCAAGCAAAACCATTTTTTTAGATGTTGCTGCGTGTCCAAACATTATATCAAACGCATTTAATAAACAATTTAAACATATGGAGTCGGCCAGAAAAACAAAAATACATTTCCCCTAAGACAGCTGCTTGTGATTTCCATCATATTGTTACTAATCCATAATCATAACAATCGTCGATAAGAAGGCGCGTGTGTGGGGGGTTTGCGAGGAGAGTGTTGGCCGTCTGTGGTGGGGGTCTAATCTTGGGCACGGACCCAATCTCACGCCCGTCGGGTGAGGGAACACCTCCAAGAACAAGAAGAAAAACCCTCCCGTGAAGAAGAATGGTGGGAACAAAATGGCCCTTCCACCACAATATTCCCGTCCGATATTCTCAAACCGTGAAAACCATGAAATAAGCAACCTCCGCAATCCCATCAAGAGCTTGTAACGGACGTGTAAACACTTCAGAGACACAAGATTGTACATTTCTCATTCCCGTGAGCCCAACATATTGCTCGTGTTTGACTTTCTGTTATTACACCGCAAAGATTGCGACTAGATTAAATCTGTAATCTTGGAGCCGGTGATTAAATCTCTGATATGCTGATCTGTTGTTTGTAGGCTGGTGAGGAGCCAGGCTGGAGAAAGAACCCGTGTGTGATTATGTCCGACACGCTGAAGGCATGTTGGTGTCTTGTTAGTGTGGCGGCGGGTGGTTCAATCCCAGCAGAACGTGGGCATGTAGGACTGCTTGTCCATCTGTAGCTACATGGTGCTCATTTGGAGATCAGACAGATGCGCACTTATACTGAGGCGTCCCCAATAAGCCCATCATTGTGGTTTGTTGCCGCCACTAATCCTTTCCAAGAAGTTACCGCTTTAGACACAACAGTGGCAGGTTAAAATCCTTGGGGTGATCCTGTTAAAGATATGTTGTGGATTAGATTAAATATGGTTTTGGTTGTTTTTGTTTTGAAGCTCTAATGTGGAAAGGAAACAACACACTCTGGACTCACGCTTTATTGCTGTTAGACTTCAGTCCGTGAAAGCTAAATTATTTCTGTTTGTACCATATTCAATTAATGTGTGTGTGTGTGTGTGTGTGTTAAGGCCAAAGTTCATAATACAGCCTGTGTAGGAAGTGGTCAGCGCCCAATCTTTTTTAATTTGGGATTTGATCAATCAGAACTCCAAAGTTCTGAAGTCAGCTGCACTTTTGCTCAATTCTATAGAATGCCTGAAAAGGTGCCGGCAAAGTATGACATGTGTGGGATTTCAGACATCGACTAGACAATGTATAAAATTACCTGAAAAACAAACCAGCAATTGTGGATCTAGTTATTCCCACCAGAACGTTTTGTTCCAGAACATACGCAATAGGGCTGAGAACCAGAAGTTGATTGACATTTATGTTTGATATAACTCACACAAAAACACTTTTCAGTATTTTCGATCTACGTTACAAGAGATACGATGTTATAGAGAAGTGCGAAAACAGAAGCTTATCGACATCTGAGAGAACCAGTTCTTCCTGATAAGCGCATCTGGCTGTATTAGCTTCACGCTTGTCGTCCGTGGCTCTTATACTGTATAAATTGTGTTCCATTTCTTTTGCAGGAAATGTTTTCAGACTGCTCATTTCTACATCGAAGACAGCACATCACCTCGGGTGATATCTTCCTCGCCATTTCTGAGCCCTCCAGGTAACACAAACACCAGTTTTGAGTCTTTAAGATCTTCAATGGCTTCAATCGAAGTTTATTATTTCCTTATGGATTAGGTCTTTCGTTCCCACGTCGCCGTTACGCTTATGCATTTTTCAAGCATGAATTGAATTCATTCCAAGTTTCATCATTTTCATTTGATCACATCCTGCATTCAGAACCACACCGTGAATCAAACGTATAACCTTGGTGCATGTTCTTCAAAGTCACTTCTGCTCACAAAGTTCTTTGACCGAACACCATTGTAAGGCTGAATTAAATCCCAAGCTGCTGGTTTGTTTGTTAAACCACACGTGTCTTCTGCTCCTCTAGATGATCGTAATCTTCTCTCAGCAAAGCAGTTTGTGAAGCACGTGGCGGAGCTTCATGAAACCAGCTCGTTTTCCAGAGAGTTCGAGGTTGGTGTCTCCTCATCCCCCACACTTTTTGACTGTAGGATGGACAGATGTCTCCAAAATGCCTCAAAACAGTGCGATTTAGCTGATCAACATGTCATTAAGGTAGTTCTTGATGGATTGTTTGGTTTGCGCAGGCACATTCTCTTTCTAAAGTCACTCATGCATGAGCGTAGGTTGCTGCGAATGTGTTTTCGGTATAATTAGGTCAGGCACGTTGCAGAAGAATATTCCAGTCAGATGCACAAAAAGCCAATTACAGCTTCATTTACATCAATCAATGTCAGAATGTCACCACAGCAGAAGAGAGACTTATCAGCACTCGATTAGATCATTAAAAAGTGAATCAGATGTGCTTTAATTCAGCTCTAATAAGCCAGTAAATGTTTAATTAGGAGTTGTCTCTCAAGCTTATGAAGGTATTTGTAGAAGAAAAATAAAGTTTCTTGTTGAATTTAATTTGTATTGTCGTTACTGTTCTAAAGTTTGGGAGTTTGGATTGGTTTTTGGCAAACGCTGCATTTTGTTTGTTGCTGAAAATGAACCCATGTTCCTCCAGCCCGTGTCCACATGGCTTTGGGTTCTCTTCAAGGTTCTATATTCCGAGGTTCTATCACTTCATAATATTGAGGTGGTGCTGTTTTGCGATTGCCAGTAAATGTTTCACAAAATAACTTGGACTTTTTTGCACAATGTTTTGATCTTGTTTTGCACGATGATTAAGTATGTGCACAATTCAATGTTGCTTTGTTGCTTTGCGCCGTAACATAAAATAATTTATAAACTCAACACATCATCAAACAGCACCTCACCAATCCTGTACTCAATCTTTAAAAAACCTAGATACGTATATAAGTATTGTTTTGTATTAGTAGCTCTGCGTTGTCTGGTTTGTTCAGAAAGTATCAGTTAAGGAACAACTGCAGTAGATTAAAATGAATAAAAAAACATCTATTGCACTATTAAAGAACATCTAAGGGCAAATAGTGTAACATTGCTAAACATACAAAAGAAACACCATTTATTATGTTTAAAAGCTGCACTTGGCTTTATTATGGCTGTAATGTAATAAACACGGGCATATTTGGATAATGTAAAATGTAGTTGATAAAAGGGATGTGGAGCACCAATGAACTTCCGAGTTCCGAGATTATGATTATGGCACCTAAAGAAAAGTAACAGTGCTTTTAGTTTTTTTTCCAACAAGCCCGAATTCACCAACCATGTTCAGCAAACATTCATGATGAGCGCTTCCCACAGTTCATTTTGTGTTTTTCACCATTTTGCCATTAGAAATTGTTCCGAATGGGAGTATTTCACACTTCTCACAAAACGTGCCAGTTATTCTAGGCATTTTGAAAAAAAAATTGCCATACAGCACAAAGCAAAGTTTTCAAACGATAATAAATTACGTTATAATTGAACGAATAGTGATGATCCTGTCTTACTTTTGACGAAAACATGAATAGAACCCAACACATGTTGCTGATGCTTTGTCTGTGTTTGATCGGTGTTGTCACTGCATTTCATCACTGTGCTTTTTCCATTTCCACCCCGCTAGATTTTGAAAGAGTGTTTTGAGGTAAGCCACTTTGAACTGAATTTCTCAAATAGTGGTTGGATCTTTCTGTTGTAGTTCTTGAGGCGAGCAGTCTTAGATTCTAACGTTAGAATAACGGTTTTCTTGTGTCTCGTCAAAGGAAGTTCAGACTTGCACCGTGGACCTCAGCACGACCACAGACTCTTCCAGCCATCCAGACAACAAGAACAAAAACCGATACGTCAACATTTTAGCTTGTGAGAACCATGACTTGCTCTTCTGATTTGTTGTGTCGTTGGCCTGGAGACTGATTTCTGTCGTCTACTGTAGATGATCACAGCAGAGTGCGACTCGCACCATTGACAGACCAGGATGGAAAGAGTGGAGGAGACTATATCAATGCCAACTACATCGATGTAAGACCTGTTTGGAGCTCAAAACTATGATACCTTATAAAAACTACTGTTGTGTTATGTGATGTTAGTTGCGAAGTTTACTGGTATTTACGATCAGATGCTTTTAAACTCATGTTCACTCTTCTCTTGGCATTGTTCTTTCTTTCTCTGATATTTACATCAGGGCTTTAACAAGCAGAAGTCCTACATCGCAGCACAGGGACCGCTGAAGTCCAGCACTGGGGACTTCTGGCGCATGGTGTGGGAGCAGAACGTGGGAGTGATTGTCATGATCACCAACCTGATGGAGAACGGAAGGGTGAGAAATCTATTAAAGAAAGGAACTGATGGAACTGTTAAAATGCTTCCATTTTGAAACGTCAAACACCAACAAAGAATGTGTGCATAATTTGACACTAATTTAGGTGTACGTTCAGTAAATAATGTGCATTTCTGTCGCAGATAGTCCCCAAACAGCTGTGTGAAATAAACAGAATGATGATTAGTATTTAACAAAGTCTTTTTTTACCTGACCATGAGAAGTGAGCAGCAGAAAGGCGACAATGGCTAGGAAAGCAAAACTCTGCGGGAAAACAAGAGAAAAAAAGAAGTGACACCATCTCTCGTTCGAGCAGAAATAAGGACACTAGTTAAAAAGTGGAGTTAAAGTTCAGAGATTAGCTTGGAAAAATGGCTTTAGTTTTGGAGTTATGTTATTGGTTCTAGTTTCTGCCTTTCTCCAGAAAAAGTTTATAACTTTACAAATATTTTTTTCTCGTAATTTTACACTTTATTTTTTTTACATAATTAACATGAAGGCATGCCAATGCTAAATATGAACCTAGTTCATTTTATGAAAGTGGATTGAAACCTTTATTCCAACATGAATGCGTGTGAGAAATGTTAACGTGTTGCAATCAAATGTACACAAAGTGTGTGTAGATTTACAGTTTACTCGGGTTATACAGGGCAATCTTATATTTGGGCCTAGTTCTAAAGTCTTGCGTAGTATTGTATGTTTATTTGGGAGTATTTATTGGGTGTAATCAGCTGTTTGAAATGAAGACTTTGTTGCGCAACAGTGGCTAGGAAAACCAAACTCTAGGTGGGCGGGACAAAACACTGGTTCCAGAATTAGAACATAAAAGAATGAATCTAACACAAGGCAACGTAAAAGTTATATAAAACTGTGTAGATAGATATATTCTGCAATATGTGAACATTTCTGCAACGTTGCTGTTTATTCTTTGTGATGTCTTTCTCTGTCTCAGAGGAAGTGTGACCAGTACTGGCCTCTCGAGAATCAAGACGAGTATGGGAGTTTTTTGATCACTGTAAAAAGCACACAAAACTTTGCGTACTTCACCCAGAGAACCTTCACAATCAGAAACACCAGCATGAAGAAGGTACAAGTCGTCTTCATCTGTCCATTGTTATGACGTCATATAACACCAGGAATCTCTGTCACTTCAGGGTTCTCAGAAGTGCCGCAGCAATGAAAGAGTGGTCACGCAGTACCACTACACACAATGGCCAGATATGGGAGTACCAGAGTATGTTCTTCCTGTGCTCTCCTTCATCTACAAGTCTTCTGCAGCCAGGACTGTCCATTCAGGGCCCATGGTTGTACACTGCAGGTGAGCTACCAGAGTTCCATGTCTACCTTGTGTTTCTCTCTCACACTCTTGGTGTATACTCAGTGCTGGCGTGGGCCGAACCGGAACCTACATAGTCTTGGATAGCATGTTAAAGCAGATCAAAGAGCAGGGGACGGTCAACATCATAGGGTTCCTCAAGCACATCCGCACACAGAGGAACTATCTCGTCCAGACGGAGGTGAGTTGAGAAAGGTGAAATCGTCATATGCAATGTTGAGGTTGTTCCGAACCGTGTGGTGTGGTCCGTTCAGGAGCAATACGTCTTTCTCCACGATGCTCTGGTTGAAGCCATTTTGAGTGAAGAAACCGAGGTGTCATCGAGCCATGTTCACCAGTACGTCAACGATCTCCTGACACTAAAGACGTCTTCCAAAACAGGAATGGAAAGGCAGTTTCAAGTAAGAAGTGTTTGATTCTCGTTGGTGGGAAACGTTCCTTGTTGTTGTGCAGAAGTTGGTGGCAACACCTGAGGTTCAAAATTTGAGAGAAAAGGGTTGGAACTTGGAAGCCTTTGTTTCCTAGCCATTGTTTATTCTCTGCTTGCCCACTGCTCATTGTTGTGGTAAATGAACAGTTCTGTCAATTGAGAATTGAATCCCTTGTCACTAGTTTGATGTGTTACTTGAGTAACAGAGAAATTAAGAAACGTGGTTCAGTGGTAGTGAATTGGACTTGTGGCCGAGTAGGATTCAAGTTCAAATCCTATTTGCTGTCCTCAAGCAAGACACTGACCCCCACGGCTTAAGCTGCCCACTGCTCCGGGTGTGTGTCACTTCAGTGGATGGTTACATGCTCCCTAGTGGCCATATCGACAAACTCACTCACCCCTTCTGTTGTTATTGCAGTTGGTGTGCCAGCCAAACACCAATCAGAAGGATCACACCAGCGCCCTGAAAGAGTGCAACACGGCGAAGAACAGAAGCTGTTCTTTCATTCCCGGTGGGTAATGGACGTTCTGCTGCTTTTTGTTTTTCAAATGTTCTCCTTCAACAAATCATCTTCCACCATCTGACCGATTCCTCTTCTCTCACACTCACTAGCTTCATGCCGTCTTTTTGCTGCATACATACAAATTCTTGTTGGCCTTTTAGTAGAAAAGACTTAATTTGTAGATTCCGATTGACTGGTCGAGACTGACGGCAAAGTGGGTGCATAAAACGACTATTCGGAAAATTACAATTAGATTGGATTGGTTGCCGAGATTTTTTTGATGCTGAGTAATCGCGCACATACACATAATGGCATTGTAACCTCAAGAAGCCAAAAGCTACTGAGTTGTAAGGATTTACTGAAAGAACTAGGAGAATTTCGAAGCCAGGTACGTTGATTGTCATTGACAATAACATTTTCGAAACATGTACGCTTAATCGGTCAGTGGCCATTGCAGTTTTTTGGGTGGCATTTCTGGATTCCGAAATCTTGGATCCAGTCCATCCTTGTCACTTTAATCCAATCTTGTCATCCGATCCATAACATTTACCGTGTTTCACAGTGGAAAGGTCCAGAGTGTGTTTGTCCACCTCTGCAGGAGAAACATCAGATTACATCAACGCCTCTTATGTCATGGTGAGAATAATTGCAAATATTCCGGTTTTTGTTTGTTCAAACAGTTACTTCAAGGAAAATTTTAAAACTCATCTGTGAATTTGTCCTAGGGCTATGCATGCAACAAACAGTTCATCATTACCCAGAATCCCTTGCCCAGCACAGTAAAAGACTTGTGGCGGATGTTATGGGATCACAACGTCCGGGTCGTTGTTTCGCTTCCAGAACAGGTTTGACTCGCCGTTTTACCGCATTTAATATTTCAATCAGAGATTAAAAACGTGACTTAATATTGAGCCACAGTTGTAGTAGAACCTTAATATGTTTGACCTTCTTCCTTCCTGTTCATTCCCTCCTCAGAGTGACGATTGTGAGCCTGTCATGTTCTGGCCTGCTAGAGATCAGCCAATCAGCTTCGACTCGTTCTCCGTGTCCTTAAGAGGGGAGGAGCATATCTGTCTGTCCAATGAAGAGAAGTTGATCGTGCAAGATTATATCCTGGAAGCTACAAAGGTGCCACACCTGCATCTGTCGGATGTAATGACTAATTATAAAACCGTAACACACTTATAGAAGTTACCCATAAATGCACCGGGCGGAAGACGTCAAAGCTGAGATGACTGACGCTTGAGATGAGTGAATCTGTGCGTCATTTCTCCAGATCCATTCAGAAAAAAGCCCAAATCGGATGCAATCGTCTGTTTGTAGGGTTTGAGATGAACTGGCATCTGCTCCGGGATATTGTGAGGAGTAACACCTGGCTAGTGACGTAGAGGAAGTGTCTGAACATCTGGAGCTTTCACTCTCTTCCAGCTTTAATTGAGCCAAGCGCAAGGTCGTTACAGCTGTTCGTTTCCTCTCTGTTTCTCCAGGACGACTTTGCTCTAGAAGTGAAGCATTACCGAGCCCCTCGCTGGCCGGACCCCGACAGTCCCATCAGTAACATCTTTGAGCTGATAAAGATCGTCCAAAAAGAGTCTGCTTCCAAAGATGGACCCATGGCCGTTCATGATGAGTGAGTATCTGACGGTGTGTGTGTGTGTGTGTGTGTGTGTGTTGTTTTCCTGTTGTTGAGTAGAGCCTGTGTTTACAACGGCAGCATCCTGGGATTCGATTATCAGAGAAAGCAACAACTGAATCAATGTATAATTTGACTCGTTTTAGACAAAAATCCATCCATTTTTAGGCTAACAGATGGAAAGAGACAAAGATATTAGATTTTTGTAACTTTTTATTCTTCATACTTCGTTTCACTGTCTGAACAAAAGTTCCTATTTTGTAGAATCTACTATGATTTTTTAGGATGTGGCACGGTGGTGTAGGGGTTGTCGCAAGCAAGACGGACCAGTTAGAAAGTTTGAGTCAAGGCTCTGTCTGTGTGGAGTTCTTCTTGTGCTTGCGTGGGTTTCCTCCAGGTCTCCAACATCTGGAATGTTTGGAATGTGTCCTGCTCTGTGATTGGTTGGCCATCAATCCAGGGTGTGTCCCACCTTCACGCTCAGAGCTGCTGGGATTTGCTTCAGCGTCTTGCGACCCAGAAATGGAAAAGCGGTAGAAAAAGTGGATGGATGACAGTATTACTTTATTTTACGGCAGATGAGGACCTTTTCTCACCTTTATGGATCCGGGGCCCATATAAATAACAATTTAATACAGTGAATAAATGCGCAGAAAGGTGTGTAGTAGTTCTTGCTAGGAGTTTTGGGCCCAATATTTTGAATTGGTTCACCTATTCTGCACCAAACATGGAGAAATGCCATTTATAAGAGCCAAATAATATAAGCCAAACCTTAAAATGCAAGCTTTTTTTGGACAGTTTTGTTAAAGTACCTCGGCATGTCATTCATTATTTTGAACAGAATGTAACCGCAACTAGTAACATACTATGTACAGTAATGTGAGCAAGTGGTCCAAGTTCGGAGGGGGTGGGTGAAAAATGGGCGGGTCAATTGAGGGGGCCGGGGGGGCGTAAAGTACAAAGACAGTGCCTGTTCTTCACAGCAATTGTCTTTTTTTTTCGCTCTCAATATCTCTTCTTTATAAGTCTTTGTTGTTGTTTAACCATTGTTTTTTGCAAGGACGCCTCTGCTTGAACGGTTTTCCATAAACACTGAGGGGAGGGGTGTCATTTCCCCGGAAAGGTGGAAATACGCCATAATTTAGTTTATATATATATAGTTTATAATATATTGTATCATTTTTGATAGATACATTTATAAATATTTAATAATGTCTCTAGCGGCCCTCAAAGCCACGGGCCCCGAGAGTTTTCCTCAGCTCCCCCTGGTTCTCGGCGCTGAATGTGTGTTCTGGTTCCGCAGACTCGGTGGTGCCACCGCGGGGACGTTTTGTGCACTTTTCTCTCTTCTGGAGCAGCTGGAGGCCGAGAGCAGGGTGGACGTTTACCTTCAGGCCAGGATGACCAACCTCATGAGGCCTGGGGTCTTTACTGACATAGTGAGTTTCTTTCCTGTTTTTACATGTTAAACATTTGAAAACGACAATAGATGAACCGAGTATAAAGTCAGGCCTTAAGGTGTCGTTTTATACAGTCGACTGATGTTAATTGGGACACGATCAATTGGGACCGATAAAGCGACACAAATTTGTGTCATGAGATATGATTTGGACTTTAAGATTTGTTTCAATAAAGTGGCTGCCCCCTTTAACAAGGGGACCAGTTATGAAGAGTTAACTATATATTAAGTGTTTTATTTTATGTTATCTATCTATCAATCCACATTTATTCAATATCTACATTTTCAAGTACAGTATATGTGAGCAGATGTGAGAGACAAGCACAGATGACTGGACAGATAAGACACTGACAGAAAAGACTTGTAGACAGGGGTGAATTGATAAATGAATGGATAGACGGACAGATATGGAAGACAAAAGACCCACACATAAAAAAGTTTGGATGTGGAAATAGACAGATGATCTATCCATCCCTATCCATTGTTTTCAGGATTGATGAAAACAATGGATAGGGATGGATTGAAAAAAAAGGTTGACATCACAAGACAAACGTTTAGAAAGATAGAGAAAATACATGGAGATAGATTGAGATAGAAGGATGGGAAAACATGCTAGGAAAGATAAGACCATGGATGGATTGGTGAAAGACTGAACAGATAGACGGACGGATAAAAAGAATAGAATACGGAAACAGACAGGGATTGATAAAGCGATAAGACCAGAATACAGACAGGAATAGATTGATGAAAGAACACACAGATGGAAAAAATGCACGAATGCAAACAAATAAAACACAGACAGTGGAAAGAACAATTGGATTATTAACCTATAATGCAAACGAGTCAAATCTATAAACAAATAATCCGAGCATGAAAAACTCCAGTCTGGCCCACGCGTTGGCTTTCAAGCAGCTGTGTCAGTGACCGAGGGTCCTGAGGAGGAAGAAGACCCCTGAACATCTCCGTCTGACCTCCACAGGAACAGTATCAGCTCCTCTACAGAGCCGTGCTCAGTCTGGTCGACACCCAGGAAGACGAGCAAGCGCGCCAGTCTCCTGAGAACAACGCCAGCGTCCCGATGGAAATCTCCAGTACGGCCCAGAGTCTGGAGTCACTGGTGTAACCATAGCGACGAGGAGCTTCCTGATAACCCTGTGCCTTTCTACACTTCCTGCTAACCACTAATGTCTTTCCATAGCTTCATATTTATTGTTCCACCCGCTCGTTCATAGGCGAACCATCCTCAAACCAGTTTTTTTTATGTAGTGGTAGTGGCGTCCTGGAAATTAACAGAAATATTCTACGAGTGTAAATACTACATGGACCAAATTTTTATTTATGTGTAGAGTTTTTATACGAGGACTGAGGCGCTGACTAGTAGTAGACGCGGTTTGGCAGCCGCACAAGCTGTTTTTGTCTGTTTGTAGGATTAAACGAAATCAAATGATCCATTTGTGTCCTTCCTGAACTGGTTGTTGCATTATCTAATGATAGGAGGTGGGATCAGGATCAGGAAGGGCGTTCCTTCGCTCCTCATCTGCCCTCGGGACAGACTCGTCTCGATTACGGCCTCCAGACGGCAGCCGTTCCTTCCGAAGCTGCCGTTCTGCTTTCTACCTCTGCATCGCCCGTCCCACCTCCAGGTCTTCTCCATCTGGCTATGGAGGAGAGCCGGGGAACAAAGGCAGGTTTCCTTGGGCCAAATAGGGTTGTTTTTCAATTAACTTCTGCTCACCCCCAGTCAGATTCATCTTGGCTTAACCCAACGAGACGGTGTTCCTTCTCCTGATCAGGTCACTTCTTAAGCCATCGCTCAGATCATGCTGAAAGCTGCATCTTCAGGAACTGATTACCATAAGTCCCAGGCTTAGGGTTTGGTGACAAAGATGACAGCTCCACACAGTTATGGAATAATCCCTTTGAAGAATCGCTTGTAATTATGAGCAAATTCTAATCCAGTCCTAAGATCCAAAGGTTCCACTCATTTGCGGGAATATATGGGTCAAATGGCCAGACATCGTCTTGAGGAGTTGCCGCACTGGTCCCTTCATTTGCATTTCAACTTTTAATAATGACAGACCCAATTATCCTGAGCTTGGTGGCCTAGTTTATAGTGACCGCTCTGATGGCCCCACACCAGAAACAATGGCTTCCGTGGCCACCACTGGGCAGTCAACAGGGGGATTGAGGAAGGGGAAGGGGGGGGGTTCGTTTCAACGATTTGGTGTCTTCATTGTGGAAACAAGGTCACTCAGCAGTTTGTTTATTGGTGAAGACGTCATGTATGAAACGATGCCAACGGTCACACGCGTGTTCTCGCCCCGCTCATGTTAAAACACACTATTCAAAATATAAAGATCCGCGATTGTTACATTCGAAAAAAGAACCGATAGCCGATTTAAAAAGACTTCAAGTACTGCGCCACGTGCTGGAAACCAACTTTGGAAGTGCAAAGTAGTGCTCGACATGATGATTCCAAACCGTATTCCTACAACCGAATCCTTGCTATTGGATAGCCTTTTACAACAGGACGGATCACATTGCCGGAGAAAACCTCCCGTTCTCAGATCTATCAAGTCACGGACTGATAAAACAAACCGATTGCTAAAAGTAGAAAACGCCTTGAGGTTCAGGTTTGTGAAGCATTAACCTGATCCATACAAACTCCATTTCCCAGCATCCTCTCTGGCGGGTTACTCTGAGACTGTGCTCTTGGTGATGAACTGAAGCCCCTCCTCCTGCAGCCGCTTCAGCACCGGGCTGTAGACGCTCTTGGACATCGGCACCACGAGACCCCTGGTGGTCAGTTCACCTGTAGGGGGACGCAGGGGGAGATTCTGTGAGGATGGACAGTTCAACCTGAAAACACGCACGGGGACTGACCGTTGAGGACCATGCGAGCCGCTATGGCTGCTGGGTAGCCCACAGTTTTACCCATGGCGGAGAAGCCACTGGGATCCCCGTAGACCACCAGACTGATGTGTTTGGTCTCCAGCTCTCCTGTCGGGTGTCTGATTCCAACATCATTCCTCATGATGATCATGTCTCGCTCGCCTCTAGCTACAGGACACACACGCTTATGTTGAAGTGAGACTTCTGATCTTTCTTATATTGTATATATTACCGTAAGAGAGTTTGGCCTCCAGATGTTTGGCGACGGCGGCTAGGATGGTGTCTGCGTGAGGAACGGGTTCGTCACTGAGGAGGCCAAGCCTGTGGAGACATCACCTTAGATCACAGCTTTTCAAGAGTTTGTTCACCACTCGCTTGATAAAATTAATCTGCAAATACACTAAACACTAGGTCTGTTTTCATCGGTCCGAGTAAAGCACATTTTCAACAGATCGGGATCAGTGCCAAAAAAAAGCGCATTTAAAATGAAAGAAAGTGACGCGAGTTTGTCAATATGGCCACTGGGGGCTATAAATGCAGCTAACTGACACTTTAAAGTGACCAGGATCCGTCCCAGTGAAGAGCATATTAAAAGAGATCAAAATTTTTTATTTTTTTTTATTTTTTATTTTGGTAAAGAGCATTGTAATCGGGATTCGTCCAGATCAAGTGTATCGTTCATTTTGTGTTTCCGTTGTTGCGCAAATAATCCCAATCATAATGTGAAAAGACAGATGTATAATGACTATTTCTTTTTAATAATTATTCCACTAATACAGCGTTTATAATAGAAGTTTGTGATGGAGCGCATGTGAAAAAGTCTGCACATTTTAGAATTTTGTAGTCTAGTACAGCTTCCAAGACCAGATGTGTAATTTAATGCAACTTTGAGAATAAAAATTCATTTTTTATATAGTTTTACAGCTGTACCCCGATTTACGAAATTAATCCGTACTGAGAGCCATTTTGTACTGCGAAAATTTTGTTTGCTTAATATTGGTAGTAAATGTAATAAAACCATTTTACATAACAGTTGTTTAGTATAGCAGTATATTTACATAGCAGTATATAATGAGACAGCGGACAATCTCTCGTCATGCAAAATGTAATATCTTGGAAGCAAAATTTCTGAAACGAACTAGTGATTTAGTTGTTTTTTGTCTATTTGACGTGCGTGAAGATTCAACAACTTGGTTTTTTTTACCCGTCTGGACTCTATCATCTCCATGCATGCTAGTGGTAGGAAAAAGACGCACTACGCGAAAATATTTCGGAACTCGGAAAAAGATTTTTGTGGCGATGCTATTTGGTTACTCTGTGTTTTTGTTACCTAGGTCATTCGTAAGTCGGCGTACCACTGTAATTTGCCAATTATGCTTTTTTTTAATCATATCAGACCCCATAATGAATAACTTAGAAGTCAAAAAAATGTAATTTGGATGTCCTTACTAAAAAAAACGTAACGGTCAATTATAGAACTGAGGCACAAGGAACCATAAGAAAATGGAGTTCAGAGTGTCACATATGTTCTACATCAAGTGAACTGTTCTCTAGACCATCACAGTTACCAGAAGTTTCCACTCACCATCTCAGACTTTGCATCC
>MU204410.1:6200756-6217577 GCA_017309775.1 Paedocypris sp. Pulau Singkep | reverse complement strand
GTCTATTTGACGTGCGTGAAGATTCAACAACTTGGTTTTTTTTACCCGTCTGGACTCTATCATCTCCATGCATGCTAGTGGTAGGAAAAAGACGCACTACGCGAAAATATTTCGGAACTCGGAAAAAGATTTTTGTGGCGATGCTATTTGGTTACTCTGTGTTTTTGTTACCTAGGTCATTCGTAAGTCGGCGTACCACTGTAATTTGCCAATTATGCTTTTTTTTAATCATATCAGACCCCATAATGAATAACTTAGAAGTCAAAAAAATGTAATTTGGATGTCCTTACTAAAAAAAACGTAACGGTCAATTATAGAACTGAGGCACAAGGAACCATAAGAAAATGGAGTTCAGAGTGTCACATATGTTCTACATCAAGTGAACTGTTCTCTAGACCATCACAGTTACCAGAAGTTTCCACTCACCATCTCAGACTTTGCATCCTGAAGTCGTCTCGTCCAATCCGCTCGTACACGGCGTCTTCGAAAGCGGCGCTGCTCAGAGTGGAGGAGAGTCCGGTCTGCTTACAGAGAAGCTCTCGCTGTCCCAGACAAACCACAGAAAAACTCACCAACTTACAATCAATAACAATCTCTTGAATAAATGATGCACTTACCCATGAGACTGGCGAAGCGGTGTGACCCAACAGTGGACATGGATCCGTGTTGATCAGTCCTAGTTTCACAAAGCCGCTCATGGCAGAAGAGAAGCCCTTGAATCGCCATCAAAAACATCGCAACATCAGTTTCACAATCATATGCGATACAAATATGATTTATTTCCGAAGTAAAAACTGTTTTTTGCACAAAATGCCTAAATATGTCGGATGATGTCAATAGTACGTAGTACGTGATATTTGGGGTGGGCATAGAGACTTTTTTTTAATCTAGAGTAATCTAGGTTAGGACAACTTTCTTGAGCTGTTTAGGGACAAAAGCTCCATATATTGGTTCAAAACTTGCAATTTGACCCCAACAGTGCACACACACACACACACACACACACACACACACACACACAGTTGATTCTAGCTAACCGGACACACCGTCACATGATCATTTTGTCCCTAATAAGCGACTCGTCCGATAGCGGAATAAGCCACAGTAAGTCAACACTTATTAAAAATGTCATTATGACCTTCAATGTTCTGAGCACGACATGTATGGTGAACATGCAAGAAGTACGGTTGGCAAATATTGCTAAAAAAATAAATAAAATATTATGCTTTACTAATTGTGGTTCCTTAATGTTCGATTAAAACCAGTACGTGGTCCGAAATAAGCAAAATCAGCTGCTTTATATTTACACGTGCACACAATAAATCTGTATTTTCAGAACATACACACTTACATACAGGTGCGCGCACACACACACACACACGCACACACATAATAGATTTGATTTGATTTCTAGTATCAGAATCAGACCTAAAGACTCATTCAAACAGAAATGTGACTGTGGTATTTGTCTGTGTTTCTAACACCGTACTGATAAATGATTTGATGATCATAGATAAGTGCACTTTTAATGAGCTGATAATAGCACACACCTTGAAGCGCAGGGTTCCTCTGATCAGTGTATGTGCCGACTCGATGCCATACGGCTGGGCGTATTTGGTGCTGTCTCGATTGGGGAAGCCCTCCAGGCTAAAGCCAGGCAGGAAGTCCATAGTCTTGGTGACATCCATGAGTGCGCCACCAGGAGGAACACTGACAACCTGCTCGCCGCAAAAATCAGCTTTTAGCATTACTGTATACCAATCAAAACAAAAATCCAGCAAACAGTACAAGGCCATTTACCATAATGGCATATGCAAATTCTAAACCCAGCAGAACCTTAGGTGGCGCTGTCTAAGCCGTATAAGAACAATTATAAAATCATTTGCACAACATTTCTTTTAATGACGCTTATTATCCACTTGATGGCAGTAATGAACTCCATAATCACAGCTTGCAGCTAGATTTCTGAGCCAGTATTACCTGGTTGTCTTTTAAATAGATGGCTGGGCTGATAGTATTGAGCAGGACGCCGTACGGACTCCAGCTAAACTTGTATCGCAGTGGGTTGTCGGAGCACTCGGGGGCAGGAAGACCTCCGCAAAAGGAACTGTAGGACTCCACCTGCATTTGTCCAGCAATGAAGAAACAGTCCATGTTCACAAAGACTATCCTCCCTTCATCCGTTATGTGAAAATGAACATGCAGCGAGACGGTCAATATTTCATAATGAGCATCGGTTGAGTCGTTTACATAAATACGTGCAGTTAGTAAATAAACAGCAGTGCATCTGTGCTGTACCTACAGTGCAACCATCTGCCTTGGCCTGGTCAATGCACTCCATGGCCAACATGTGATCAATCCCTGGGTCCAGACCCATTTCATTCACGATGGTGATGCCAGCATCCTCGGCACTTCGGAAGCGACCGCCAATAGAAGAGAATGTGTAGATGTTAGTGACAACTACTAATGACGCGAGTGTGATCATTCGTACAAACACATCAATGCAAATACGTCAAGAATTTCTGGAAGTGCTTTTTACTACTGATCACATTGGACAGTCTCGCTCTTTAGGTGATTTTACCATGTGGAGTGTAAATGGGTTTTTTACGATGTAAACACGAAATTGTAAACTGGAAATAAAATAGTAAAGGACAAAAAACCTTAATCTTCAATGCTGCGTGTGTGTGTGTGTGTGTGTGTGTGTGTGTGTGTGTTTACAAACCTAGTAAGGCAATAGTAAGTGGAAGAGTGAAATGTGTGTATGTTTTCCGGATGTGTGACTGTTCTACCTGTTAAAGGTAATAAGTTTTATGGTCGTAATGGTATTTTTATTCATTTTTTATCATTTAATAAATTCTAGAAATAAAAATGCTCATGGTGTGTGTATTTATCATTGGACATACATAAAAGCAGAATAATGATGGAATCATTCCATATCCATATTCCATTTCATATACACACACATACACACTGTATACAGTATATTCAGGAAAAAAAAGTATAATTATACAAAAACACACACACATACATATACTGTATAAATAAATATTTGAATGCACAGATGCATGTGTGTGTGTGTGTTATAGATTATTAATAATTGCAACAACTTTAATATACATTTACGTATATATTTTACTTTTCTAAAGAATATTTAAAAATGTTTTTGAAATATTTAACAAAATTATTTTTGTTTATTGCATCTGCACTGTGTTATTCTTATCTCTTGTATCTGCACCTTAAATTTTGTTGCACCATTGTCCAATGACAATAAAGATGATCTTATCGAATCTTAATATGTACCTTTGCTGAAGGTCTTTCATTGCTGGGCTCAAGTAACTGGCCGTCACCATGTTCACCTTCATCTTGATGCAGTGTTTGGCTATCTGCGGGTGAAACGAGTACGGCAGCATGCTAACCACCAATGAAAAAGAAATAGATCTATTAGTTTACGCTTCAGGAGATGCTTTTCATGTTCCGTGAACGTTGCCATTTGCCTGATAACGATGTCGTGATCCTTGATGAGAGACTGGAGGTGGCCTTCCTGGCTGCTGATGTCCAGCATGACTGCGATGGTGTTGGGATACTTCGCCGCCATGTCCTCCGCCTGATTCAGCAGATTCGATGCTGCGATGCAAACATTTTTGTAGCGAGAATAGAGATTTCAGCAAAGGCAGAACTTACCCACAGTGACCTGAGTGCCAGCATCTCTGGTGAGATACTCGATAACCGGTCCAGACACATAACCGGAGCCCAGCAAAAGCACCCGCTTCATTCCTGCCTTCTTGAGGATCTGCTCAGATTCCCTGTTTGCCAGATGGTACAGACATTATACACACACACACACACACACACACACACACACAGTGCCATGGCCAAGCAATCTGTGAAATAAAAAATACTATTCCCGCTGAACACTGATCAAAAATTAATTTTTAAAAAATGATTTTAAAACTAGAAGATGGCAATGCCAAAGCGATCAAAGCAAGCAAGCTTTTGATTTATTACTAGACAAAGTGATTCTTGAAGAATTTGTGTGGGAGAGCTGAAAGCCGCTGACAAATCATCAGCAGGGGCCAACCAATCAGAAGCCACGGCGGAACAGAGCTTTGTTGTTGTTGCCATGGTTACAGAAGGCTTTTTTTCCACACTGAATGGCATTTTTAAATGTTTAAATAAATACCAAATGTGAAAATATAGAGATGCATAAAAATTTTCATATCAACGTATTCATTCACACCATCAACAAAGTGAAAGGAGAAGAATATTGTCTGTGGCTGTCGGAGAAAGACGGGATCCTGTCGTTCAGTCATGGAGAAACTGAGCATTAAACAATGTGATTAATAATCCAAAAGGTCACATCAAAATTTTAACCCACTGCTGTTCATTAGATGACAACAAAACGATTCAGTGATGGGATGATCAATCATTATGGGCAAATAGAGATACTTAACTAGAGCTGAATCTTAGAAATGTGATGTGTGCAGACAAACAACAGATTATGAGATCGACAATGACAAAATGATGATACAATGAACAATAGAGTTAGACAACAGAAAGGGAGACATCAATAGACAAGACAGAGACATGGGAAGATGGATCTGCTGAGAAATAGATACACGATTGATCATTAGAAAGACAAACAGACATACGGCAGTCAGACAGGTAGATAGACAAATAAATAGAAAAACAGAAGACAGACGGACAAATCCATACATAAGAAATAGATTCATATGGATTGATGGATCGATAGACATAAATATAGATACAAGGCAGTCAGACAGGTAGGTAGACAGATGAATAGATAAATAAACAGATAGATGGAAAGAATATAGTTAGAACGGTAAATAGATAGACAGATAGACAGACAGACAGACAGAGACATGGATAGATAGAAGGATCTATAAGCAAGAAATAGATACATAATGAATAGATAGACAGATAAAAGGCAGTGAGACAGGTTAAATAGATACTTTCGATAGATGGATAGAAGACAGTCAGAGTGATAGAGAGATAGATAAAAAGAAACGACATAATAGATAGATAGACAGACAGGTAGATAGACAGGTTAAAAAGATGGATGAACAGAAGGCAGTCAGAAGGTAGACAGACAGACAGATAGAAGACAGTCAGACCGATCTAGATATGATCTAGGGAGATGTCAAGCAGACCACGCCATTCAAATTATACCATACTCTTTTTTTATACTATGAAAAAAACCTAAATATGATTTCTTTCCTTTGTTTTGGTGTAAAGAAGCACAAGAACATTGGGAAAATATTGGAATTTTGTGAACTATCTTTCTACAAAACATTTAATGAATTACTTCATTTTTCCTTAGACAAGTGTGCAATTTACTTGTGTCATTCGATTATTAAAAATATTAATTTCTTTCAATTAACCTCTTTGGGGGCCAATGGATGGATAGTAGACAAACAGATAGATAAACAGACGGATAGAAGACAGTCAGACTGTTATGTAGAGATACAGTAGATAGATAGATAGATAGATAGGTAGAGAGAGAGAGACAAAGAGAGAGAGAGGCTGGCAGACACACAGGCATGGTAGAGACAGACAGACGGTTGATGCTATCTTGGAAGGATAGATGGATGGATAGATGTCGTATACATTGCAGGAAGACTCCAACGATCAGATAATCTTAGATTGTGAGAAATGGCAAATTTCCTTTCACAATAATAAAAAAAATCCAAAAGTCAATTGGTTGTTCTCCGGCGCTTTCTATTGAGCGAGCGGAGGTCAGCGCTGGATTGTAGGCGGCTTTATTAAGCACAGATCACAATCAGAGCCGACTAGCAAATGCGCCGCACGGCTTTTTCCCACTTGAATGTGACGGAGCCGGAATAAAGAGCTGTATTCAGCCGCGCCGACACAAGCAGCACCATCACTGAATGAAACGGGAAGCTCAGAAAATCTGAAAGGATTGTGTCGCTATTCCATTGAATCAAGTGATTCAAAAACATGATATAATCAATTATGCAGGATGTAAAGACATTTGGCTTGTGAAAAGTGAAGTTTACCTTGGTGGATAATTGAACTTAAAAAGCAGAAAGGATTTAATGGGGAGGATTTTTCCCCGGCATGCCGGACATTTCAAGATATGGAGGAGCAATCAGGAGCTTAAGAAGCTGAAGATCTACCCACGTCAGTGCTGCTTACTTCAGCCATGCGTCTGAACAGAACACACACCGGCAGTCAAGGACCTGAAGAACCTTCCGGACAAAGATTTTGACTTTAAGTTCTAAAGTACTTGAATGTTGGTGGTGAATACGTTTTAGCATTCAAATTTATAAAGCAATTTGCGTGGAGTCATTAAGGCTTCTATACACATACATCTGTGTTTGTGTGTTTTTAGAAATCTATTAGTTCAACAGAGATGTTCCAGATGACCGTTTATTAACCGTTAACGTTAATGTGATGTTTTGAGTGGTACATTTGAATGACAAATTACAGTTTGCTTTACATTTTTTTTAAGTGTTAAAAAACGTATATGCATAAAAATGAAATGTCTGGGCTGTGTATATATATATATATATATGTATATATATATATATATATATATATATATATATATATATATATATATATATATATTTTTTTTTTTTAAAGCATAATTTAAGCATTTACTATTATATTTTATTTTCTATAAATTCACACACACACACACACACACACACACACACACACACACACACACACACACTAATATGTGATATATTTCAGCGTGTGTCTGTGTGTATATTGTGTAATTGTGACATATTGTTACATGCAACATGTAATTCAATTGTCACGTTACACCATTACATTTTATAACCGTGTAAACTTTCCATTTAAACATAAGGAAGTGACTGTCAAAATGAACAAGAATGATTACCCTGGGAATCGAACCCGCAACCTTTATGTTGCAATCACCAGTCCTCATTATTCCAGTTGGAAGTTGAACTAGTAATTGGAACTAATTGCTAATAATTTAATGTAAAAAAGTGCAAAACAACAAAGCATTTGCCACTAATTCCTCTACTGGAATAAAAGCACAAAGGTGTGTTTCCTTCATCAGGCTGAAGAGCGGCTGATGTTTCAGAAACACACTGATCTACAAGAGCAGAACTATGAGCAGCGTTCACCTGTCCTCCAACCTTCAGAGCGCCAGCACATCGTCCAAAACAAGCCTGTGATTAAGATCTTCCTTCAGCGAGACAGAAACGGAAGGCGTCTGCTCACCTTCTCTCTCGGAGCTTCTGGATGTACTCAAACTTGGGCGTCAGTTTGCCGTTGGATGTGATGACCGCCTGTAAAAAAACATGAATATTCATGAGCGAATGACCAGTAGCAAGCAAACCATAAATTTATTAAGCAATTCTTCATATCAAGAGAACATGCGTCTTTACTTTTAATCTTCACATTTATTTGTAAAGATATTATAATTACTTATACATTATTCTTGAAACTTTTATCCAAAATACAGATTTACAGAATGTGCAGATTCAGGCTCATACTTCTTGTGTATGTAAAAAGGGTTCTAAACTTTTTAACTGCGATCAGTAAAAAAAAAAAACACATCACACATTTGTGATTTTGTGAAGTTTGTCATTTAACTGTGAACAAGCAGCAGTAAAAAAGGTAATTTATAATTATCTAATCATAATTATCTATCTAATCTTTATCTCTAATTCCTTAATTACATTTAGAAAACTATTTTAGGCTAAAAACGGCAAAGTCAAAGTAGAACCCAGAAATACTGGACGGGTGAATTGTCTAATATAGATAATAAAGTAATAAAGTCTATTAAAGATTGCGTCAGTGTTCCGCAATTTATTAATAGAAGCATAACTTGCAGACAATTAGCATTTTAACACCATCTTCACAGCGTATAAGTCTAAGAACGAACATTATTTGGAAATGTACAGAAGCGTTTCTGAAGCTAAAGGCAAAGTTTAAAAATCCAAAGTCTCTTTACAGTTTTTTGGTAATAAGACCCTTATTATTTGCAGGAAGTATGTAATTGGGGGCCAATCGGGGGCTTTTTTTTCCAAGCTAAAGTCTTTTAAAATTTGGAAAAAACTTGTTTTAGTGTAATGTACAGTTGTGTGGTTTCTGGAAACTACGTGACAATATTCCTCAATATTGAATTCCTCAATATTCCTCAAAACATGACAATATTCCTCAAAATTTTAATTCCTATAAATTAAAATTTATATATATATATATATATATATATATATATATATATTTGTAATATAAAACGTTCATGTTTTGTTTTTACTATCAGATTTTAAAACAGAGTCAGACATGTTGATTTCTATCTGCATAAATTAAGGAAGATGGATTAATCCTTCAAATTAAAATTTTAAAAAGTTAAATTTCAGCTCTATTTGAATCTCACAATTGATATCACAATTCAAATTCAAATAAAAAAAAATAGCAAATAAAATAAAGTCAACTATCAATGTAGCTATCATCAATTCCAAGAAAAAGACCTTTGCACTTTTCAGGACAAAAGCAAACGGACTCACATCCCAGTAAATCCGTGTTCACCACAGTAGTAGATATGTGTTACAGTATAATACCACAGAATTTGACTGGTACAAATGTGAATTTAAAACCGCCCGGCAAACTTACATCTCGCACTTGTGGAGAGAAATCCTCTTCCTCCAGTGATCGGGTGGCATCCGAGGGAAGCTGTGGGACAAAGACCATCTTCACACCATCATCCAGCAAACCACCTCACACAAAAGCCATTCTTCAAACCATGTTCAAAGCAACCCTCTCCGCAAACCAGGAAGCATTATGGGAGCGGGGCGTGGCCTTTTGCATCTTACCATCTCCCAGATGTAAGGGAACAGCCGGTCCCCGAAATACTCGGTGGCCTCGATGGGCATCTGGGCCGGGAGGTTATCGATGGAGCACATCAGAATGCCATTACCCTCCACACTACTCGGACACACAAACACACTGATGTGGCAGGAAGCTCCTGGACAATACGGGGTTACACAAGCGCACCTGTCGTGGTCAATGTGCTGGTCTGCGTCATACATGCAGAAGGGTTTCTCAATGGTGGTGCATTCAGTCATGAACTCAATAGAGCCGCCCGTGTCCGCAGAGATGTCGCAAATGGCCAGGAACCTGAACAACAGTGGAGAAATAAACTCATCACAGACTGATGATTGAACTGAAACATCCTCGGTGAACAGGCTGAATGGCGGACTTGTGTGGAAGCGCCGGGCAGCCGTTGTCTGGGGACGAGGAGGCCGGAGCCACGGGGCGGATCAGGCGCTGAGCATCCAGGCGACGCAGCAGTCTGGGTGTGTGAGGGTCCCAGTAGATGCCGTTAATCAGGCAGGTGGTGTACGGCGCCACCTAGGTGAACACAACACACACTGACCTGTTAATGCATGATGGCGTCATTTGGTGGTGTATACTGTAGAGATGCGGTTATATATTTTCCATCCATTTCCGTCCGCTTACTCCAAAGAACTGGAGTAAAGTACTGACTTACTTGGGATGAGTGTAATACATAAGTGACTTTTACTTTCTACTTGACTACATTTTTGATTGAGTCTTTGTACTGTTTACTCCACTACATTTGAATGGACACTTACCGTTACTCAATTACATTGTGACTGTGTGTGACAAGTCAGCATTTGTTTCTACTGCGGTTCATTTCTTAGGCGGATGAGGTGATATCGCCATCTGCAGGATGCTGAAGGCACTGGATGCTATTTAAGAGCTAATTCACGTGAACCTCTTTGCTCATTTGAGTTTGACCGAGACTGACATTTTGTCATTTTGTTTAGCCAATTTAAAACATTGAGGTGTTACATTTCAATTCTATATTAGAAAATTAAACCTATCATAACGATCAATAAAGATTTTCTTGTTTTTCACATTTCTTTGTGGTTTTTTAGCTTAAATTCAGTACGAGTAAAATACGTTAAGTTCTTCTGAAATTGGATACTTCACAGCTTTTACTCAAGTCTTATTGGTATATGGTGGCTTGTAACTTGTAATGTAGTAATTTTTACAGTACGGTTTTCATGTACTCTTTACACCTCTGATTATATGAAGGCAGCGAAAAATACACAGACGCACACATTTGCATTCTAAATTATACCTATGGTGTGATACCAAATTCTCCTGAACACATGTTTTTGGAAAGTGGGAGAAAACTGGAGACCTGGAAGAAATCCAAGCTAGCAAAAAGGTCCAGAATTGGGCTTCGAACTTGCACATCAAGTCTCAAATATGTAAGACGTAATATTTAATATAACAGTGATTATTGATTATTACATATAAGTAAATATTACACACACAAACACCAGTCATCCCCTAGTTTAAAAATAGATCTGTGTGTGTGTGTGTGTGTGTGTGTGTGTGTGTGTACTTCTATTTATAATCTGTACACACCGTCTTCCTGAAGTGAGAGGTGTAAAGCTCGGGATGGTTTTCATACTCCAGAGGGTCGTAGAGTCCGTCGCTCTTCCTCATCAGGTGATGATGTCGACTGATCACCGTACCGTACACTTTGGTCATATCTGTAAACAAGATTATCATCTCTCCATAAGCTACTGTAAATCCTCGACTGTCTACGGGACAGAAGACTGTTCAGGAGAAGCACCTCCGCTCTCCGACACGTCCTTCAGCTCGTGAGGCTCCACATATTCACAGGGCAGCTCGTTAAAAATGTCCTGGGCCCCCTGAGGAACAGCACAGGGCGTGAAATGTGCCCATAATCCGGGAGAATGCCGCTCACTTACTTTGGAGACGTTGCCGGTGCCGGTGAAGACGAATGTGAGAGGGCCGATGGACTTGGGCATCAGGCCTAGTGATACTTCATACCCACAATCCCTCACTGCCTGAATGGCCTGGCTGAGGTTTCTGTAATTGTGCGCCATTCCGATGTGCTGTGGAGAGTGGGCAAACAGAAACCATGGGCACACAGAAGATCTCGAGGTCACACTGATTGATGGACAGGAAGTGATACCATAAATGGAGTGTGATGTCCCAGAGCGAGGAAGCGTAGACCCAGACCATGAAATATATTAATCATTCCTGCAACAGAAAAAAACAGACAGTTGAGGAAACAAGTTTTTGCTCATCTTCTTCATGACACAGTTGAGCCTCGGTTCACCAAGTTCATGATCTAACGTCACTAATCATTGCTGCAGATAATGATGCACTTTTTCTTCTCACTTGGATCTTGGAGTTTGGTTGAGCAAAATGAACAGATCTTACACAAAAACCTTTTAGAAGCTCTCTCTCTCTCTCTCTCTCTCTCTCTCTCTCTCAGAGTATTGCTTTTTTCTTTTATCTTTTATATATCTTAATATCTTTTATTCGCATTTTCATCTCTCTCAACTCAGTGTCCACCGGTCTCCCTCTCTCTCTCCAAATTTCTCACTCATGTCTCTTTTGTCCACAGGTCTCTTTCTCTGTTTGTTTCTTTTTCCTAAGTATTTCACCAGGACTCTCTCTCTCTCGCTCTCTCGTTCTCCCGAATTCTTTTTCTCTTGTCATTTTTATTTTTCTCTTTCACTGAACCTTTTCTCTAAATGTTTCTTTCTTTCGTTCTTTCCTTTTCTCTCTCCCACACCAAGTGTCTTTCCCTAAATATCTACATTTTTTTTTCCTCTCTCTTTCTCGTGTAAGTCCATGTTTCGCTTTCACTGAGCCACTTTCTCGAAACATTTTTCTTTCTTTCTTTTTTTCTTTCTTTCATGTCTCTATTTTTTCTTCCCCTTTCCACCTTTCTCTGCTTCCACTGTCTCCCACTCCTTCACATTATCATAATGTACTTTTATGTCACAGGACACTTTAAACAATCACCAAACTCCATTAACCTAAAGAACACAGACTTCAAAATGAAGACCCAAAGATCTGCAAAGACGCTCGCGAACCGAGAGGTCACCTGCGACTCCAGCCCACTGTCCAAAAGCGACGATTCTGAAGCCGTTGGCGTCCACCATTTTCTCATAGTCAATGAGTCGCACGTCCTAAAAACAGAGACAGTCGAGATTGTAAAGATCACATGGGTTCCGCAGCGGTTTGTGGAACGCACCTTTTTAAGAAGATCATCCAGGAGCCCCATGTTTGCTTCTTGCGCCTTAATGGTGTGAGAAAAAAAGGCGTAGGTCTTGTTCGGATAGACCTTTTCCTCCGGAGGTCTTTTCACGCCGATGATGAGGGAAGCTTCTGAAATGTCCTCTTGAATTATGGCGCCCGCTTTTTCATAAAACTAAAGGACAACAACGGTCAAACAAAGCGTCTTCGGATGGGGACACGTGTCTGGACTCACTTTTTCGTGGATGGCTCTTCTGTTGGACGGCTGGACCAGGACCTTGTGTCCGGCGGCTGTGATCTCCCTGACGTGGCGAGGGGCTAGTGGGGCTCGTCTCTCCCACACGTTGACGTCCTCGCGTCGGATGGCTATGACATGCTTGTGAAGCTGCTGTTGCTGCTGATGACGCTGATGCTGAAACCTCTGTTGACAGGACACACAGCCCCTGAAGCCCCCCGCCGGGCTCCTCACCAGATGAAGCATCGCTAGCTTCTAAAACACACAAGGTTACAGCCACCGTGCACATCGGCAAATCTCTGGCTTTGACTAAACTCCATTTTGTGGTTTGCAGTGAAAAGGAGAGGGTTGCTTTTGAACTGCGCGCACACACACACACACACACACACACACACACACAGATAGACAGATGCCAGTCATATACGTAATTAGAATATCTCAAAGCTGACTGATTTCACTCATTTCCCAGGAGGCTCTTCATAGTGGCCTTCAGCTTTTCTGCGTCTTTGGTTCTAGCATATTGAATTTTCCTCTTCACATAGACTTTCTACGGGGGTTAAGATCAAGTAAGTTTGTTGGCCAATTACCGTAAGTTAGAAAGTGCCAAGTCTGGTTGAATAATGAAACCTGCTCTTCAAGAAAACGTGGCAGCAGAAAGCATGAAGTGCACTTCTTTGTGAACAGCGGTGATAACCTTGGGCCTGAAAAAGACAGTGGACCAACACTCAGCAGAAGTCCGGTCTGTTTGGCTTTAGCTGTTAGTAGTTCATGAGGTTCTTGACACCAGGAACATCGTGATTTTTGACACTGCAGTCCTTCACTTTTTTTTATTTAATGGGTTTGGTTTCACAATCGTCTCCAGGGTGAGCTTATCTCTATTGCTTGTACACCTTTAAGCCTACAGAACTAGACGATTTACCTATTAGACGATTGTGACTATTTAAAAGGTATTTTGGGTGCATATTTGAAACGTTTCACATACAGTGGTACCCCGACTTACGACTTAACTAAGCCATTTCATTCTGCGAAAACTTCGTTATTTTTTCTAAAAAAAAAATAAAAAAAACAATAGCTCCATAAAGGAAATCATCTCACGTTGTCTTTGCTTTCCCAACAATGAAATGTTTAAAATTATTCTTTAAAAAAAAAAAAAAGATATTTAAAATGTATATTCTTATGTACTGCCACGTTTTCTTGAAGAGCAGTTTCATGTAAAGTTTCAAATTACATGACTTTGTAAATCCAGAATATAAATTACAGGCAGAATTATAAACGACAAAATATTGGAAATAAACGTAATAAAAAATGTATTTTTATTTATATAAATATAAAAAAAATATAAAAATATATATTTATTTATTGTTACATTTATGCATCACATTCTTATGGATTATTATTTCTCTGTGTTTCAAATGTATAATCTCCTTTTTAGTCTGCCTTGTGAGTTTTCTCATAAGCATTTCAGCTGGGACATAACTGGTTTGAGTAGAGCTGGTTCTGATGATACGTACATTTGGGGCTAAGGTCAAAAAACATAAAAGACATTGTAGGACCTAAAACAATATTTTATATACAGGCTTGAAATTAAGTGTCGGATGATGCGGTTCTCACGTTTCTTTGGACATAGGGTAAAGAATGGATGTCATCTTGATAATTGCGGCTTCATAACTAGTCTATATTTTGGGGATTGAGTGATTGATAGACATAACATGACTTCCTCACGTACGGGGAAAATTCCATGTCACGCCGACTGGTTTGTTCATGTGTATAAAAACTAAAACCTTCTGCCATAACTTTAGTGATGCTTTGGATGTTGAATAAATCAATCTGTTAATCTTTAAAACTGGGATTCCTTCATTGCATTACTCCAGATCCGCTTTCGAGAGAGAACTGCACGAGAGAGAGAGAGAGAGAGAGAGAGTATACAAGTCTAACAACAGTATTTAAGCGAATATAAGCACTCTCCTGCCTTTTTCAGGCACAAAATTAAAATTGCAAAAATAAATTTTAAAAAATGTTTTTTTTTTACTTTTCTGGTTAAATTATGATAATTGTCTGGTTTTCGTTTTTACTTGAATCTAGTTTAAAAAAAATCTATTTTAGTCTTTAAAACTACATCTCCCATAATCCTCCATTGAGGATCAATGAGCCTCCGGTGCCGCCAGTCCAAAGCTGAGCTCGGTTTTTGTTAGATGCAATTATCAGAACAGCATTGTTTTTCTGTGCACAGACAGAGTGATTTGATTGCATTTAGTTAAGTCTTACTTCTTCCAGTGTTATTTTGTCCCTGTTAAGTGTCGCAGCGTGTCTAATGTTTCTTTATTTCTGTTATTGAGCCAATAAAAGATTATATATGCAGGTCTGCCTACGCATTATTTAAAGACGCACACGTGCACCGCTGCATAAACTCGGCGTGTTTCCCTTTATTTGTGATTTCTTGTGATTTGAAATATGGAAAAATGGCACACATATTTACACACATTTTTGAAATCAGCGAATATGAGCACCCCCCAAGTTTTTGAGCGTTGAAAATTCGAAATAAAGAGGTGCTTTATACTGGTAATACAGCAGACAATGAAGACTAACATGCCTGGACCCTCTCGTCTCCATGCTTGCTAGCGGTCCCAAAAAGCTCCTTTCGTAGAGCGAAAATATTTTGGACGATATTTTCGCAGCGACGCGTTTCGTTACTCTGAATTTTGTTATCTAGGACATTCATAAGGCAAGGTACCACTGTAATTCCACTGATTTATTAGATTTTCATGAGTTGTCAATAAAAAATTATGCAAAAAACCCCCACAAAATATATCGGTTTGTGTGTAATAATTAAACAGAATATGCTGAATATTCAATTAAATGAAATTAGTGAAATAATTCAACCTTATGATTATCTTCTAATTACCTGACCAGCACATGTACATTGTGTTTTCACATAAACACAAAATCCCGGATGACTGGAATTAGATATTTCACAAGACTTGATCATGCTTTTCTGTATAGCTTAGTTAAACTTTGTCACGTTGTAACGTTGACACCATGTACTTCATTTGGTAAAATGATTTGAATAAAAGTGTTTAATTCAAGAAATGTAAATATTTTATAAACCTTCCTCGGGTGTTTAAACCGACAAAACCTGAAACGTTAGTTTTCTTTTTTGCTGCAACGGTCACTTTCCAATCATTTGTTAATTTTAAAACTAGAATTAATGACAAACTAAATGACATTTAGAGCCATTTGACATTTACGTAGACTTTGGCCACTTGTGGATCTATGAAATCACAGACCTTTAAAGTCCTAGTAACAAACAGCTGTTTCATTATATTATTGGTTTGTAGAACATGTACTTGTAATGTTTGAAAAACCATGACTGATAAATAATCCGTGACAATTGTAAAAGGAGAAAAGATGAGTTTGAAATTAAATGAACTGGATGACACCTCATCAAAATAATATCAGCAATAATCCAAATTCTCGAAGACGTGACAATACCATGACTCTCATTATGATTTCTTTTTATTTGCCTGACTGCGAACAGAAATTATGGATTAATAATTATAACAGACACCGAAAATTGCATAGAAATTATGCTGCTTGCCGTACAGTTAACATTAACACCATATGAGCTTTAGAGACAGGCAGCAAGTGTTTACGCGGAGGCTTTTCTGCAACATGGCATCACCTACCTGTGACCTTAGATTACAGAAGATTCCAGTGATTTACAACGTGATACCGGCTGAAAAATCAACTTTATGTAGAAAGACATGCGCCGAAGGTTTATATTTATAGAGTCGCTGCAAGCTCTCGTGTGTCGTAAACCGGAGTGCCCGAGGTGTAACTCATAAGGATTGACCTGCGCGTGCACAGAACGGTGAACGGTTCTATCCAGGTTATATACATTACGTCATAAATGTTTGCCTCTGTTCGGAACGCGCCGCTGCCTCCGCGAAGTAATCGGAGCTGTGGATAAGCTCCAGCCAATCACGAGCCAGCATAAGGATCGGCCTCTTCGCGTGCCAATGACGTCGCGTCGCGGTTTGATGACACCGGTGGGCGCCTGAATTAATCCGGTGAAGCCTCCGCGAAAGTGCTTTTACTGATCACGACTCATCGCTTATCGTGACAGAAAATGCGGTAGGGTTTTAAAAATGAAGTGTAGAATCAATATGACACGTTGGGTATAATAAACTAGGTGTTATTACATTTGTTACGTTAGATGATGTATCAACAATAAAAATAACAATTATTATTGATGTTATTATTATAATCATCACCACCATTATACCTTTAGACTTTTAAAAAACATTATATTAATTACTATAATATGGTTCGCGATATTGACAATCACTTACTTTACTTTACACACACTGGCTTAATGGCTTCATCCGCTAGAGGGTGCATTTCCACCTAAAATAGACTAAACGGCAAGTGTGTGTGTGTGTGTGTGTGTGTGTGTGTGTGTGTGTGTGTGTGTGTGTGTGTGTGTGTGTGTGTGTGTGTGTGTGTGTGTGTGTGTG
>MU204410.1:6100638-6200656 GCA_017309775.1 Paedocypris sp. Pulau Singkep | reverse complement strand
ACCTACTGGGTATATACTGCATAATGAACAGAATTCCCTAAAAGAAACTATGGAAAAAAAAGATGAGAAAACAAATCTTTCCAAGAGCAGCGTAATGAACAGATCACCCTACCAACACGGAGAAAAAGCATTAGATATGTTTAATTTGTGTCCCTCTCCTCCCTATACACACGTGTATAATCTTTTCAGCAGATCAAATGGAAATATTGAACATACCTTGCATATATAATCACACTGATGTAACGAATTGTGTACAGTTGGCAAACAGTAGCTAATACGAAGAACTGTATAAATAATAAACATAAACAGGCTTTAAAATACACAGCTGCCACAAGAATTCATGTTCCATATACAGGTTTTACTTACTCTCTTTAAGTTAACGACAACAGTAAACTTTCAAATAAATAGGACCGTCTTACCCTGAGAGTAAAAAGAATCGTCTCAATCTACCATTCACAGACAAGCTTCAACAATGATGCCAGACCAAAGAATCGGTCTCCTCCGATGTACAAACAATAAGAAAAAATACGTTATAAAAAATAATACGTCGCATGCGCTGTTCAGATGTTTTCTTTTGTTGGGCTTCACGGAGCCTCCAGGTTTCCGCCGGGTGTTGGAGGAGAGTGCGGTCCTGGAGAAATGTCATGCAGCTTCCTAATGTGTTTCTTAAGGTCAAAGTTCCGGCAGAAGCCCTTGCCACAGGTGGGACAGGTGAACGGCTTCTTGTCGTTGTGCGTGTGCATGTGGAAGGTGAGGTTGTACACCTGGTGGAAGGCTTTGTTGCAGATATTGCACTTGAACTGTTTCTCTCCACTGTGGGTCAGTTTGTGGTTTTTGTAGTTTCCTTGAAAAGAAAAGAAAAAAACACCACATTTAAATCTGGTAAAGAATTTAAAGGCAACACAAAGAAAAACAAATATGTAATAAATGCATTATATAAATTAATTTGTGATATAGAGTAAATATTTAACTCAATTAATCAACCAATCTGTCTGTCCGTTTGTCTAAAAATGCTTGGTGTTTAATAAGACAAAAATACCCTCATAATATATCTTTATAATGAATATAAATTATATATAAATATATATAAAATGTATATCATAATTACCTTTTTGATGGAATCCTTTTCCACAGAATTCACAGATGAAGGGTTTATATCCGGCATGAATTCGTGTGTGCGTGTTTAAAGTCGAGCTTCTGTTGAACGCTTTGCCACATTGGTTGCATTTATGAGGTTTTTCCTGCAGAGGTAGGAAATTGTAAAGATTTTTGTACACAAATACATATACTGTACAAGTATTTATATATGTAGGCTATAACTGCAAAATGATTATGGTAAAGTAAAACAACAACATATAAATAATATATAAACAATAAAGCCAATAAAAACTAAATAGCAATTTACTATTAAATAACACTATTTGTTGTTTTCATTTCTGTATATCAATATTTTATGTAATACCATAAAATATCAATAATTATTCAATATTACTATTGTTATTATTTTATCTAATTCTATTTAGTTGTTTTCTTATTTTTTCTTAAATTTCTTATTATTATTAATATTTTTTATTAATATTGGTATTATTTGTACCAATAATAATACACATAATAAGTAAAAGTATTTGATGTTCTAATATTAGAATCATTTGTATTTTTTACATTTGTATTGTAAATTGTATAATTCCTCAATTTACCTATTAAATCATAACAGGAACAAACTTGAACGAACAGGAAATCATAACGACCGAAACATCAATTCCATTAAAATAACGTTTTTTTTTTTTTATTCTGTTCATCAATTAACCGGAGCGTGTGAATGACCTGAGTGTGGATGATTTTATGGCGACACAGGGTGCTCGCTTGTCTGAATCCTTTGCCGCAGACTTTGCAGACGAACGGCCTGGCGCCGGTGTGAACGGGCATGTGGCGCGTTAAATTATAGTGCGCATTGAAGACCTACAAGAAGAAAGATAACCAAAAAAATCATCAAAAGTCTGCTCGAATTTGATCCACCCGATGACAACATCTCCCGCTTACTTTCCCGCAGACTTCGCAGGTGAAGACCTTTGGCTTGGCCGGAGGAGAGCCGCTGCTGAGTTTGCTGGCGGAGTTCTTGAAGAGCTTCTCGGAGAGGATGTGCGCGCTCTCCTTCATGTACTGATGCAGGTGAGAGTGCGACAGCTCTTTGAAGGCCAGGCCGGCGGGATACCTGTCCGAAGCGCTCGCTTTGCTCTTGTCTCCAGCGTACGGAGCCTTCTGGCGGGCGTGGATGGGACTGTTGAGGAAGTAGGAGGCCATGGGGTGGATGTTGAGCAGACCCGCGTGTGGCGTGCACGCGCTCTCCCCGCAGTTCAGGTAACACACGGCGGCGCCCATCGCGTGGAAAGACGACTGGTTGACCACGCGCGGCCGGAAGAGCTTGTACTGTCCGAAAGCCGCCGACGCCGCGTCCTGCTGCGGGTCGTCTTTGTAGCTCAGGCCGATCGCGTTGTAGGAGAAGGCGTCCGGATGCTCCATGATGCGGAGCCTGTGCGCGTGCGGTGGCGGTGGCGGGACCAGGGGGATCACGCAGGGCAGCGGGGCGGGAGTCTGCCGGGCCTCCGCTTTACCCACGGGAGCCTGGAACAAGTTCGGGAACGCTATCGACTTGGGCTCCGGCGTCCTCGCCATAATCCGCTCGATCGAGAAGGCGAGAGGCTTGGAGCCGGCGACCATGCTGCCTCCGACCGAAGCCGAAGGGGCGGCGAATAGTCCCGGCGAGTGGTAGCGCGCGCTGTCCATGGCTGGAGCGCAACACCTGTACCTGCGTCCGGCGTCTCTCCTCTCACTGACCCGCAGGAAAAGACATCGGGCCCCTGGCTGCTCCGCTGCTCGTCAATAGCGAACAATCGGCACTTATGTCCACCCCGGATTGCTCAATAAAGAGTGTTTTGTCAATAGCGCAACTCGGGGGCTCACCGCGCGCGCGCCCGTCAAAGGCGCGTAAAGCAGACAGATGCTCGATTTGGTTATCTCGATCACTAGAGAGAGTGTTTTTCCCCACTCACTCACTCTCTCTCTCTCTCTCCCCGCACTTGTCCTTCACGCGGCTGTGGGCGAGTAACTCAAGAAGGTGCTCTTTATTAACACTAAAGTGCTGGCCGAGTCTCCGGTGCCCGACTGTGACATCACTCCTCCGCCGCGCGCGCGCGTAAATCCTCGCCTGTCAACATTTGACGCACGGAGATGTCGTGTGTTTTGTCAAACTACCCGCAGCAGATAGATCGTGAACGCTTTGACGTTTAACCCCCTCTTGATTATCGTGCTCGTTCAAGATTTCACCATGCAAGAATCCGACGAGAGATGTGCGTATACAGCTCGGAAACGGTATTTGATAATCAAGTGGTGAATGCATGATAATGTACTCTAGTTTGAGTTTATGAGTAGCATGTAATACTAGTTAATCATTGACAATTAATACAATAATGATAATTAAAAAAAAAAAAATCCTATAGCCCATGATGTGGCGGAGAATTATTGTTTTTTTAGCTAAATAAAATCGGCCAATTTTTTTGAGATTATGCTTATAAACGAATAAAGTAAGTTTAACAAAACAAAATAAACATATTAAATAACACTTGTTATTTTATTATTATTATTATTATTATTATTATTATTATTATTATTATTATAAACCATTTGAAATGTTTTCCCACTTTATTTATAACATCCACAATTTATTTCCATTCCATTATTCCATTGTGTTGCATTTGATCTTGTTAGATTGACTCGAGTTCATGTCTTCGGTAAACACGATTTGATAACAATTATTAACGCAAAATCGCAAATTAACAGAATGAAAATAACAAAAACAATAAAACCAAATAATTAATTTTAAAGACTTCTGTTTCTAAAAAAAAAATGGGAAGTGTGTCAAGACACGTCTCCAAACAGCTGTGATTATGAAGTAGAGAAGAGTGAGGGTGAGAGAGAGAGAGAGAGAGAGAGAGAGGGTTTGAAGTGCTCGTGCGCGTATAGCAGTCGATCGCGAGCACAAGCGGAAATGAAAAAGCGGCAGCTCCGTCTGAAATGTTTTTCCACCAGACTGCGAGATGAAAATGATCTGTAAGGATTATTCTGGTAAAAAGGTAAAATTTGCATAAAGAGAGAGAAGTAGTAATAATTGTTTATGATATAAAGTTTATTACAACGTTGTTATTATCATCATCATCACTACTGCTGTCGTTATTGTTGATGTTGAACTTATCGTCATTCTTCTTCTATAATGTGCAATTTGATTTATAGACGCGTTGTATAATTATTAGCGCGATAAAACGATAATGTATTTTTAATATGACCTTATAAAGCCAATGGTAATTTTAACTGCTGTTCTAATGGAAACAGATGGGTGTCAAATAACCTGTAATTTTGAGCTTTTTGTGGTAATAAGCAGCTTCTTGTCAAATGATGCTCCTCAGATTTCCTCGTTTGAATGAATTAAAAAAGAAGAAAACAATCTGGCTGTAACGACATCACGACATGTTTGTCTGTGTATTGCTTTTGAACATTATAAACTTGTGTGTTTTGGTGTGTTTAACTATGTGTGCTTGAATCTAAAGCAGAATAAAGACCAATTAAGTGACAAAGTAATTAGCTAACGTCATTTTTTTCATCTTAATTATTAACTGTAGATAATTGTGATCAAAACGTGCAAATTATTATCTTAAACGTTATTAATTATTAATTTGAAATTATGCGCAATTGAGCCCGATTAACTGCAGAGATTGGAACTCTTAGTACTCGTTGAGGTACGTTTTTATACATTTTTATACACTCGTTGAGTGACGTATATATACATTTTTTTTCTCTAAGATAATTATTTTGATATAAATATTATATAAATATATATTACATTTTAAGCAGACTGCCATCGAAATACTTTCGTTTTGTGAACAATTTGTGAAATTAATAAATTAGACATTGTTGTTCAGAAATGTGTATTTTAACGAAGTGTATTATGCCCTTGATACAGGTATTAAAAGTGTTTTGAATAGTGTTGTATATTCTTTTAATAAAACCTTTAAAACAGAAAATAAGTATATATGTGACACGTTGTTCAATCATAGTTCTCCTACTTCCGACAAATTTTACATTTTGCATAAGTGACAGAAACAAAAATATAGGGTACCGTTATTTTAAGGAATTGTTTCTTATGGTTTAAAAAAAGCTCGAATACTTTTTTGTACAATCTTTGGACTTTCTTCAATAAAAAGGAAAGTGACGTTAAAAGTGCTTTTAATTGGAACTTTTAAACACACACGGACAATAGAAATATACAACTCTTGATAAAACCTATACGTTTTTGTTCTTCTGTAACAGTTAGACACTTAAATATGATACACATTTTTACTGAAGAGAAACAGATTTTACACATAAGAAAACGCCATTGCATGAACTGAACAGCAAGCATCTCATCTAACGCTTTAGAAGCTTTGGCCTGAGAATCCCGATCCGTCCCAGCCTGCGCTTCCACTCTTATCAACCACAAAAACCATCAGCAGATCCATTTGATGAACATTCATAACGTGCCTCTACCCACATAATTCGAGCTCGCATCAGCATCAGCATCAGCATCATACACGCACACAGAACGACAGAAACAGACACTTCAGCCAGGAAGCGGCCGATGTGAGTTTTGTACAAGCGTCTTGGAGCTGACGTGGTCACTCCTCTTCATCGCTGTCTCTCATGGTGATGCCCTGAAGACCATCTGTGGCGGACACGGCTGCCGTGGCTTCCTCGATGGTGAGCCGGTTGTACACGGTCTCGTAGCTCTTGATGTTCAGGGCGGAATCCAGCACACCTTGCAACCGGAAGTCCCGGTAAGACTTCTGCAGCGGTAAAAAACAAACACGATTAAAAAAAAACTCTTAATTTCACGTGATGACTATTTTTCTAGTGGTTTTTCTAAGTAGCTCTTAATTAACTCGCCATTCTTATGCTAGTGGTGGTTGAGGTGAACTTGACACTTGTCACGGTCGATTAGCGTCGGTAAAAATCTGAAAGCTGTTTTATTTTTTTACCTTGACAATCTTGATGAGGGTTTTAAGTTGGTAAACATGAAGCTGCTGATCGAGCCTGTCCGTCAGCCAGACACAAACCGCCTTCATGAAAGCGCTGTACCATTGCTGCGAAGAACGATAAAAAAAGAGCTCAACCTTGACCTGAAGGGACACAAATGCATCGCTAAATAGAAAGAAACGACCTTTCCCGCCGCTTCAGCCTTTTAAGCAAATGAAAAGGCATGAAGCGCACGCGGACGTGAAGAAACATCACTCCGATTAATGTTAAAAGTCTCGCATCTTCTTAGAATCTCCTCAGATCCACGCTGGATTTTGTGGGGGCTTGCGATTAATTGCATTAAATCACTTCCAAACTCGTTTTTTTTTTTTTTTTTTTTTTTTAAGCACCTGCAAAACAACTATTCACCGCTTCACCGTGTTTATTAGTTACACAAAGAGTGGAGTTCACGCATTCATTGCTCATTACTGAACTCTCGCGAGCACGTGCTCCTGCCCCCAACTATCATCTGATCTTTTCACACATTAATCAAATGATTACGGATACAAATACTGAACCTACTAATTACAGCAATAACAGATCCGTCGGAAAATGTCGCGAGCGCAGTAAAACGTGTTGGCTTTTGTGTTCCTCAAAGTCACTTTGGAGAAATATCAATTGATCCACAACGCGACCAAAGCTTAGTTTAGCGAATCTTCCTTAAAGGGGAGTTGCTCTCAAAGGCATAACTATGCTTTAAAGAATGTCGGCTAAAATTTTATTTTTCTTCCAAATTTGATTAACACGGTGCCACAAGCTCCGATTTTCTTAATCCAAAAACCCACTTGTTGATCAAGTGTGTGTCATCCATTCTTATTTTTACCTCATTTTTTATTTCGGTAATTAAATTATTTTCAGCTTTGGACACACTTTTTGGAAAAGGTTGTGCCACTACAATTGATCACACTTTATAAACTGCTAATTTGTTTCAACATCTCTCAAATCAATACTGTTTGATGTATGGAGTCTGCTTAATGTAAAGTATTCAAACGATTTTATTGCTTTTGATAACCAGGACCACACTGTTGTGGTATTTAGGGCATCAATTTGCCATTTAATTCTTGATCTCAAAGGTCTTTTTCTGTAAACTGTTGTCCACTTTATCTACTGCAATTAATTGTGGTGTGCCACAGGGCTCTATTCTGGGTCCAATTGTTTTAAAAATGTAAATGCTATTGTTTTAAAGTGTATATAAAGCACTCTAACAAATGACATTTTGTACATCCTTTTGTGAGGGGTCAAATATACAAAAAAAAAAGAAAATATATATATAGTCCAGGCAATAAAAGCGGAAAAAAAAAAAAAAATCAATCCATGGTAGAGTGGAAGTGCATCGTATACACACATACATTTGAATTTGTTCAACAAAATAATTTGCCAAAATAATTTGCATTCATCATGCTCTGGTGATGCACTCGTGAATAAATGACGAGATAACGTGTTAGGCCGCAGCATCATGTTATATATTTTTTTTCAAAACATATCAGGCCTTTTTATCAGGCTGCCAGTGTAATACGAAGCTCATCAACTATTTGTTTTCAACCGCGGGAATAAATGAGCCCAAACAGCGCTGGAGTAATCAACAGCGTCCGCTCCTGCCGTTAGCGGAAAGCCTAGCAAGACGCCGCGGCTAATTGAGGCACTTAGACTGGCTGGAGAAACAGATTATTGTGGCCTAATTGTGGAGGGTGAAGGAACTACGAAGCATTTCTTCATATCAGTGAAGGCCAGAGGAGTCTCCCGCTTTGCGTGCGGAGGATAACACACTTAAGTGTCCACTTGTCTGGTTGATTAGGGCGAGCGGGAGGGTGGGCTCCGCACCTGGGGCCAGGCTGAGGGGCCCGGAGCCCTGCTGAGAAGACCTCATCACTCCTCTAATCGTCCTGATTTAGTGGCCAGGACAAACAAGCTACTGCTGCAAGGGCATGTGGTGACCACTTTCTCCACATCTCTCCTTTCAGGTCACTCTTACGCACTGTATATTAGGGAGTGAACGCTCAGAAACCTATTGACTCAAGATGAAGATTGTTAAATGGTAGATTGATTGATTGGTAGATAGAAAACATTCCATTTCCAGGGGACGCCTGCTGGGACTTCAGCGCTGCTCGGGAAGAAAAAGGTCTGTGTGGTGTGCGACTGTCAGTTCAAGAAGAAAAGAAATGCAAATGTCCAGTTAAACGGATAAAAGTAACGCCCAAGAAATTAACTTAGGGCATCATGGAACTTGTTATTTTGAATGTATTATATGGGCATCAAGAATAAGGATTTTTCTCTGGGCAAGTTGGTTTGAAATCGTTCATTTGTGAGATTAATTTGTTTCGCATGAGCACAAAATGCACATTAATTAGGCACATTTGATATCTATATATTATATATATGATATATATATAACACTATTCTATATGTAGATATATATCGATATATCTACACAAGTATAACTTAATATAAATAAAATCATGCTCTTTTATAAAAAACTATTTTTTTATTGTACATGATAAAATATTTTCTGAAAGATAATAATTATATATTCAGAAATATTATTCAATATAATAAACAAATGTTTTTTGCATTTTTCGGCGATCAAAACAGTAATATTTCTGTCAGTCTATTCTTCTCTCTCTCTCTATCTATCTATCTATCTATCTATCTATCTATCTATCTATCTATCTATCTATCTATCTATCTATCTATCTATCTATCTATCTATCTATCCATCCATCCATCCATTCATCCATCCATACGTCTGTCTCATCCCACCATCCCTCTACAGTATATCACAGTTTATACACATCACACCTTCACAAAGCCACAACAGAAGAGTTTCTGATTCAGAAATGACAAAGACTTGGAGTTTTCCCGGCAGTTGCTAGTGTGTCGCTGGTGGATGTGTAAGAGTTGAAGCGAGGAGGCGAACAGAGGATCTGATGAGGAAGTTTCTGCGGTGACACAGCGCGACCCCTCTCTCAGCTCTCAGCCGGTGCATGACTGAGAGCCGCTGACACACATTAGGAGCGGCTGGTGCGCAACACACCTCCATTCTGCTCCCCCGTCTCCATACGGCGCCATTGGCGGCTTCGCCAAAGGTCTAATAAATCAAGAGAAGACATCAAACACTGCATCTCTCCAATCTGGCTCCGAATAGAACCTTCTCAAAGCCAATCTGCTGGAGATTTACTGGCGGAGTGTGTGTGTGTGTGTGTGTGTGTGTGTGTGTGTATGGATCTACTGTATTGGAAGGATGAGCAGTGTGTCCTCAGTGCGCACGCTTGCGTCCACTGGTAATCACAGGCTCTGTGGGGTCAACAGGAGCGCTGGAAGTGGTGACGGTGGGCTGTAGAGTGGTCTTGCTGAAGCTTCAGGTGAACGTGAGGAGGGACCGAGATGCCTCCAGTAACCCCACTGATGCCCGACGCGGATCATTGCTCATAGCACATCAAGAAACTTTGCAGACTATTGAAGATTTCGGAATCTTACTTCAACTGCATTCAATTACTTTAAAATAAAAAAAAATTACAAAATGCTATGTCACCAATGCTTAGTTCTTTATATCAGTCTGTCTATCTGTCTCTCTCTCTCTCTCTCTCTCTCTCTCTCTCTCTCTCTCTCTCTCTGTGTCTGTCTGTCTCTTTGTGTGTCGCTCTCTCTCTATCTATCTCTTTGTGTGTGTGTGTGTGTGTGTGTGTGTGTGTCTGTCTGTCTCTCTTTGTGTGTCTCTCTCTGTCTGTCTGTCTGTCTCTCTCTCTTTCTGTCTCTGTGTGTGTGTCTGTGTCTGTTTGTCTCTGTCTCCCTGTATGTCGGCTTCTCTTTCTTTCCCTATCTGTCTGTCTGTCTGTCCGCCTGCCTCTGTCTGTGAGTGTGTTTGGGGGGGTCTCTCTCTCTGCTAGCCTCTCTCTGTCAGTCTGTCTGTCTGTCTGTGTCTAGCTCTCTATTGGTCAGTCTGTCTGTCTCTCTCTTCTTCTATATCTATCTATCTATCTACATATTGTATACATTTACACACATCCACTGTGTGTGTGTGTGTCTAATGTGTCCAAAGCATCACACATCAAATGTAGCTGTCGCCTTTGCATCTCAATAAAACATTTTTATACTGTATTCCCAAAACTAAGTTGTTTTTTAATTATACACATGCTATATTTGCTGCCTATGCATGTGCTGAGGACAAACTATTCGACACACGAAAGTAAATGAAAAAAAAAAAAGATGAATTTAACCACTGGAGTTAAAATTTACCTCAAAGATCTTCTCGATGTACACCTCGTCGCTGACCCGGTCTCTGAGGATGTCCTGGTTCTGCCGGACGAAAGTGATGTAGGTGTCTGCCAAGTCTGTGCCAGGCTTCTGCGGGCACAATAACAATGTCTGTGGTCAATGTCTTTGGTTCATTTGCTACCAACGCAGCAACATTCAAAACACCTGTTAGGCTTCAAATATAAAACACATTTTGTGTGTATACAAGTATACATTATTATGATAGCTAATAAATATACTCGAGTAAACTTAGCTAACATAAACAAGCAGTGACTATATAAATTACTAAGCAATCATTTTTGCTAAAATTGGAATGCATTTTTCGTTACAATTTTACAAGTAACTGTAAATATGCACAAGATGCATAATCTATCAAAGACACAACCACCAGCATGCTAACGAAAAGACGTAAAAAGGGCTTAAAACACTTGCAAAAAGAGTCAAAAGCACACGTGACATGCCTGCACCTTTAAAGGAAATCAATTCATCTGTGAAAAACATTTCTTTTTTTCCACACAGAAGAGGCGTTAAAACATAGAACATTCTAACAGAGCTGTAGACGCAGCAAGTCGCCAGACTGGAAAACCCTCCTGCTTCAGTTCATACAATTCATAAAAATTCATAAAAATTTCGGATTAAAAAACATGTTTTCCTGTGGCTCAGTACCGCAAACGTCCGAGATATTGAAGATGGTTGGGTTGATTTTTAGGGAAAGTGTGAAGTTTCAAAGTGTTCAAAGTTCAACTATTGTGAGCCTTTTTGGTAAAAACATCAACGAAATAAAGCATGAGAGCATTGGTGCCCAAGGTGTTACTTGCTCTGTACTTTGTAATATCTTTACTACTAAGTAATTTTAGTCGGATTGGAAGGAGGGGTTATGATTTCCCCCTAATGTTACAATAACATTCATTCAGATATCAATCAAGATCACGTCAATGATCTTCACACGTCAATGAAGGACAAATTTAGAGAAACATTGTGATCAAATCGTGACCAACATCTTCGTTCTATCAATGTGACAAATCTGGACGCAAACTGCTTTCCGAAATACAACTGCAGGCAGTCTGTTCTCTATTGTCGAGTCGCCACGTTTTATTTCTTTGACTCGAGTCGACAAAATTCACAGCAAAGTCAAGCTTGGCCTCAAATTATGATAAGCTAGGCACCACTGGATAAACGTAAGAATAAAAAAACAATATCAGTTCTATCTAGATAATAAATAGTAGCAACTAAAAGCAAAATAAAAGGCCAAATAAAAGCAACATCTGAAAGCCAAAGCTACAGCGACCAGAATGATTTAAGTATTTGTGTCATTGAAACATTTACTTCCGAAACAAACCACTCTGCTAATATTCGTGCAAAATCATTCGAGAATCCATCTTCAGTCCTGCGAGCAGCCAGCAGTCGGTCAAGCTCGGGAAGTGAAGAGCTTCCATCAGCTTCAAACTGCGTAAAAAGAATTCTTCGAGAAGTCGTCTAGATGCGAATCATCTCCTGCTGATGTCACCGGTGTAAAAGCACCACTTCCTGTGCCGGACGCCGAAATAATCACGGATGTATCATAGCCGTCACCTGCTGCCCCGCAACAGGCCTCGGGTGGATGCAAGACAGGGTCTTTTTAACCCGATGGCCTATCTTCATCTCCCCGACAGGACAACAAAGCGGAGTGACAAACCGATCAAGCGCACAAACACGATCTTCTGGCAGGAAATCCGGCTGCCGGTGGCGGCGTCGCAGCTAATCTGTCAGGTGGAACAATACTGTGGCAGTTGGGTGTGGGATGCGGATAAGCGGAGAGGTGTGGGACGCGGTGTTTAAGGCCAGGTTAATGACTGGTTAAGCTAAGCGGATAAATGGCGTGGATGGGGAAACAGTGGAGAAAGGAGAGCCAAGACGCACAGTAATTACACAGAGCTGTTGGCCTGGCTTCCCGCCACCGCCGTATTCACGCTCCAGGTGCAGGTGTGTGTGTGTGTGTGTGTGTGTGTGAGCAGCGCCGAGGCGAAGTGCGTGTGAAGTGTGTTTGAATGGCACGGCGTTCAGTGCAAGTTTTGGGTAAAGACTTTGTTGTGTTAGCGCCAATTCAAAAGCAGCTGAAGAAAAGAACGCCAGCGTGTTAGCGTGGGTGTGAATGTGCGAACGAGTGTGTTAACGAAGCGCTATCGGAAAGACAGCCTGGCCAAAGAGGCCTGGCTCTTGAATGGCGGCCTTCACAAAGGAGAAGAGGAGCTTATCCTTCCGTGACAAGAGCCCAGAAACGTTCGGTGCCAAAGGCCAGACCACAGCCATGTTCTTCCCTCCCACTCCGGCTTTAGAAAGAGCTGTGAAAAGGTCTTACGTGGAGCCGCGTTCCTTCTAGACAAAAGCCTAAGGTGAAGGTTACATTATAATTTGAGGGGGAGACGAGGGGTCTGCCAACCTCACCGAGTCAATGTTAAGAGCTCTAATGGAGTGATGGGGTGTTGAATCGCCAAGAATCTAGACGGGTTTGTCCCTTAATCTGAAAATTGAAGACCTTAATCTTCTCAGATGCTTTGTTGAAATCACCTGAAAGGTGTCTGGGTAGGAAATCCAGACTTAAATGTCGTAACACACAAATGGCAGAAGGTATTTGGACTCTTTCGCACAATTTTACCCACTGGGCGACTTGATGGGTTTCGCTTTCTTTCTTTCACTTTTACTGAGGAAACCTGAGGAACATTTCCCAGAGCTATAAAACTAGCGCAAACGGATGTGATTATTTTACAGTCAATTGGCACTTCTATCCAAAGCGACTGACAAAATGAGGAGCATTAGAAGCTATTTGAAAAAGAAGAAAAAAGCAGAAATTGCTTTACAACAAACTATATCAAGAAATGCACTTGACAGAAGATCATGACAGTCAGTGAACACACAAGGTTTTTATCCTTGAGAGTTAAAGTGCTAGCGAACTGAGGTCAGTCTTTGCTGCTTTTTTTAAATGTTGTGAAGGTGGAAGAGATTCTAGTTGGAATTGGAAAGTCGTTCCACCAAAGTAGCCGAACGATAGAACGTTCTCCTAAAAGACTTTAATCCTTGTTGCTGAGGAACTTATAATTATATTATAAGCCAAAGTATATGGTTGTATAGAAATTTGCCAGTGGTAATATAGTAATTTGTCTCTGGCAGGCCACATAAAAACTTTTTTAGGCACAAACAAAAAATTCCAATAATATGACAAAACATATGCACCTCCATTCAGTTTCTTGGTGTTCTGACTTTACAGAAACATAATATTCTGGCTAAATACTCTGAATATTACTTATTTTACTTCTTTTAAAAAACCTAAATTGAGACTTATTTACTTGAATAACAGATAGCAGGTTAAATATTATTTCTAAATGTAGTAGAGTATATCTCCAGAAGGGGGTGCAATGGTTTCACTAGCTGTGCCCATATATGGGCATATTCCTTTGGTCACAGACAGACAGAGGAACAGTGTTTCCCATGTGATTGGATTAAATTTTTTTTTAATCGTTGCATAGCAAATGCTAAGTGTAGCGTCACAACTACTGTTTCTTTATGTCTGGAACTATTATTTAAAAAAAAGAACAGGACACAACGCCGAAGAGCACTGTTACATAAACATGACGTATTTCCATTTATTTTTGATTGCTCCTGAAATTAAATACGAAAAAAAATTGTGCTTATGTTTACATGCATATTTGAAAAATGTTAGATAACCTGCCAAGTTTTTATATATTACATATTATTTTCATATTTTATAAAACCTGCCAAGGTTATTAGTTTCTAAAATGGGGGGGGGGGTCTTAAATTGACGTAAATATGATAATTGATATAGTAGATGATGAAGATCTGATCATAATATATGGACACTGAAGAACCATATACATTCATAGACACTTTGCATCACTTCGATCATAACAGGAAATACCAATTGTTCTCAATGTGTCGCACTAGTTTGTTCAATATATTAAGAGAGAATAATGTCGCCAACTGCCACATTTGAGACTCTTGATGGTTTGTTACATGTTACACATTCAACCGATATTCTAAAGTATATTTATTTTTAATTTTTGCTTATTTGCACAGAGTTGTTTTTTTATTATTTTAAGTTTCAATCCACATCCAATAACACAAGCGTCATTTAATCACAATTAATTTGATGGGAGATTAATTAGTTTAAATATTGGATTGACTGACATGACTAATTTATGCATCTACTAAACAGCATGTTTCTTGTTCTGAGATTTTACGGAGGCTCGATATATATATATAATTTTTTTTGTTTTAATTGTCAATGCCGTGGCAGATCATGAGGCTTTTTTATGCCAATCGTGCCGCTAATTAGCTTTGCTCAGCCAGCTCTGATAGACTCTACTCGCAATTGGCAAAACATCACAACAAAAACGATTACAGTATGAAGCCGTGACAGAATAATAGCATTATGGAATTATTAGAAATGAAGAGTGTTCACAGAAGCCAAACATAGAATCTGTTTGCAAAGTGAATCATAAAACACAAACACACATGCGTATTCATCCACGAGCAGAACGAACACACTAGATTGGCGCGGTGGATAATCTCACTTACTGGTACATCCACATACTTAGCTGCTGCTTTTACCTTTACAAAGAAGGAAAGTGTGTGTTGATGTAAAAGCGACAGGGCAGAAATTGAATCCGTAGATGAAGGGACGAATGTAGAAATACTTACGGTGAAAGACAGGATGGAGGAAAAGAAAGTCCCTTCGTCATAGCGCGAGAGTTTCGACAAGACCCCCTCCAGAACAGCTGTAAACTGCCAAGAGACGGTGGTGAGAGAACGTCAACTTTTCAGACCAGCTCAACAAAAATATCATATTTACGTGAACATAAGCATATGATGCTATTTGGTTTTTCGTCTCTGTCTGTTACAATATTAATGATTGTATTTGGTTTAATTTTATTTCTTACAGCCCCGGCAAACTGTCACTCCATACTTGAAAATGGGAAAAATGTAATTCAAATATTACATTTACAAGCATGTTTGAAATTGGCAAATATAAGCACCCCCAAGTTTTTGAGCGTCTAAAATTGGAAAGAAAGAAAAAAACGTAAAGTATAAAACGGGTGTTTATAGTATTTGTGTAAATACGGTACTCCAAAACAGAAACTCTTCCACTTTCATTGACATAGACATTTTAATTTTGTTAGGTTCAACAAAAGCAAGTTCCAAAAAAAAAGAAAAAAAAAAAAAACACAGTGAGATGTGGACTGGATTAAAAAGCCAAATTTGAGGTTTTTAAAGGTCAAGTTTGTCTCACTGTGCCAAACTCTCTGACATCAAACTAGGTCTAATTTTGTGACAGCCACTGAAACACCGTTTTGAAGGAAAGTGAGGTGTTTAGAGTCAGTTTCCAGTGAAGGCCGGTTCAACAGAGCAGCGTTTCTCGACATGTCGGCACGGAAGAAGATGAGAGAATGGCTGAAGGACGCACCTTTGAGACCAACGAAGAGATCATTTCCTTAAAGGCCTCATCGATCAGCACATCAATTTTGGAATGATACTGCTGCTGTGGGACAGAAGAGGAGCACGTCATCACACATGACGGACAGATAAATGTGGCGGGGTGTTTGAGACGGATCCTAAAAGAACAACACGCACACACACACAAAGACTTTTTCTGGGAGAGGGAAGAATCTCCCCCAAGTAATGGGGCTGAGTTAAGCAGCTATTAGGCCCATTATGCGGGTGAATGAAATTCCAGCTCTCGTTTAGGGCAAAGGAATTTGAAGGATACTTTTTGTGCCGGCGACAATTAGGGCAGCCTTGTGTTTTTCTAAAGGGTTCGTCCAGCTGCAGCGAGCGAAGGCGCGCACCGCTTTCAATTAATCCGCCATTTGGCGTCGGATGATTCGCTTTCACCTATTTTGTGGAAAACACACAGGGGGAAAAAAAAGAAGAGGAGAGGGGAGAAAGCGAAACGCGGCGGCGTCGGTGTGTGAGAGACGGAGAGAGAGAGCGAGCGAGAGAGCATCCATTTGGCCGAGCTGAATAGATGCCGCCGCTGCATGGAAGGCAAGCAGGAGTTCATCTCCTCCGACAATAGCCATTCACTGGGAATCTAAAGGACACCCAAATTAAAAATTTCAATCAACAATGCGTGCAGATCGGTGACAAATTGAGGGTGCGAAGAGGTCACTGTCAGCAGCCCTAATTTTCTTTTCACCCTTTTTTCCCTCCGCACGAAATGGCAGCTTTTTTCATAAATGGCATTATAGAAGAATCTCGAGGACTTTTTACCTCAATTAACACTTTCATGTTTGCTTTTTAAGCGGCTAAACGACGCGGGCTCTTTTTTTTTATCCGCAGGAGGAGAAATAAGGGAGGCCTTTGCCGTCTATGAAATCCAAAAGAACAATAATTTCTTTTGAAAACATTTATCTGGTAGCCATCCACTTCACAGTCACTTCAGCGAGATGGCGGCTTATAAAGCGTAACCTTGTATTTCCCAACAAAGCAGCAGGCAAATCTCCTCTTTGTTTTGAAATAAAGTCTTTCACAAACATGCCGGAACACATCGATGACCATTAAATTCGATTCCGTGCCGGGGAAAATCGGTGGAACGTCAAGAAATACCTTTTAACCCAACACTAAGAACGGGAATAAAAGTCTTCCGCGCTGTGACTGCCTGTCTCGCTCGGCGAGGCCACATTCTTTAATTGCGGTCGGGGAAGAAAAGACATTTTTATTTTGTAAAAGTGGCATTTTTTGTGAGACTGGAAATACTGTAATGTGGCTTAAACTATAAGAGCAGAATTTAGAATGACATTAATCAAAGGAGGATGACGCCATGACGCAAAGAAACAACGAGAGGGGAAAAGGTCATTTTCTGCTCTTTAAAAACAAAATGCGTAACACAAGAGATGGATGAAATTAAAAGAATTACAGATTGCCGACTGTTAATTCTTACACTGATGGCGGAATGGGCACTTACCCACTGTTGGTCGACCTTGGATTCATGCCAAAACATGCAGCACATGCGTGAATGGGTGACAAAAACACACAAAAAGACAGAACATTTGATTGAGAAGTATGGTAATGAGCAAATCCACGAGTCAGGTAGCTTTTAAACGCTTATCTACAGACAATTATATGTGTATGTTATGATCCGATAACATTTTCACCATTTTTAGAAAGGAACAATTGTTTGTAATATATATAATTTATAGATATTTTTCTATTTAAAATATATGTTATATATACTGTACAATTTATATATGTTATACTTTACAGTAATTTAGCTGACACTTTTATTCAAATCAACTTACATGTCACTAATTTTTTTACAAATCAGCTACTTCTTGCTTACCCTGGGAATCGAACCCATAACCTGGATCTCTACTGACTGAGCAACTGGGAAATCTTATCTTAATCTTATTTTATATATTTATATAACAAAAACAAAAAAATGTAAATGTGATAAACCTAAAAAACAATATTGGACTTGTGGTTATTATAAAGTAATAATATAACAAAATCATAAAATCTGCTTTAAAAAGAGGATTTACATAATACAAGTGACCTAATAAATCCTGAATAAACATTTTTGAAAAGCATTCGAAAAACGTCCATAATTTTGCAAACACCCAATGACAATGCATGAACAAAAGAAGCTATGTCCAGATAAGAAGAAGCGATGGGGGTCAGCGGTGGCTTGTCCAGAGCCTGTGGAGCACCAGGCCATTGTGACTGTGACTGATCTGAAGGTTGAAGAGGAAGAACCAACAATATCACCCACACAAAGGACACACGCACACTTCAACACCTGTGCTTGTTCAGAATCAAGTGCATCTTCGCAAAGAAAAACACCAAAATGCAGAACTCAAGTCAGACTTGATGGCGCTTCACGCGTTTCTGAAGCTAAAACAGAGGGTGTTATCACAAACCTCATGACCTTGGTCGAGAACACAGAGTTTGGAACACTGTTTCTTGGCGTCCATGAGAATGTTAAACATCGTACAGACGGAGAAGGGAACGCGGAAATCGATGGACTTGCTGGATTTCTGCATTTTGGAGTCAAAAGCAGCTTTGGTTCTGGGGATCGGAAAGAAAGACTATTGATTAGATTAAGAAGAAAGTAGGTAAATCAAGTTCTTGAGTAAAATTAAATTTTTTTTTTTACATAAAATGTACACAAAATTTCTGATTTCAAGATTTCAAAATCTTTTCATTTTTATGACTGTTTTTTCTAATTCCACATAGCGTCTTTGAGTTGGTCTGGTACAGAGAAAAGTGCTATACAGTATAAATAAACCTGAACTTTAACAAAATGAATGTTAAATTAAAAAAAAAAAAAAATTTGTACCAAGCTGTTTTTTTTTAGAATTAAATATTTTTCTTTAATGCACTGATGAAATGTTACTTAATGATAATTACTTAATTAAAGAAGTGCTTAAATAAATAAAATATTAAAACATTACATAAGAATAATACAAAAATAAATCAATATCAATAATTAATAAACAAAATATTTTAAAAGTTTTCAGAAATAATCAACTGAGCGTTTCCGTCATACTTTAAAAGTCAGCAACCAAATTTGAGATGCTGTGTTTTCACTTTATATGAGAAACTTTGACAAAAAACGGATTAACCAATTCTATTTAGTACTCGTCATTCCAAACTCTCAACAGAGTGAAAAGTTAATGCATTAAGTTTCTTTTAACAAGAAATTTATTTTAACATTTTGAACTTTTTCATTAAACTAATTGAGAATGACAGTTTGGACCATGAGTGTGATACGTAATTGATCAATCTTTTTTAGCATTTTCTTTTTTGTATAGTATTTTTTTTTTTTTAAATAATCATTTTATTGAACTGTTTTATTCTACAAACAATTAACTAATTTACCAAGTTAATACTTTTATTAACATGAGTATGTATAGCGTAAAAACATATTTATTATCAATAATTAATTCAGAAATAGCGGATAGAAATGTACAGTAGACGTGCACAGAAATATAAGTCAGCATTCAGGAAGAGTACATCGCTTCCGTAAAATCCCAAAGTAAAGTGTTGCGCAAATTAGAAGAATTCGATTTAGACTTTAGAAGGTGCTAGAATGATCTTAGACCCACCGCTTGACACAGGCCTCCATCATGTCTCCAGCCATCAGCTTCAGCCTCTGCTCTAGGTGTCTGGCAAACTCCGGCTCTGGCCAGTGCAGGTCCATCACAAACATCTGCAGAGCGTCCAGCTTCCAGAACAAATCCTCAGACGTGGCCGAGCCATTACTGCGCAGAGCAGATGAGAAGTGAGGACACGGAGAATCCTTGGAATGTTTTACACATTTGATTTAACCGCTAACCACATGTAAGTGTGAGGAGGATAAAACTGAAGAGAAGAGAAAAACAAAAAACACAACACTGAACATCACAAATAAACACAGCAGACTCGAAAAACAAAAACAACAAAACAGAACATCACAAATAACACAGCAGACTCAAAATCAGACAAAATAAGTGACTAAAATAACAGTCAACGTGTTATTTTGCCGTATTTGAACAATTTAAAGCATTATAAACATATTAAAACACTTAATAACGAAACCTTTGCATCGTCAGTTGGTAAAACTGAAATGGTTCAAAACTACTACTTTAATTTCTATTCCTTGCATAACAATCATTTGGTTTATTTTCCAAAAGCCAAAAAATACAAATTTTTGTTTTCTCTTACTAAAAGATGAGAGAAAAAAGACAAAATACAAAAAACAAACATATTAAATACTTTCTTTGTATGATTGAAAAGCTATTTTTGATATTTTATGAACAGAAAATAAAGAAAAAGTAAAATGCAAATATCCTTTAAGCCAAAGTACCATAGCAACAAATAGTGGAAAAAAATTAGTAGCTATACTACTAAAAACACAATAAAAGTTACACGTTTAGTGAGTTTATGCTTTCGCTGAGAACCGAACCCACATCCCTGCTGTTGCGAACACATAATCTACGCTACACGAAAAACAAACAGTCCCACTGTGAAGAACTGAGCAACTCATCCTGCAGCCGCAAAATTCAATCTAACTTTCGGTGGCAGAAGCAAATCAGAGCCGACCGGCATTCATCAGAATAATCGAGCAGCACGCTGTGCCGCTTATCGCAGGAAGCTGCGAGCTGTGATGTCACGGCGGCACAAAAACACTCGTGGGGCTCGACAGACGGGATCTGCAGAGTTGACTCAGCATCCCTTCAGCGGTCCTGATGCTGATGTTAGGCCGGGCTGTGGGGGATGGAGCGCTCGCTCTGCAGTTAAAAGACTGTTACCTACACAAGTGGCGGTCTGAGAATAATAAAAAAAAAAAAACAGTTTGGCAAAGTCCGCTGTGCAATTAAAAGAGGCGCGCACAAGCTCCCACTCGATTAATTAGTGGCAGAGTGGTCCGTAAGGGTCCCCTCGGGGGTCCTGCAGCCTGTGCGGGCAGAGAAAGGAGGCGATGGAGAACAAGCGAAGCCGTTTCTGGCGTGATGAAGGGACCCCCTTTGGGAGAACACAAAGTTCTCGCTGAATCTAACAACCAGCTAACCACCGGTCCCCCCTGACGGACCCCCGCAGGAGCCAAGCCACCGCAGACTCAGCGCGGGCGGGTGTGCTTTTGCAGTTCACACTAGTTAGGTTAATTGAGATGGAGTTTGATGTTCACGTGTTGTTTAAGTTCCCTCAGCCGTCTGAAACAAGCCACACTGTTTACGTCTCGTGATTGTTCCAGAAAAGTCTTCTGTACGAGGCGGCGGTCCGGCAGTGTTAGCCGCATGACCCGCGACAGCGGAGGAGAAATAGAGATGGTGTTTATCGTGGGAACATGTGCTTGGGCACCTTTTCACACACGAGAAGAGAAATAAATAACCGACGGGTGAAACTGTCGAGAACAGACAGGGGTGAAAAGAAAAGACTGGGAAGTGTCGTACTCACAAAATAATTCTTGTCTACTGTAAGATCAAATGCATAACTGCGTTACTAATTTTACTTGAATGTTTTTTTAATACAGTGTTGTTACTACACTCTACTGCACACACACACACACACACACACACACACACACACACACACACACACACATTTAAAAGCTAAATTAAAAGTAAAAGCATTTCAGATGGCAGAACATGCGTGTGTACTTAATCGAGGACTGTGGTCATTAATTGGATTTTGTGGTCATTGTTTGCTTACTATGGATTTTGTTTTTAGTTTTAATGGAAATTGTGACATTTAGTTCTAGCAAAATCTGCACTTTTATGAGGAACTAATAGACAATTCTGTGTATTTTAATCTCATCAAAGTTACTAATATTGTCATCTTTCTGTCTGTCTGCATGATCTATTAGTCTGTGTCTCTGTCTGCATGATACGATCGGTCAGTTTGTCTGCTTGATTTATCAGTCTGTCTGCACAACCTTTCTGACTGCCTGTGTGATCCATTAGACTGTCTGTCTGCATGATATATCCGTCTGTCTGCACAATTATTCTGTCTGTCTGCATGATCCATTCGTCCGTCTGTCTGTCTGCAGAGTCCATCTGTCTGTATGCACAATTTTTACAAAATTTCACAAATTTTCTGTCTGCATCACCAATTAGTCTGTCTGTAAGGTACATCATGCTGCATGCATGGTATATCATTCTGTCTGCACAATTATTCTGTCTCTCTGCATGATCCAATAGTCCAGTCTGACTGTCTGCATGGTCCATCTTTCTGTCTGCACAATTTTTCTGTCTGTCTGCATCACCAATTAGTCTGTCTCTCTGCACGGTTAATCAGTCTGACTACAAAATATTTCTGTCTCTCTGTCTGCACAAACTTTCTGTCTGTCAGCATGATCTACTACTATGTAGGTCTGTCTGCATGATCCATCGGTCAGTATGTCTACTAACTTTTTCTGTCTGTGTGATCCATCTGTCTATCTGCACCCCCTAAATTCAGCCCCTTGTGCTGCTATGCATCTTGTAATTCACTATTGAACTCATTATACTTTCCAAAAGAACTGACCAAAAACAAGGAGCTACAAGTTTTAACAATCTAAGTGTGACCTGAGATGTTCTAATAGGCATTGTTTTAAAGCGGTGTAGAAGAGTGAGAAGTGTTAGCGCCCAGCTGGAGCATACACACGTGCTGTCACACAGCGGCCCCATCCAGGACGGGGCTGAGAAGCTGGGCATCTGCGGGAGGTTAAGAGGCAGGTTGGGAACCTTGGGCAGAGTAACGCTTGGCAGATTGTTGGTTATGGTCCTGAGATCAGAGTAAAAGAGCAGAAAGAACTAAGAGAAGACATAAAGAACAGAAGGAAACACCAGCAGAGTGATCAGTGTGTTACGAGAGGCGTGATGATGGCGGACAAACATGCAAGGAATGATCTTTCTTTCAGAGTGGACGATTCACGGGGAACGAAAGAATGCGGCTTTGAGACACCGTGCCTTGTCTTAGCCATAACTCACACTCGGAGGTTGAAAAGAATATAAAATGCTAAATTCTTTAAAGGTCTTACTTCACAGATTGCCACGTCTCGTGCTCAAAGCCACGGTGGATAGACTGAGCTATTGAGGACTCCATGAGGTCAATGTAGCGCACCACCAGGGGAATGTACAAGTCTTGTAGGTGCTTGTGGAAAGCTCCGTTGCACAGGTGGGCTGGAAAAGAACAGAGATTCATTGTCAATCAAGAAAGATGGAAATAACGAAAGAAGAATAAGAGTGACAAATGAAGAAAGAAGAGACAAAGAAAAAAAGACAAGTAGAAATTAAGCAAGAAAGGGAGGAAAAGAAAGGAAAATAATTATAGAAAGAAAGCAGGGAACAAAAGAGCATGAAATAGAGAAAAAAAACATAATAAAATAAAGGATGAAAAGGGTGATAAAAAAAAGCAAAAAAAGAGAAGGTAAGAGGTAGAGAAAGAAAGAGAAGAAGAGAAACAAAATGATAGAAAGACAGAATGAGTGAAAGAAAGGATGCAAAAAGAAAAAGAAATAATTAAAGAAAGAGATACATTAAAAGAAAAAGAGAGTGAATTTAACCAAATGGAAAGTAAGAATGAAAGAACGAAGGAAAGACAGAGAGAGAGCGCAAGATAGATTGATAAAAAAAGTAATACAAGTGAGAGAGAGAGAGATGAGTGAACAAAATCAGAAAAGAATGAATGAAAAAAAGAGAGATATATTGATTGATTGATTGATAGAAAGAAAGAAAGACAGAAACAAAGAAAGTGGAATAAATGAAAAGAAAGAGAGAGAGACAGACAGACAGAGAAAGAAAGACAAAAAAATGTCTGTCGGCATAAATCATTATTAAAGCAAACAAAGAAAAAATGATAACATATGAATTAAAAATTAATTAAAATTACACTTTTGCTGGTGTTAATCCATGGCAATTTAGGCAGATTTAACGATTTGATCCTTAAGCAACTTCCTGCCTTCCCACTTTACACTGTAGCGAGATCCATCTTACTTACTTTGGAGACGAGACGTGTCTCTTCAGACATCATTAAGTGTAATTCCCGGCTCGCATCATTAACACTAGCCTTTTTATTCCCGTGGGTGTGACTTCCGCCTTAACAAAACCCATGTGAGCGCTTACTGTCACAATAATTCTCCTCAAACTAACTCCTTTTAAAAGACAAAATTTGAACTGCTAGTAAAATACATAAAGTAAAGGGAGTGTGATTGTCAATATGGCCACTAGGAACCTTTTCACACAACATATGCATTGTAAAAAAATTACAACACTCAAATTAATTATGGACTTGGTACATTATATCTAATATCCCTAGACCCCTTTTCCATTTCTGGGGCGCAAGGCGCTGGAGCCAATCCCAGCAACTCTGGGCCTGAAGTTGGGACACATTCTAAATTAGTGGTGAACCAATCACATAGCAGGACACACACAATAACACACTTTTAATAATAAAAAAATTAAACCGGGCAAATTAGCAAAACATTTACCGCATTTTTCAGATTATAAGGTGCACACTCAGATTTTTAACATTTTTTGGATTTTAAGTGCACCTTCTAATCCGATAAATATAGTACGTATATCGCAAAAAAAGAAGATTTGACCGCAAATTTGCAGAAATCAGAATGAACAAAAAGAGCAAATTAATGATAGTTTGAGTGTCTCAAGCAAAAATAAAAAAAAATACAGATTTTTGATGTAATTCTACATTTGAAATATTTCCGGTGTTCTTTAAACACAACTATATCTTTAACAAACTAAGCTATGCTACTACAATAAAAAAAGTTGACATTAAAAAACGAGACTGACGAATTTCATATATGCATCTGTGTGGGAGTTCTCTGTTTCTCTCTGCCAACTGTCGGTTAATAAAGCCAACCTTTATCATTGTCATACTCCCAAAATGAATAATATCCAACCGTTCCTATTCCAAATTAACTGCCGCTATGCCAGACAGTGATGCGAAAGCGTTTTATTAGGGTTCTCGAAGTCACAGTCGAGCTAAATAGCTTTGTTAATTTGGCGCGAGACGCAGTTCTTTCACTAGGCCTTTGCAAAGTTTAATCTGCATGACTGTGTCTTCACTTTCAGGCTTTATAGCGTGATATAAATAGTGCGGTTATGAGTCGCTCACAAGTTCCACTAACTGATCACATTTAAATCTAATTAGCGTCTTGACAATAACAGACCACCACAGGTTAGCGCGCGCCGCTAACACCGCGCTGGTGCTAATTAGCGTTCTTAGCAGTGAGAACGTGCCGCCATGACCTTTGACCAGCAGGGTTTGGACAGATGTGAAGAAAGGTGTGAGTAAAGAGAGACAATACACACGGTCTGTTCGCAGGAAGTTGTTGAGGAGCTGAAAGAGCGGGAAACTGTCCCAGGAGTCTTGTGGCTGCACGGCCAGCGCGGCGTCCATGTCCACCGTGTAGAGGGACAGGAAGGTCTCCGCGTGCTCGGCCATTGACTCGGGCCACCAGGAGAAGGCCTGTGAAGCGCACACACACACACACACACAGCTCAGATCAAACAATCTTGGAGACAAAGATGTGATTTAACCAAAGGCTGAACTCTATGTTTATATACTGTAGATCTAATTCACGTTATGATGGGTTGAAGGAATACGGTTCATAAAATAGTAAATATTTCTGACTAACCTCTGAAAAACTATCCCAGTGTAAGTTTATATTTTGCAAATATATAATGAGATTAATAATTGAGATTGTTCCAGGTAGAATGAAGAATGGAAAAAGTTGTGTTGTGTGCAATGTTTTGAAAAATAATTGCTCCTAAATACGCTTTTAAAATTTGACCTGTTAAAACACAGCAAACTTTTAGAATAATATAACATAATTAGATTGAATTATTTACTAAATATATTATAATATTTGATACTAAAATAAAATCAGACAATACAAAGAATGTATTAAGTTAAACACAATTAAACATGATGTATATTTGATGATTATATGCAAACTGATTTATAATTTGAAACATACGTATATCTTAATGATACACACACACACACACACACACACACACACACACACACACTCATACCCAAATGATCACAAACCAACTTTTACTGTTTAATTTCAATAATGCCAGGACACACACACACACACACACACACACACACACTGTATGACCCGCCCAAAACTCCAATTGGCTGAGATACAATCATACATAAAAAAGACAACCTCAAAAGAATAAAATGGTAAATGCTGTGTGAATTAACACACGTGTACGGGACAATAGATTAAAAAAGGCCAAGTAATGAAAAAACAATGAAAGCTCTGGAATGTGTCTGTTATAGAGAGTAAACCCCGTGCGCTCCCATATAACGCCGCGCTCTTTTATTGTCCGTTAGCATGTGCGCTGAAGGGTCTTCTGAAAAGATCCATCCATCAATGCGTCTCTCGCTTTGCATTCTTCTCCATGTTGATTCTTAGACGGCTACCGTCCACTTAAATGCGAACGCAAAAGAAAGACGCTCCGTCTTCCCTTGTATTCTTCCTGTCAGCGCGCACGCCGAGAACTTTCTGTCCAAGGCGGTCGACATAAAGCAACGGGAATAAAAGTGCAATCAGACAGAGGATGATGATGTGTGAAGAGAACACGGCTGACTTGTAGAAGGACTGCATTGTGCGGGGATTTCTGAGCGTTAATCTATTCTAACCTGAAGTTTTACAGAGGCTGGCCTTGAAGGAACTTGTCTTCAGGCCTTTCACTGGCGAACAAACATCCAAGTCCTTTAGAGAATTAATGTCTACCCCAAAATACAGAGGAGATATTCAGGGCAGGTCAGGGACTACGTAATTGTTCAACAACTGGATAATAAAGTAAAGCCAGTGAGTTTGTTAATATGGCCACTAGGGGCCGTATCAATGTTAAGGCTGCCCACTGCTCCGGGTTTGTGCGTGTTCACTGTTCTGATGGGTCATTTACAAATTTCCAAAGTATTAACAAAGTATCAATTATTTATTTTATTATTATTGTTATCATTATTATTATTAGTGGTAGTAGCAGTAGTAGTAGTAAAAATCTAAATCACAATTACATTTACTACAAACGTGTTTTTTTTATATAATAAGAGACAAATCTGGCGCGTGTAAAACTACAAAAAAATACACAAGATGAAAGTGTTCACACAAGTGTCATTGAAGAATTTCACAGTCGAGAAATATCGGTTTCAATCAGAGTTTTGTGTCTTTGTTTTTTTTCTTCATTTTTCAAAACCATATGATTTATTTAATTCATTAAAACAAGATGTGGCTTTATGTGTGTATAACATATTTATGCATAATAAAAATAATTGATTTAATTTAAAAGCACATTGTGAGACCCTCAAGGTCGCCGTAGATGTCTATACCATGAGTATACTACAGTAAACGTGTAACACTTCTATTGACTACATTCTCATGCTTCTCTTTTTTACTATGATTCCTTCCATTAGATTTCTTTTTTTATACTGACATTGTCTTTGAACTTGAGCTTAATGTTATTTTGTCTTGCACAGTAAAGATTTATTCAGTTTTTGACTACTTAATAGTGTCATATACTGTATGTGCATTCAAAGAAATGCCCAAGTCTGGAAAAATAAAAAGCTTGACTCTGTGTTTACTTGTATATAAAGCACACATGCATATATCGTATATGTGTAAAATCACACGTGTAAACAGAAACATGCAGATCCATTTTCAGTTTTTCTGAGAGATGTTCTTATTATTCGTACTTTTCTCAATGTTCAGCAAATTGATGTTTTTTTTTTTTTGCATATTATACATTGTATTTTGTACTACTACATGTTTTTTTAAAGACCTGGTGTATAAAATTAGCACATGTGGGAACACAATATTTTTTTTTAGATTGGTCTCGTTTCAAAATATGTGTCACCAAATAATATGTGACGTTTGAATTATACAAAAAATATGTACACAGACACAACCACAAACCATTATTATACATGCACATTCACGCACGCACACACACACACACACACACACACACACACACGCACACACACGCACACACAAACACAAACACTATTAAGGACGTCTTCTTGCATGCAGTGCATCATTTGGACGTTTAGAGGATTATTAGACAAACTTACCTCTCTTCCCTAATGTTTTATAAATTTGAGAAAACAAGAGAGAAAGAGGGAGAGAGAGAGAGAGAGAGAGAGAGAGAGAGAGAGAGATTTTAAGAATGTTGAGTTTTTTCAACTTTGTGTCAAAATGAAGACAACATATACTATCTGGCATCCGAGAAAATGCTTCCCAACTTCAATTCATTCAATTCAACATACTTCAGGTGTTTAGATCAGAACACACACACACACACACACACTTGATTGAATGTTTCCTTAGAGACGGCATGTGGCAGTGTGTGTTGTTAGGCAGCAGCATTTGGGCATCACAGCATCTGCTGGAGGGGCTAAAAATATCCGCGCACCTTGCAAACATACGTCGGTGTCTGGCTGAATGTAGCTCAAACACCTTAGCCTGATGGCGTTTTAATGGCGACGTGCGAGTGTTGGTGGGCACTGGCCTCGTGCAGACGGGCGGTGGGCGTTGTTTTCCTCCGCTACTACTAGGAGCTGGCATTGGATTTATAAGATGTCACTTGCTAACAGCTGTTACGGCGACGCAGTGAAGTAAATGGACAGCGGGACGGTAAATGATCACGAGTCTGCTCTGAAATGATCATGCAATACCTTCTGGAGAGACACACAACGCCAAAAGGCCTGACGATAAACAAAGATTGATTCTACTTGACTGCGGCTTCGTTCAGCATATGCTGTAAAGGACAGCGAGAGAAAGGATCAGTGGGGAGTTCATCATCTTCTCAGAATGATAAGGTGGGGGGCAGATGCTGCCGGTGAGGGGCATCGAGTTGGAAAGAAAAGCACAGAGAGACAGAAAAACCACTGGCGCATTTTTTATTTTGGCTGCAACTGGTTGTAGAGACCACAGTAATTTATAGAAGAGCAATTTAAATATAAGGATGACTGTACGTTATATTCATATTGATGGTATATGTACAGTATACATATACACATCATTATAAATATTTATATAAGCATTGATGAGCAATGTCTATAACCTTATAATACATTACATAATTACTGTACTTGAATACAGTACACACATATTTACAAAAAAAAAAAAAGCCCTCACACATATAAAAGTTAATGGAAGAATAGACACTAAACAGACGGTATAGAAAAATAGACAGACAGAAATATAGAGACAGACAGAAAGACAGACAGACAAACAGACACTGAGGACGAAAGATAGATAGACAGACAGAAGTAATTTTTAAAAGATGATAAACAAAAGAATTTATTAAAATGTAAAAACATAAAAATACTCCCAGTAGAACACACACAGAGCTTACACACACACACACACACACACACACACACACACACACACACACACACACTTACCTCAGAGTGATGCTCTTCATTTTGTTGTAACACTTCCATACACAATTCCCCGAGTCTGGTCATGTCTTCCAGCCGTTTCTCTGGGGACGCCTGGATGCTTTCTGAACAAACAGATATTCCAATGCAAAATCAGGATACAGATTAAGCAAACAAGTGGCTGAACAGTGAAATTACAAAAACAATAATCACTCTAAAGGAATCAATCCCCTTACAAATCCTACCTTGGATCTGGGCGTAATCGGTGAGCTGAGAGTAATTGATGAGAGCTGCTTTCTCCAGGCACTTCTGAACCATCTTCTGCATCTCTTCCGGCGGGACAGGAGTGGTGATGTCTTTCATAAGAACCTGAAGAACAGCAGCCTACACTTTACTCGTTTAATCAACACAGGTCGGTTCATATTTCATCAGTCCATGACTAAATCAATCCCTATCCAAACAATGTATGCGTGCACAGACCCTCTCTAGAAGAGAAAGCGTGGCTTTCAGAGCCCCCTCGGGTCGGCCAAAGGGGAAACAGTACCTATGGAGCAGAAGACAGAAACAGAGGAGCTCAAAACTCAAGCGATGGCTGAGAAAACACTAGCTTGAGGAAAACACAAGTCTGTCTGTTTCTCAGCCGTCACAAGACGAGGATTCTGGGTGTTTTGGCTGGAGTGGAGGAGAGACAGCTGAGGCCAGAGCCAGATAAGAACGGTGGAGGAGCGGGAAGTGGTTCTCGAGGAGGCCCGTGGCTCCTTCACACGCGTCTGGAGTGAGACGCAGGTTCAATCCGCTCTGCCATGTTGTCACTTGTATAGCCTACTGATCCGGAAAGCTGAACTTACTGTATTAAAGCAGAAAGCTGAACTTATCTGTATTACTTTTTTTTGCCCAACCTATGGCCCGCAGGCCATTTCCAGCCCTTGAAAGTGTCAAAAGTGTCACTCTTTTTGTTTCTACAGTACCCACCAAAACGTTTGGACACACCTTCTCATTCAAAAAGTTTTATTTACTGTCATGACTATGACAGTTGTGATTTCACACTGAAATGTGTAAGAGCTATTTGACCAAGCAAAGAGTGATGGGGTGCTGTGCAGTGGTGTAAACTAAAGAAAAGGATCTATACTAGATCTATTTAAGATCTTGTAAATCACATGAACGTGAATTAGCAGTTGTACTTTTGTGCACATTTGAAATTAACTGAGGCTGACCTAAATAAAAATTGTATCTATTTTGTTCTGCCATTTTGAAACATTGAGGTACTGTATTAAGATTCAATTCTATATTAGGAAATAAAACTTTTTTTAGGCTAAATTCGGACGAGGTAAAATATTTTATAAGTTTTGTAAAAAATTTTATATTTACAAAGTTTACTCAAGTCTTCTTGGAATTGTTGACTTGTAACTTGCAATGAAGTAATTTTAAAAGTAAGATATCTGTACTTTTACTCAAGTATGGGTGCGTAAAGCAAGGGTGTGTAAAGCAGTAATCAAAGCAAAAGGTGGCTACTTTGAAGAACCTTGAATATGACATATTTTCAGTTGTTTCACACTTTTTTGTTATGTACGTATTTATTTCCACACGTTGATTCATAGTTTTATTGCATTCAGCGTAAATCTACAGTTTTCTTAGTCATGGCAATAAAAAAAAATATGTCCAAAAAGAGTGTCCAGCTGTAAGTCTGTACAGAATATTCACAAATTTATTTATTACGAATAATCAACCTTCCGAAAAAATGTATGTTTTGGCATTGCTTTGGCATCTAGACTATTTTAAAAATCAATATTTCATGGAATTCACAGCAGATTCGAGTTCGGTTCATAAATATGAAAGATTGGGCACCAATGTTGTACTCTATACAACTTGTGTGTCTACCTTTTATAATGAAAATGACACAATGAGTGTTGGAAATTATGAAATGTCGGGCAGATGCTTTTATCCAAACAACATGTCCGATTACACACCACCAAATATAAATAAAATCTTGTTGGCATGTTAACCGTTAAAAAACACACACACACACACACACACACACACACACACACACACACACACACACACATGTGAATTTTGCTCCTTACCTAAAATGTGTGATGTGTTTTTCTAATAAAGTCAACAGTCTGGTCCTGATCTCCTCAAACTCTTCGTTCTCCTGTTCTGCAACAGTGCCCATGCCATCCGGCCTGTACGGAACAAGAAAAACAATCAGTTTTAAACATTACAGAACTTGTCCCATCATCACACAAGCCTCCTCGAATTATAGGATTCATTCTCATCACACATGTGCTTGGTAAACAAATTATCATAAATACATCAAATGGATTAAGACAATAAACATTTGGTAATCATGGTATTTATTTATTGATTTTATGCCATCTTAGCACCAATGGCTAAAGTAATGTGGTTTTCTATATAAAAATTATAATTTATTATATAAATAATGTGGTTCTTGTTTACATTTCTAAATTTCAAAAAGAAACCAAAAAACTTTAAAACAAAGACAAAGACAATGAATGGTAATGGACACACAATATATACATGGATATTTATGGATATTAACTTGAACACTCCTGTTCTCGAAACAATAGTGGGTTCTTTTTAGCTCTACAAGATTAAAAAATTTCAAGAGCAATTCAAACACTTATTTAAAGCTGTTAAAAAAACACAGCAAAAATAAATGAAATTCAAGCTGCAAAAATCAAATCAAAATGTAACTAAAGACAATGACAATTGAGTCTTGTAATAAACAAAAATTGATTTGGAACTAGAAATAGAACCGTCGACTCTGGAGTGTCACACTTTAACACTTGTCACACGTGAAGAGAATAACCTAGAAGACAAGATAACATTAATACTACAAAGATTAACCCTTGTTATTGTTTATTATTTATCTTTAATACTATTCATTTTCTTTTGTAATACAGAGCTTTGCATGCAAATGTATAGAAATTTATGAATGAAAATTAAATGATTAGTATTAGATATTATTAAATTCAACATCATTGTCATTACAAGGCAACATTGATTGATTGATTGATTGATTGATTGATTGATTGAATGATTGATAGATAGTGAGAGATGCAACATTGAGAAATAATACGTACACAAAAGCTCAGAAAAATCTCTATCTCTCTTACTTTTATACAACTTTTATACAGTTTTTTACAACTTTTATAGAACTTTACACAGGACATTTATACAACAGTATACGGGCCTAGCAGCCGGGCTCATTTTGACCTAAATGCCAGTACACATAAGCTAAACTTGGTTTAACAGAATTATGACATGCTTAATAATTTAAAAATCAAAACTTTGATAAATATGACAGTAGGACAACAACAAGTTCCGTCAACTGTATGTGCTTATTGATCTCCTTTTGACTTTTCAGCTTTGTTTCCACAAGAGCTAATTTCGTTAAGGACCTCTTTCGAATCGATAAAACTAGAACAAAATGAAACAAGGAAAAGAAAGAAAAACCATTTTCAAAAGTTTGAATTAGCATTCCCCATAAGTCGTTTAAAGCATTTCAGAGATCCACGCACATTCACTTGTTGATGTTACTCTCCTGTGCAAAAAGCAATAAATCCAGCAAGACTCGAAATAAATCCAGACCAGTGGAACCCAAATCTGCAAGACCAGCCGTGTGGGGTCTGCGGCCTCATGCTCCACTACACTGCGTGCGAGGAGCGGGAACTTATTGTTTGTGCCTGATGAAGCGAGTGTGTTTCCGACCACCATCACTCAAAAGGGGTTAAAGAGTTGTGCCACGCCGCTCTAGGAGATGCAAAAAGCGCTGTATAAATGCGATTATCACCGAGGCCGGAGCGACAATCCGTGGCGTAATGTGCGGGATATATGTGGTGTTTACATTGGGAGTAATTTGAGTGTGTGGACTGGTAAACACTTTTGTCACATGGGGCAGTGAAGCATGATGGAGGAGCGGAGCTGACAGGAGAGAAGGAGGTTAGCTTGTGATGCCCGTCCTGCCTGTCACTTCAGCTGCATCTGTCAGGCCACACTGACTGAAGGGCTCGGGCTCGATTCTGGCGCCGCTTCACCCCCATCAGCCAACGTGCGTCACCTAAAATCCACGCGGCTGGTTTGACAAGCAGGCCTCACTACGTGCACGGCAGAACGCCACTTTCGACTTTGATAGTTGGGATTTAAAAAAAAAAAAAAACAAAAAAAAAAAAACGTATTCATCCATCTACAAAACTTTTTGTACACACATCTGTCTCCCTGTCTGTCTATCTCTTTATGTGTCTGTGTCTCAATCAATCTATCTATCTAGCCATCTATCCCTCCAGCCATCTATCCATCCATCAATATACAATCAATCAATGTATCTATCTATCTATCTATCTATCTATCTATCTATCTATCTATCTATCTATCTATCTATCTATCTATCTATCTATCTATCTATCTATCTATCTATCTATCTATCTATCTATCTATCTATCTATCTATCTATCTATCTATCTATCTATCTATGTCTCTGTTTAATAGTAAATGTCTGTCTGTTTGTCTGTCCGTCTGTCTGTCTTTCTATCCATCCATCTCTGTATGTGTCTGTCTCTGTCCATCCTTCTGCCCTTCCAATTAGAGTGTCTATCCATCTTTCTATCTATCTCTCTGTCTGTCTGTCCGTCCGTCCGTCTATCTATATAAATCCACATGTCTAACAATTGAATATCACATGGAATCTAATTTGCAGATGCAGTTGTTCACAGATCAGTGACTTGTATGACCTACGTACCCGTGGAGTGGAATCATCCAACATTATTTAATTAAAACAATTATTTTACAATTTCACTACGCAGCCACTATTTTTTATTAATATTCCTTTGATTGTTGCTACAAAGTGTTGCTCTCTCTAGTGTGTGTGTGCGTGTGTGTGTGTGTGTGTGTGTGTGTGTGTAGTCATGTATATAGATTTATCCATTCACAGACTATATGTGAGTGTGTATATATTTTTTCCGTGTGTGTACTTCACTAACACTACAGCAAACAGAGATGCTAGAACTATTCAAATAGAGCCCACCAGCTAATGAAAAGCTACTTGTGCCAATTTTCCTCATTTGCAGCCTCAGATTATCTAGAGAGGCTAATCATTACCGCTCATAATTGACTAAATGATCCATCAGCGAGCGGAAGCACATCGCCGTGTGTTTAACACGCACTGAGTCAATTGATGGGTGATTTAGGATAAGTGGAAAACGAGTAGCTTTCTGTGTAAACTGCACACAAAGGACTTCGCCAACAAGTGGACAATGGACACTGCTCATACGGCCAGCTTCTCATCACTCGGGGGTTTTAATGGACGATTAACACCAAGACACCAATGATGTGTGGTCATTTTGATACAAACAAGTCAATGAACTATCTATATATGTGCTGCATGTCCTCAGATAGTCGCTAAAAAGAACCATATGAATAAAAAAGCAATAATTACGGTTTAATTGCTTTGTGATTTGAGATCAGAAAAGCAATTGAATAACATGCTGTCTCTTTAGCCTCGCGTTTGGAGGCTGGAACAAGCTCCTCGCTGAGACCCTCATGAGACGCTGAAGAATTTCCTTTTGTGCCCACCCATTACGTGCTCACAAAGAGTGTTTTCTTCACACATTTCGCGTCCTGTTAAACACGTACGGCTCCTTATTTGACCGACACAAATGAAATCCTTGATTCCAAAACCATTAATTGTGAGACTTAACAATGGAAGCAAAGATTGTGCGCGCTCATTGGCCAATCCTTTAATTAAATTCGGAATAGTCGGTCCAGCTCCGAACCCACTTTATCCATTTCTGTGTTATGGGGAGCTATGTTTTTAAGACCATACATAATGAAAAACACAAACTTACACTTGCATGATTTCAGACTGAAAAAAAAAAGCTGGACACCCAGAGGAAACCCACATTGACACGCAAAAGTCACAAAAAACAGGCTGCATTGTGTTGACCAACGATCGAACATTAATTGTGTGCTTAATTGCATTACATATGTTTACATATATATATTTGTATAGCTTGGGAAATTCTACGGCTGTTCAGGTAAAAATAATTTTTTCTTAGTTAAAGAAGGACTTCTGATGATCCAGTAATTTGCCTTTATCACACAAATTAAAGTCACATCTCATTACAACTACAAATAGAAAAAGAAAATAAAGTAAAAGCAATTGAAATATAGTTTTGCTAAATGAAATAACTGATCTGGCAATGTTTTACAGTAGTAGCTTGTTAAGAAACAATATAAATAAAACGTTATAATTATATCATTTATAACAACACGTGCTTAGATTAAATATACATATAATTTGTAATACCTTTAAAACTCATAAAAATATGTAATTATTGGTTTATTAAACATGATATTTGAAACTAAATCTCTGCATTTTCAGTTTACAAATATGTGTACGGTATGTAACTTCTTTTTTTTACTTTTTTATGCTTCCTTTTATGGGTCTGGGGATGTAAATGCAGCTTATTAGTCAGTGGAAAAAAGTTTTAATTTTAAATTAGTTTTAACTAATTTTAAATTAGTTTTAATACCTGTTTCCATGGACATGCGAGGCACAGAAGGCGTAGCTGTAATGAAGGAGGGTGGGATCCACCAGAGCGTTGTCCTCCGAGAAATCCATCAGGTCCTTCAGGTAGCAGAGGTGACGGTGGCAGCCCCTCACCCCGTATCGAGAGCAGTACTCGTCCAGAACAAACACCTGACCCGGGCTGAACCAACCCTGCAAACAGACACCATCAACAGATCGGTCCGACAAACACAAATATCTTTGTATATACATATCTCCATATATACATATTTATTGGGTGTGTCTGTGCAAAAACAAAATCTGTGGGATTTGACTTTGATGCTGAAAGTGAGTGGGGGAGTGTGTGAGTGAGACGGGCAGAATGGGAGTGGGAATTTGTGAGAAAGAAAGACAAACAGAAAGAGAGAGAGTGCAAAAATATAGATAGTAAGGGAAAGAAAAAAGATCAATAAAGAGAGAGAGAGAGCGAGAGAGAGAGAGAGATGAAAGAGAATGTAAATAAATAATCTAAGAGTGAAAGAGACAAAGAGAAAGTGAGTGAGTGAGAGAGAAAGAAAGAAAGAGAGAGAGAGACAGAAAACAAGATAGACAGAGTCAGAGACAAAGAGAGGGACAGATAAGATAGATAAGAAACCAGACACAGTGAGAGAGAAGTGAGAAACAGTTGGAAAACAGAGAGAGAGTAAGAGCAGAACAACCAGACCAAGCAAGTAAAAAAAGAGAGAGGGAAATATGCAGTGACAGATTGAAAGACGGAGAGAGGGACAGAGTAAGAGAGAGAAAGATGGGGAGTGAGACAGGAAAAGCTAAAAATAATGAGCTATAGAGAAAGAGAAAGAGTAAGAGAGATAGAAAGCAGGGGCAGAGAGAGAGAAGCAGGGGCAGAGTGAGAAAAAGAGATAGAGACAGACAGAAAGAGGAAGCTGGGAAGAGGGAGTCAAAACAGGGGTAGAGTGAGAGAGAGAGAGAGAGAGAGAGTGAGAGAGAGAGAGAGAGAGAGAGAGAGAGAGAGAGAGAGAGAGAGCAAGAGTTGAATTAAGGTGATGATGAATGGTTTTGACTTGATCGCTTCTCACATCTTACATAAGTCAGAGTTATTTTTGTTTGTTGAACACAAATTCTGTCCTTTAAAAAGGAATCATCCTGCTGCTCTATTATCTTCTACACTCTTAAACTCCTGAAGGTTAGTGCAGGTGCTCAGATGTACGTCGCTCTCACAGAAAGCAGAAGACACATTTACGCCATGTACAATGTCACATTATTACCTCAAACCACTTCATTACCTTAAAACTCCTGAAAGTTCAAGTTTAAGTTCAAGTAGAAGGTCTCCTCAATCCAGCACAGACTCAAGTCTAATCTAGTACGGATTCTTTTTCACACTATGATATGTGTAGAGTCAAATAGAGCAAGAGAAAAGTACAGCCTAAGGTTGATTTTGTATTTGGAAAAGTGATCTTGTGTATGTGTATTTACTGTAAGATTAGAAGGTCAGGAAACCAAATTTGTGTTTCCAAAATCAATCTGTAAAATAAAATTGGAAATCCACCCAAAAAATACAAATCAGCCTACAGTAGTGCAAATTAATCCCATAATGACCTCTAATTTCACAATTGTGTTGAGTTCAAGATTCAAAAACCTTTAGATGAAAAACAGTTTGACGCCCTGATCCGATTGGTTAAATCCACCAATCACAAAATAGTCCCATTGGTCCCGCCCACCTGACAAGTCATCGCTAATATGTACCGATTTAGACAAACAAATTGAATTCATGGCAATTAATTTTCCGCGTCTTGGATCCTTAGAAGACGCTTTAATCCATAGTGACGGAATGCTAACCTACTAGTCAGCAACCTTATGGTCACACTAGGCCACACATCCCATATTTCACAGCCTTGCATCCAGAAAAACAAAATTAACACGACCCCAAGTCCATTCCATAACAGCCACCCCAAAAAAATAAAAACAATCTCTTTCCGAAAAACTCAGCCTGAAGCACTGGGTCTATTTCCAACAGTTAAACAAAGGAGTGCGAGGTTAAGTGCAAACAATTAAATCCCAGGCAAAAAAGTTGCGCGGCGAGGCTCCTGTTAGATTCATTAGCTCGCTCATCCCTCACATTATAACTAAATTAGGCTTGAATCTCGCAACTTAATTAAGACGCCTTCTCTGAAGGAACGCTAGCAAATTAACACTCTGAGGGGGCCGATCGCCCACCACGGTGCGGAGGGCCACCAATCAGACGCTGGCAGGAGGCCGTCAATCACGGGGGAGCGCGAGGCATCGAGCAGCAGCGACCCCTGTGACCTTCACGCGCACGGAGCTCTTCATTAAACGCCAGCGCGGTGTATTTTCAGACGCTCACCTCTTCTGTGCCCTGTCCTTCTCACCTAGCTCATTCAACGTCTCGCATCAGTCTCAGAGCTCCAGCACTCTCTCTCCACATTCATCCCCATGCTTTGAAAGGTCGTCATTTAAACAACGCACACAATGCTGCGGAAAAGTTGAACGCGGCGGCGCTCTTGAAGCAAAAATGATACGAATAAAGAGTCACCGCATTGGTTTCGCATTGTTCGCACGTGAAAAGTAGCTTGTGTGCGGCGTAGCTTGAGATTTCCCTCAAGACTTTGAAACGATTGAGACAAATGTGGAAATCGCTTATTTCGGCTACGTTTGTGATCTTCCAAAACTGTTTGTACGGGTGATTGAGAAAAATGAGAAAATAAAATGGCATTGTAACCCTACAATGTGAGGTAAAGTAAAAGTAATTTTTAGTGCAAGGAAAAGTGCCTGCGGGAAAAAAAACCTCATTCTTCAACCTAATGTAGCTGTTATTAGCATAATTTTAGCTATTATATTATAGCGTTAGAATATATATACGTATACAAATATATGTATTAAAAATGTACATGTGTAGATTACATATATTACATATACACATCTATCTATTTATCTATCTCTCATCTATCTCTCCATCTATCTCTCATCTATCTCTCCATCTCTCTATCTCTCTATCTCTCTATCTATCTATCTATCTATCTATCTATCTATCTATCTATCTCTCTCTCTCTATCTATCCCTCTCTCTCTATCTCTCTCTATCCATCCATCCATCCATCCATCTATCTATCTATCTGCCGGATATATGGACAACTGGAGCGTCTGAAAATGAAAAGGGGGGAAAAACTTGTTGAGCCCTAAACGGCCGCCTCTCTTCACTTTTCCTCTCTTCAAATGTCTTCTTTGTCACAATCTGTCATATCCCGTCTTGGTCAGAGCTATTAAAATAGCACCATTCAGGGCGGAGGCATGATGGCCCGGTGCCGAGCCGAGTGCCACAAGATGTTCGGCTCTGGCAAACAGATGGCCTGCTCGTGTCTTGGCTCCTAGCGCTCAATTAACCACTAACAACGGCGGAGACGGCGGCATCCTAACGAACGCGGCCCAGTCTGGCTCTGCTTTTGGGGCGGAAAAAAAAGAGCTGATAAAAGAACCTTGACTGCAAATGATGATAGTGATTTTTTTTACTGTTTAACTATAATAGTTTTTAAAAAAAGCAGTAAAGTTGTTTTTTTTAACCATATGCATATATGTGTATTTTTAATTACACACATGCATATATTTTAAATAAGCATTTATGTCACATACATTTAAGGAATGTATTTAAGGAAAAAAAAAAGAGTGTTTTTATACTATATTTATATTTAATTTATATTTACTATGTTTGTGTTTTTTACAAAAATAGTTGTGCTTTTGTGCATGTCTGCCTATTTAATAACACACATGCATTTGTTTATACACATGTATACATGCAACATCATTATAATGTTACAATTATTATAACAACAACAATGTAAATATAAAACATATTAAAAGATTTGAAACATATACGTGTGTGTGTGAAATAATGATATATACAGTATATATATACACACACGTATGTACATTTGTTGATATTTTATATATGTAACATAAATATACGTATGTAACATTTGTATAAACTGTAAAGGTATATATGCATGCAGTATATAGTTTTATATAATTGTTTTTTTTAAACCAAATTATAATTATAAATGAAAAAATGCTAAAAAGCGCCATGTCCAATCATTTGCGGCGTTTCTATTGGACTGGCCGTTGCCTTAATGTGATCAAGGTCTGAATCATTTCATTTCCACCAGTAAATGAAATCTTTTTTACTGCCCAGCTTGAAGCCCTTATGGCCCAATAATAGGGTCTTAATTGCAAGGCAAACATGGAGGAGTGAGTCACGGCGAGAAAGCGTGATTATGGGAAGGGGGATATGGATAATTACATTAAGGCTTGTGCATGACTTGTCAGCACCGCCTCTAATTTGACAACGCGTCCATCGCCACCTGAAGATGAGAAAAAAACGACACTTTTAATTTCTGCTAAACAACAACTGGTGTTATGGCATGATAAACACCCTAAACATGAGAAGAATCCAATGTTCCTGTCCTGAAGTCATGAAAAGAATACAACAATTTAAATATTGGTGTTTGAATCACTGACACCTCACTGGGTCTAATCTCGTCTCACACGACAGCTGTTGTGAAAAAAAGTTCTTTTTACTGCAGCTTCTTTTATTGATTTTCCTTGAAGCTAAATTTATTGATTTTGAGTTTATGGAATCAGCCGAAAAATTGGAGCAAAAGCAACAAAAATAAAGTTCTATTAGGGACGATTAAAATCAGCAACTAAACTCCATCTATAAGGACAACACAACCGGACTCAACGTAAGGCATCGCTTGACTAATAGAGAACAAAACAGTTCTCATGAACACACGACAGAAGAGGGGATGATGCTGTGACTGATGCTGACACAACTCCACTGTTTGTGAAACCTAATTCTGTGATGAACCAAGAGAGTTTCCTAAAAATACAATAGGTTGCGTTCGTACATTTTTCTGAAAATCAAACCACACAATTCAATGTGCGAAATATACAGAGGTTGTATATACAATTATTCCATTCAGTTGCAAACACAGTGTATTTGTGTGTGTGTGTGTGTGTGTGTACAATATATATGTGCACATAAAGACACACTGTTCAGTTATACAATATATGTAGCGTATTAAATTATACACATACACACACACACACACACATATATAATATATATTTTATACTATACATATTATTCAAATAAATAATACACGTGTCACACACATTACATGTGTGAGTTTGTATGTTCACACCCCCATTATTATTATTAATATTACGCACTACTACACCACAGTTGTAGACTGACACACACTATTCACTTAAATTGTGGGATGTAATATTTCTGTGATATTATATCATCTGTGAGAACACATCTCTCCTGATCCACTTCATTTGGCTTTTCCAAAAATTAAAAAAAAAAAATCGGCCCACTCCCCCACAGATGTCCCCGTCCCAGAAGGCATGGGAAAAATCAGCACATTCAGGTGGCTTTTGTGGCTCTTTATGTGGTCCACACAAGTTCGGACAAAGGCCGCGGAGCCTTCACAAAACGCAAAACACAGACAGAGTCATTCAGGGGCTGAAAGGATGACAGAAGGTGCTCAGAGCAGGTACAAAGACCACAATAGTGATGAAAGAGGAACGAGCGCGTCTACAACACTGACATGCTCATATTAGCCACATTTACATTCACCCGCCGCATTTACAACCTCCATCCCAATCTCCAATCTATCTCATGACTATTTCAATTCTAACCAGAGGCGAAAAGGCTTAAACATGGCAATTCAGTTCATAGCAGGGATCTTTTATTTGAGCCGCTAAATGGAGGTGACAAGATGCAAGCGGATGGTTTTCCTATTTGGGTTGTATTGATTGGGAGCATTTATCCCAGTCTTAACCGTGAACCCTGGAGGGCCGCATCCCTCCCCTTCAGGCATTTTAAGCCCTCCCTAAATTAACAGTCTTGCAAACATATCACAGAGCCACTTAGGAAAAAAAAGCCCAGATGGAATTTTGGCCCATTTGTGCATCTTTTTGTCCAAGTGTTTAGGCGAGAATATGAGGAGTTCCGCAAACTTTAAAACGGGTTCCCTTTTCTCTTTTTGTTTCCTAGTCACTGTTGACTTTCTGCTTGCTCACTGCTCGGTGTTGATCTTAAATTAAGCTATTTGTTCCATTTAATTCTAAAAATTGATTTGAACAGAACTCATTTAAATAAAATTCAAAAGCGAGTCCTTCAGCTTCGGTATCTCTGGTGGATGTTCAATACTGTCAAAACTTTTACAGTGAATGAACATCTGCAATACGTTAGCCCTGGTGTTAAAATGTAATGAATTCATGAAAGTCAATCTTGTAAGTGCAAACTCTGATTTCTAAGTTTTTAATGAAAGGCTTTGCTATGATTTATTGAAATGTTTAGCACATTTTCTAATAACAGACCTTTTAACAAACCTATAGTTCAATAGCTGTATAAAAAAAAAAATTAAATGTAACATGCTCTCCTAAGACTACATACACACACACACACACACACACACACACACAACCAAGGTCAAGTAGCTTTTTGAATGAATCCTATTGGTTCTTACTGGGAATTTGGATAGATGGATGAATGAATGGATAACCAGACAGACAGACAGACAGACAGACAGATAGAAAATTGCAAAAGAGAAAACTTTTAAATAAATAATCATTAAATTATTGCTAAATTATTTAAGACTATCAAAAATAAATATCACTTTTAAAAAAAAATGTCTGTAAAGTTCCTTCTGTAAAAAGTTTGGCTTTATAAAACATTTCTCTGTGAGACTCACAACAGAGAATAATCAGATTTGAGTCAGGCGGCATCCATAAGCATTGTTCAGCAATGATCATGCACATCCTCTGTGGCACAGATTTGGCTCACCAAGCAGGAAAAGGAGTCGTTCATGCGATGCGCGAGTGTGTGTTTCTGCAGGACGTTGAACAGTCTGGCGTGGTCAGAGTTGCAGGGCATGGCAGACATCAGCTCCTCCAGTCCCTGACGCTGAGTCTTCTCCAAACCTGAGCCAGAAACAAACAGTCAGACGGCTGGCACACAAGCTGGCACACGACAAATCTCAGCCCAGTCACAGGAGATGGACAGTTTCTGTGCCTACAACAATTACTTCACAATTACTCACAGCAAAGATCCTAAACAAATATACAAATAAAAAAAGATATAATTATTATTATAATTATAATAATAATATTAATTATTCTTATTATATACATAATTATGTGTATATATGTATGTGTGTATATAGATAAAGATATAGTATGTATATTTATTTATTTAAAAACATAAAATGTAAATTATATGAAAGATTTAAATTATATGTAATTGAAATACTGTATTCTACACTTACTTAAAACAATGTAAAATATTATATGACTTTCTATTTGTTTATATTGTATTTATATATTTTTTTACCATAATTTACAATGCTTTAAAAAATCTATTAACAGGGATAAATATTTTCTGTATAAAAAGGCGGACATTAATTTTTCACATATTTGTTTTGGAGAATTGATGTCCATAATTGAAAGAAAAAAATACTACAACGACACGTCCAGACTCTAATTGGTCAGAATATTTCACAATACTCTAGCTTAATTTTTGTATACATAAAAATTATTTGGGAAAACCCGCTTAAACCGAGCGCAATTTTTTCATCTCAGAAAGGATGGAAATCTGTGTCTGCTTACACAACACTTCCTCTTGATTGCTTTTAATGTTTGTATTTCACCTCTTTTGGCCAAAGCTGTGCTGTGAAACGCAGTTTTCCATACTTCTCTAGAAAAACTGGCAGTGGCGTTGAAACATTAGCGACGCGTGGCTGTCAACTGTGCCGAAATCCTAGCCCTCTGGCCCGAGTGGCACATTCCCACATAAAGAAAGCAACATCAAGCAAGCAGCCATGGCGTTCAAAATAAAGGGCAAAATAAAAGTCCATAGGTAGAACCCAACGCTTATGTAAGGAAGACAGTGTCTCAAACATCAAGGCAATCAAACATGCGAATGAACGGTGCAAACAACAGCACGACTTCTTAGCATTTAAAGCAATGTTTGCAATTCCCAGTGAAGGTGAATAATAGTGAAGGCCTGTGTTCAAACGAAGCCCATTCATTCTTGACCTAACGTAAAAGCACTTTAATTAGAACGCAGGCGGGCGGCGTTGACCTCAAACTTGCGGCTAAAAAAAATAGATAAACAAAATAACCACGGACAAAAAAAAAATTGTTCAGTGTGATGCGGAGAGGTCAAGAGGTCAGGGTGAGTCAGATGAGAAGGGAGAGGAGGAAAAAAAGACGCCGGGCTGGAAAAGCACTAAAAGTGTGTCCAAGTTCATTTCCAGTCCTTTCATTGCCGTCCTAAAAACGGGCTAATGGGAGGTCTGTGAAAAGCCTAACACTTGCTGGCGGCGTGATGAGAGCCCATGTGTGCGGAGAGAGGGCCTTGGCTTCTCAAGGGCCACAAAAGACCAAGGCTTTTGAGACGCGCCTCCTGACGCCTCCATGGCCAGCGGCACCTTCTTGAGACAAGCATTAGTGATTGCTTTTATTAACGCTGCCATTTCTAGCATCCCGACGACTTTGCGGACGGCTCGCATTGACGGAGAAAAGCCCTTCTGTGCATGCCTGGAAGCAGCGGGGGCATTTGTTGGTTCCCCCCCAAAAACATCACTTGCACCAGTAGGTGAGCCGAAGTCCGACGTGGCTCTTCTGAAAAAAACCCGAGACGGTCTATTGTCCGGCCTTTTAATTTGATGTAGGTCATTTTAACATTTATTACACTCCCGGTGTCTCGTGGCGAAAAAGGGGAAGCGACAAAAGGGAGGGATGATGGGAAAGAGACAAAAGGGGGTATAGATTGAACGTGGTGATAAAGAAGAGCGAGTCGCCGTATTGATCCGCCCTGTGCAAGTGTGACGGATCAGGTTTGACAGAAGCGGCGCATTGATCCACGTCAACTTTAAGTTACAGCTATTATCCATGGACGAGGGGAGGAAGTCAGTGCGGAAGGGTGTTTGGGGAGGGGGGGGGTCGCCTTTAATCCCAGCTGAAGGGGACGCAAGCGGCTGGGGAAAGCAGCAGTCACATCCATCTGACATTGTCCAACAAGGTGGACGATAGCTTTATGACAGGTATCAACACGCCGGGGGGGGCGGTATCACAGGTAAAGCCCGGCGGGGAGCTTCAGGACCCAGTCACAAAGACTAATGAGGCGAGACAGGACATTGGTGATCCATCAGAACACATGGCTCCAGATAAAGCTCAAGCTTCTGTCAGAAAACTCCGGTTATGAGAAGACCGCGGTCAGCGTTGAGGGTAAACCGGGCCGACAGCTCGATACGCAGTAGAAAGTCCCATGTCAGGGAGAGTTTACGCCGGTACGGATTTGCCGGAAAAGATCCGCACGTCAAATTTTGTGCTTTGGAATAATGCGCCTGAAAGAACGCGTCACCTTCAAACGCGCTAATACGATAATATTTGCAGTCATTACAACTGATCCAACGGACCTTTGTATCCTGAGCAATGGTTCATGAAATCATTCAGAGTGCGCCTGGCGTGGAATCCAAGAAGAATGAAAAAGACGTGTTAAAAGTGAAGGAAAGAAAACGACGGCGGGGGGGGAAAAAAAATCCAAAAGTCCAATAAAGAAAAGCAAAAGAGTCCTTGAGAAATGTTTCACGCAACTAATTTGGCATCTCTTGGGAATCAATAACACATCTTGAGAGGACACAAAGCCGCTATGAAACTCTCCTTTTAACAAATAAATCACATTTTCCTCCAGTGCTCGTCCATTGAAAGCTTTCTATAGAATACATAAAGACAACCAGGTGAAGATGCATTTTCCAGCTTTGGTGTGAGAAGTCACGCTCTTTAGATGCGAGTTCAGAGGGAAAATGGTCGAAAAGATTGCATTTCATCGGAAATCATTGCTAAACATGCTAACAATGCTAAACGTATCCAGTAGACAATAATCGCGTCTGGGGTTTTTTTTTTTGGTCCGATAAGCAAAAGGAAATTTTATTTGTTGGACTTTCAGTTTGTCGAAAGCCAGTTAATCGCTTGCTCTTGTTCTTCTTCCCCCCAGTGCCAGTTTTGGTTTTTCGAAGCTCCCCGCTGAGATTTGTTTGGATTGTGTTTGTGTTGCGGCTCGATGGATCGATGGCTGGTCACTGAGAGAAGACACACGAAACAGACCTTTAGCGATCAAGGGCAGACTGCTTTGGTTTCGCATGTAGTGGTGAAGAAGATTGGATGTAGCCTAATATTTGGAGCTCTCCCGTTAGCACAATAGCTAGCTCAATAGCTAACAGGTTAGCAGTAGTAGAGCTGGTGTTAGGAACACAAAAGGTTGTGATTTCTGCATCGCTACAAAAGCATGGTGGTAAAATGAAATAAAAAGGCCATCTATTAAATGCATAAATGTAATGAATAAGTGAGCATTTAAGTGAGACGCGAATGTGCGATTTCTTCAAGGCCTCTGCTTAAGTCCAAATTGTTGAGACCTATTTTGGTTCATTGGTTGAAAAATGAACTTGTGTGAAAGAGGCTGCAGGTTCGAATCCCACTCCGGCTGGTTCTACAACTGAGTGTCCTTGAGCAAGAAACTGACCCTCACATGACCCCTGACACCACTGCTTAACGCTGCCCACTGCTCCGGGTTTGTGTGTGTTCACTGGAAGGTTAAACACTACGTACTGAGTAAGGAGACGGGGGCATCTTTTTGGGCGTTCCCTGCTCTGCAGTTCTCCTTGTTCTGCGGTGGTGGCACTGGCTTGTAGGATTGTCCCGTAGCGCGGTACATGGCCTGGATCCAAAGGGACCGATCCTGATCATCGTTGCTGGCAAATATTACCAGATCCCCTTCTCTGACGGCGCTGAAGAAACCCTTTCCTCCCTGAAGACCTGGAACGTGCAAAAGATTATTTCACAACCTTTAGTTATATTTTTATGGATGAATGGAACCTTTCTTCATCCCAAGAGAGATAAACGGAACAGTTCAAATAGCATAAATACACACAAAATAGTTACAAAAGAATACAAGCAAAAGTTACAAATATTAGTATCAAGGACTACAAAATTGAGAAATGCTATATAAGAAGTTGGAAAATTAAGAAAAAAAAATCATAAAATCAATATTAAAGTTATAATTCAAGTTCAAGTTTATTTATATAGCGCTTCCTTAGTTCCAGACCAACGCAAAGTCGCTATCCGGAATTAGGGTAAAAAGGGTATTTTTGTAAGAGAAAAAAAACACAATACTGTATGCGCACAAAATTTCACTTTTTTTCCCCACCAGATTGTGTACAGTATATAAAACGTTATTTGGTATGAAAATAGTATATGAATATTACAGAATAAAATCACGGTAATATCAATCTGTCTACAATTGCCTAGATTTATATGCAAAAAAAATGTTAAAAACTTTGAATCTGGGTTAAAAACTGATACAAAAATGAAATATTGTGTGTGTGTGTGTGTGTGTGTGTGTGTGTGTGTGTGTGTGTGTGTGTGTGTGGAGTGGGTAAAAAAAAACGTCAATTATGATTATTCCCTCTGAAACACTCATTCTTCATTAATAAAGACTAGTCATACACATTCAAAACCGGAGACACTATTTTTCTTTAGATTACTGTACCTTCAGTGAATCGATTCTAAAACAAGCAATTTCCTTCTCATTTCTATCCACTCGTACTCCTTTGAAACGAAGGCTGAATGCCAGCAGAAGCCCTTTGACAAGCGAAGGTATGGCAGCTGAAGCGTGAGAGTACCTGGCTGCGGGTCGGAGTAATCTACCGTGTATCCGTCCAGCTGCATCAGCTCATGCGGCTCAGACTTCTTCTCCCGGTAACTGCACATGGCAAACGTGTACTGACTTACCTGCCGGATCACAAAACAAGATCATCTGACTCACATTTACAGTTCAATTTCACATCACTATAAATCTAAAACCCTTGAACGTTTAAAATACATTTGTGGATCTATCCGTTGCAAAAATGCTGAACAGAGAGAAAGAAAAACAACGAAAAATAAAAACAGAAAAAGTCTTCGAAACAACACTGTAAAAAAGTTGTTAAATATATGGTTAAAAAAAAAAGATGCAAAAACGCAAGAAGAAAACAAAAACGGTATTAGATAAAATTCTTCAGAAAAGACGTATGTACTTGAATGTTTACAATAATTGTTTACAATTTAAATTACAATATAAACATGAAATCCCATTGACCCTGTGTAAAGTAATAAATATTATTAGTATTTTAACTAATATAACTACGGCAATTATATCATTTATTTATTTAATTACATTTCAACTTTAAACATCAAGAGAACTGCCATAAATATTTTAACATAATAATTCTAAATCATATTACAATTATTATAAGACAATATGCAGGGTAAATAAAACATTAAAACATCACAAAAAAATAGTGATTTAAATGACTACACTGAAAAAAACATTTCTACATTCTTCTACAATAGATAGAGATGGTTTAGCGTTCATTATCCACTTCAGTGCCATTCCAAATCATGAACGACATCAACAAAGATGTTTAAAAATAAGTAAAAAGCTTTTAGTGTATGTCAATTACCTTCATCTCAAAGCAAAGAAATACCTTGGTAAAAGGTCAGACAAGTGATCAATTAAAACTTACTTTCAAGGAAGTGTAAAGGCTTATTATTAAATAAAAAACAGGAACAAAATTTGGATTCCTGTTCTACAAACTAATTTAAACTATGCAAAAGATTCCTATGCAAAATGGCTCCATGGGAAGAGTTCCATCTAGTAGGTTTACTAATTAAACCGAAGAATATATGGTATAATAAACAAAATTGGGAAACATACATAATACATGAATGCATATAAACTATGTATAATAAATCAACATTTAGAAAGAAACAGCCTCACCTGAACAAGCACGAAATATCTTCTTTTCCATCGCTTCCACACTTTTTGGCCTAAAGCGTAAAGATACCTGCAGGGCGAGAGCGAGAAAAACAAGCAGCATGGTAATACAAAAAAAAGTACAAAGCGGTTGACATCAATCACAGAAGTCTGAGAAGACCCTCAGACATCAGCTGATGGAACGTCGCCATGTGTTTGTTCCCAAATCCTACAGTAAAGAAGTAAAAGCTTCCGGGACTATTGATTAATCTCACATTCTTGGAGCCCGAACACAAAGGCTGTGTGTGGAAATATGGGTGAGGTGAAATCAATTCTTCATAAATGGACAAGCATCGCCCGCGGGGCCACGGTGGCGAGGGTCCGATCTGGGTTAACGCGTGGCAGAGGTAATCATCCACTTGTGAAAGTGATTTTCAGCTCACTCTCTGACACTTTTCTGATACGCATGATCCCATTTGGACGATGACAATGGCTGGCGAGCGCCCAGCCAGGAGGCCTTGGGGTGAACAGTCGCGCACTCGGTTCCTTCCTGCCGCTTTCTCTTCGGAAATAATAATGAAGTCACTGGCTAAAACCCACACGCTCTGTTCAGAAAAGATCTAAAGACAAAAAGGATAAACTGTAGTTGTACAGGTTGATGGCTTAACACATATCTGGGGGCTACAATCAGCCCGGCGTACAGTTATACTGGCCCTCGAGGGACATAATTAGGGACTTTTATTACAGGTATTAATGGCTGGCAGTATAAGCTGCTGATGACACAAACTACAAATCCCATAATGCCGTGTTTTAGTCGTCTTGCCTTCAGAAAACAATATTTGTATAATTTGTGGCGCTTACTTAAAGCACTTTTTCCACAAGAGTTTTTCTTTATATGTAAAAAAGAAAATGTTTGATTCAAATGAAGTTAATTTTAACTTAATTACAATAAAATAATGAATTGGAAAAAAAGTTCATTTTAGTAACATTTTTTCATTATCTGTAGTGTAAAGTTTTTTTTTTTATTAAACAAAAATGTTCCTGTCTGAATTTTATCCAAGCAAAATTTCTCCTCAGATGAGAGATTTCTCAACGCGCTTGTGTTATTAAATGCTTGGGATTATGCGCTTTCAGATAATTTATTTGCTCACAGTTTTATTTCCTATCCAATGCTGGTTTTCTGCTTGCTCGCTGCTTTCCAACAGCTTCCTTGAGACGGTGTGCGACCTTGAAAAACCATTTAGAAATAAAAACTTATGCACTTCAAAAACCAATGTGTGATTTACTAACCCATTCAGACATCACAAAAACTTATTTCTAATCAAACTTTCTGGTCGCTTTTTATTTTTAGCTCATAAGCTTAAAACTTAAAGCTTTAAAAAATAGTTTTTAGCTTTTTATGAAATATTCAAATATCTCAGTACAGTTTTCTATAATGGATATTGAGTTTTACTGGTCACTGAGTTGTAATACAACAAACGGATTGTTTAGCAGTTTGCTAGCAATTATTATTATTTAATAGTCTAAGTAGTTGTAGTTCACACTTACAGTCTAAAGCTAGTACAGGCTAATTAAACTCTGCTGCACAAACAAGAAAAAAAAATATCAATCTTAATTATTATAATTAGTAAGTTGATCTTTAAGAATAATCAGTCGTTTCATCAGTCTGAATTAGCAAGGGTGAAGTGGGAGCGTTTATATCACGTTGAAAAAAGAATGCGCAAACTAATAAAAACACTTGGTCAAAGATGTGATAGCAATGCTTGCAGCGCCTTCATGTGGCTGAAAGAGGTACTGCACATGTACGAGTAGCTTTAGCAGTAGGGATGGCTTTTCTCTTTCTTCTCCTCTCCTACTCCCTCCTTCTACATAAATCTCTCCCTCCCTCTTTATCTCCCCATACTCTACCTTTTTTTGCTCCACAATTCTCTTTTCAAGATATTGTTCCACTTTATAAATCTCTTCCTCCATTCACTTCACTCTCTACCAACTCCCTCTCTGTCCCTTCCTTCCCCCTCTCACTTCCTCTCTTTTCTTATTTTCCTCTCTCATCATCTCTTCTTCCTTTGCCCACTCTCACTCACTCCCTCCCTCTCCCTAAATCCATTCTTCTTCACTGCCTCCTCTTCTTCTATTCTTCTGTCTCCCCACTTCTCTTTCTCCCTCTCTCTCTCTCCTCTTCCCTACCGCACTCTCCCATCTTCCACACTCTCACTCACTCTCTTCCTCATCTTTTCCTCACTCCCTCTCTCATTCCCTCACTTTTCTCGCTCTCCCTTCTTCTCTCTCCCGTTGGCTAATTATGTTCCTCTCATTCCTTCCTCCACTATTTATCTCCTCTACCTCCTCTTGCATCACTCACTCTCTTATCTCTCTCTGTGTTTCTGTTTCATTACCCCCACCTTCTTTTTCTCCCTCTCTCTGCAACACTTCCTCTGTTCCCTTCCGTCTCTCTCAGCTTCTCTTTTTCCTTCTTTCTCTCTCAGCTTCTCATTCTCTCGCTCTCAGCTTCTCCTCTCTCTGACTCTCTCTCTCTCTCTCTACGCTTCTCCTTCTCTCTCTCTCTATCAGCTTCTTCCCTCTCTCTCTCAGCTTCTCATTCTCTCTCTCTCTCTGTCATTTATCGTCCATCCCTCTTACTCTGCTTTTTCTCCCTCCTTCCCTCTATTCCTCCTCCTCATCCTCCATCTTTTTCAGGGCCACAGTTTGATCAACCTCACAAAAAAGAATGGCACCTAATTTTTTCTCTTCTTTGAAAAACAGATGGCTTTTTTTAATGGGGTGCACTCAACCTGAAAATTTCCACCAATCTCTCTCTCTCTCTCTCTCTCTCTCTCTGTCAGTGCGCTCGAACAATCATCAGGTGTTTGTTTCACCGTATGTTTAGGGGACGGTGGTACGTGAAATGGGGCAATCTGATTCAGGCTACAAAATTCAACCAGTCTGAATTAAATGCCATAAACCACCATTTCGACGTCTAACAATATGTCTCCATGTCAACATGTGCTAAATGTCATCTGTGCAAATGTGAAAGCCTGAGTCTTCTGAAATTTCTCGGGAGCTGTGCTAGAGAGCGTTGAAGAGGCTTCTGCCAATTAGACGGGCTCTCAGGGGCCGGCTCTATAGAGGAATCACCCAGGGCCTCTGTGTAATTAGCAGGCTGATGGCACTGGTGCGACCTCTTGACCCCGTCCCACTGTGGAAAAGACCCCAGCAGCTGCTCTCCAGCATCTTCTGCTCTTCTTCTCACTTCTGAGAACTGTCCTCAGCGTGCGTGCGTGCGGGTCTATAATAAGTCAGATGTAAATGGAGTGATGTCCCAATACTGTCTCAACAATGGGGCCTGATAGATCACGTTTTGGAAAAATCGTAGTGCAAATTGTGTGTTTAGACACTTTATGGATTCTTTTTTTGGACTCGTCACTTATAAATACTTCACTTCAACCTACTAGCATTTGTATTTTATTTTATTTTATTGCCACTTATTTGTCCTATTTTATCCTATCCTTATGCTGCTGTTTTTTTCTTTTCTCTTGCCTCAACTTAATCTTTTTGGCCGAGAGGTCCAGAAGTCAGAAACAGAGATCAAGATTGAAAATACTGATGCAAATGGTATTCATTTAATGAATGGAAATTGTCAGCATCAAACGTCAACCAATGGAGTAATTTTTGTGTGTTTGTAGTATCTGCGAGGGAGTGTTGGATGTTACTGTAAAGACATCAATTTGGTCACAATTGCTTAGAATTATATGCTAAAAGAAAATTGAATTGGGTTGAAAACTTGACTATGGTATAAGAACTATTTTCACACTGTGAAATTACTATTTGAATAGAAAAAAATTATTAAAAACATTAAAATTATATATTTTTATTATATATAGAGACTTTATATAAAGAGGCATTATTTTAATTCAATTATGTAATGCTAAAAGTGTGTGTGTGTGTGTGTGTTAAACAAGAGCGAGAGAAAGAGAGAGAAAGAGTGAGTGAGCGAGTGAGAGAGTGAGTGAATAAGTGAGTGAGTGAGTCAGGGGGAACAAATGTGTTTTGAGTGTCTGACATTGTCTGTTTGAAAGTGTGTGTGTGTGGGGGGGGTATTTTGAGTGTATACTGCTTGTGAGTATGTTGGCGATGTGTGTATGGTACGTGTGTATGTATACTGCTTGTGTAATTATCAGAGTAGAAATAAGTATTGGATCAGGTCCAATATTAAATTACTAATCATATCAGAAACCCAAAAAATGTTGAGAAATCACGAGACATATGAACTCCTTGTTATTCATTGTTCCATATGTATGGTCAACACGCAAACATTTCAGCAGTGACTATAATTCTTGTAATTCTCCAATAAGCAGGAGAATTTGTGTTCTGTAAAGCTAAGAAAAAGAAAACCATATAAAAAAATAAAACATGTAAAAGCTGATAGTAAAATGTGCAAACAAAATTCTGGAAAAACAAGTCTGTACGTCGAGATCCATCTGAGTTTTAATCCTTATGAGACACTAGATGGCGCTAGAGACAAGACTTTCACACGGGCTTAAACAGCCGATTCAAGCCACATGCTGTGTGATGTTTTCTCCACATGTGAGAGTGTGAAAACGACATTTGAAAACGATTCCGACACTGTTAAAGATGTTTACGCAATCCGACAAACGGCTCTAGTGGCTAATGGCCCGGAAAGGATTCACTTCATCCGCATGTTAGAGCAGGATCTGATGAGGGCATCATTACAGACATACCCACTGTGTTTCATGTTCGGCGGCTTGTCCATCCGGACCGCCAGCTTGATTTTCAGATCCACGTCCTGGCTGTTCTTGGGTACCACCATCTTGTGCATCTCTGCCGCTTTGGGCCCGTTTGTGGTGGGCTGGAGAACCACCTGAGTCAGAGACAATAAAAAAAGAGGCGGTGTGTTAAAAATGATGCTGAGCAGGAGTGTGAACTGGGGAAAGCATCTAATGGGCGTGTCTCCATCTGTTACTGTGGGAGCAGAAGCCCTAATGACTAGAGCTTCCGTCGCCTGTAGCTCGCTCGGCTTTCCCGTATCACAGTTCATCCAGCGAGCACAGAACATCTGTTCCTAACAGCGCGCTGGAAATGGAGGCTCACAGACGTCTTTTCCCTCACCCGGCCCAGCTCTTTGTCCTCCAGAGCCAGGACTCCCGTGCTCTCCGTGAAGAGTTTGACTTTGACCATGGGCAACGGGTGAGTGGTGGTGAAATCCCCCTGCGTCCCCCACCTGTAGACAAAAAGAGCCAATCAGATGCATCAATACAAGCCAGTGACTTTCTTCACCATCCTAAAGGGACAGATGATGATGATGATGATGATGAGGATGATGATTTTTTTTCTCTCTCTCTCTCTCTCTCTCTCTCTCTCTCTCTCTCTCTCTCTCTCTCTCTCTCTCTCTCTCTCTCTCTCTCTCTCTCTCTCTCACACACACACACACACACACACACTTTGCCATTTTAATTACATTTAAAGAGATATTATGCAAAAACAAACAAAAGCCAAGTTGTGCTTTGTAATAGCAATTGGATAAGTGCTATTACAAAGACCGTTTTATATAGACTGTACAAACATAATGACAGTCGACTAGACAAATGAACGAAACGTAAATGAACGAAATGCACAAATTACAAATTCATTCCCTTTAAGAGTTACAGATTTGAGTCAAAATGATGTCTATTTTATTTTCTTTTATTCACAAATATGGATAATTGACAGATTTCTATTCTTTTACTTTAGTACTAAAGCACTCATTTTTTTATGTTTTTTTTCCCAATAACTGTTATTTAACAGGTTTTTAAAATATATAATCATATTATAAAAAAAAAAGTGTCAACTTACAGGGCTTGGAACTTATTAGGGAATTTACATTACGTTAATTGCGTCCTGATATATGAACTTTTTGCTTTACAAAACTGCTGTCGACACAGATGAATTTTGCTTCATAAAGTTGGGGTATCATTGTACGTTTTTGTTGTGAAATAACTCTAATGAAACTAACACAATTTAAAATTCAAGCATTTTTAAGGCCTCGAAAACACAAAATAGAAATTCAAGCATTTTCAAGGACTTCAAGAACCCGTAGGAACCCTGAAAATAAATTGATTGACCTATTTGAGATCATTTCTGCTTGGATGAAGACCAGTGTCTCTCTGAACCACGGGGTTGGTGTTACTCTGTCTTCAGTAGTAGAAGGACCTTTTTCACTTTTGGACCACTCAGGATTAGGGCCTAAGGATGGAGAGCTGAACTTGGTGGGTTTTACAAAAGAAGTTTACACAAGGATGAAAGTGAACTAGATCTGCTCTGGGCACCACGGCTTAAGCTGCCCACTGCTCCGGGTTTGTGTGTGTCACTGGATGGTTTAATCAAGAGAGCAAAATTCTCCACAAAAGGACTTTATTTTCTTTCTTTTTCCTTCTATCTCTCTTTTCTTCCATCCCTCCCATTCGATCCTTCCCTTTATTATCCCAAAAGGATTATAACCAAGTCGTGGCCATAACCTTCTGCACCAATCGTCTCCTCTCTCCGTCCCCAACTCTCAGTCCTCACACCGTTAACCGCTCGACTCGAAAGGTAAAAGAACATAATTTTTATTCATTGCTTTAGTCCTCATTACAGTAGTCCTCGGAACAGTACTCAATTTTAATATTTTATTTTTTCTTTTACTGTTGTAACATCCTGAAGTGTCACGTCCGCGCTGACCTGGTGAAGAAGTCAGAATAAATTGTTCATATGAGATCATCCGCTGTATAATTATATACCTTTATAAATACCTGCCAAAAGTCAAACAAAACAACTAGTATGTAACATGTTTTTTTTAATCACATTCTGTGCCAATATTTTATCATTTATAAATGTACAGAGGCCTGGAGCAAATTAGCGTGTCAACTAAATGAATTAACAACATTACAACATACCAACTAAATGCGTCTCAACTTACGAAATGTTCCCTGTACAAAACTACTCGTAATTTACTACTAATTTCGTAAATTTAGGTACCACTGTAAATTGATTTTAAACTGAATAAAGAATTTCTGAATGTAATAACCTAGTAAATGAATCGCTAGAAGAAAACTGCTTGATGCGAACAGATTGATGGACAAATTAACACTTTCCTAGATTTTTTCTCTGCAATTTTAAATGAAAGGTAGAATGAAAGCAAGACACAAGGCCAGCAAATTGTCTCAGATTACTTTAATATTATTTTACTTAAAAAATTGGTTCTTCTTGTTTGTTAACCCGCTTTAATCAGCATTTAAACACATTTAATATAACACATGGGTTGATGAGACAAGTGGCTTTACTCAGTGTTTTTTTTTTCTCGGAAGACCACCAGACACCGTGGCACACCATATAGAGCATTTTAACGACTGGTCTAGACTGTTTACAACAATCGGCGAGTGTGAATCACTATCAGGAGATCTGCGTCTGTGGAAAGGGCAGCAGCCATGTGTTAATGTCACACAAGACCAAGACACGATCTGTTAACAAGTCGCTTTCATCCACAAGCGAGGCACATATGCTGACTTTTCCTCGAAGCAGGAGATCATTCAAACCAGTTTGACCTTGGCTGATTTATCGGTGTTTGTTAGACAGCATCTGCTGCCAACATCATCTCAGGAACAGTGACGTCAGCTTCACTCGGATATTTTCTCTAGGCTTTAAATCCATCGACTACGATTTGGGTTTTTGGAATTGTCAAAACAAAAGCTCAAAAACGATCAAACATTTAGTCCATAGATGGAGTTTCAGCATCTAACAAAGAATCTAGGCTATAAAGCTTAAGCAATAAATGAGCAATAAAAATGCAATTAAAATATGTCTGCAAATTAATTGTGTGATAATGAAGGGGGAAACTTTAATAAAAAAAAATATTTATAATATAGAGTGTCCTTGTTAGACTTTCTTGCTTAAAGAAAATAAACACTTTTTAAAAACGACCTATACATTCATATTGACAACAAAATATTGCATTAAAACTTCATTGCAATAATTGAAATAATTTTCAATAAGTTTCTGTTTTTTTATTTATTTTTTTTACAATGCATCAAGGGTAAAGCTGTTTACTTGTGTATTATGTTGAATATTAAAAACAGTATTTTTATTTTAATTGAAACATATATTTTACAGTGCACAAAGATTTCTCGCACACAGTTATATAAAAACAATTCACAGCCACGAGTTTGAGATTTAATATTTTTTGACAGATTAAATCCGTTTATGCTCTCACAAAGCAATGTGCAGCTTCAATAAACATGTTTACTCCGATGTGACTCTGGAAAACATTTAATATCAATCCACAATTCATGTAAAGCAATGAATAATCACAGATCCATTGTAAAAAATTAAAGAAATACAGCTGCAAGTAGTAATTGCGTAAATGAAGTCCTCCTTTTTTCCTTTTACTAATCAACCAATCAAATCAGATGAGAAATGTTTTATGATGCTATAAGGTGGAGAAAATATTTAAAAATGATACCCAATGTTCTCCTATATAACACTTTTATAACAGATGCAAATTCCTTAATAAATCAACCCAGACACTGCATAATTTCATCTCGGTAATTCAACTCAATCTTTTGAACCATCAGAAATATTATCGTGAAAGACCATGTACATGGTTGATGGGATCAGATGGATTTAGTCCATCTACTGCCATTTAAAACACTCTCTCTCTCTCTCTCTCTCTCTCTCTCTCTGTGAAAAAACATCTTAGTATAAGAAAATCAATTTAGGAAAAGTCCCTAACATGCCGTGTTCATTTTGGGTCTTTAATCCCTTGTGATTCTGTCGACCAGACCTCCAGAAAAGCTGGTCGACCAATCACAGAGCTATACAGAGATGGGCCAAACTTCCTGGAAATCTTGCCCACCTATCACACAGCTAATCAAAAACGAATCAATAAAAGCATAAACTGAAAAGCTGGCCAACCAATCACAGAGCTATACAGAGATGGGCCAAACCTCATAAAAAGCCGACTAATCACAAGAAAACGTTGGCCCAGTCTCCAACTAGGTTACTTCTTGATGTGAGGTAGTACGTATATTGTTTAGTTGAAGTTTAAATAGAAAAAACAACTATTAATGATGTCATTTCTTAAAACGGCTTTTTTTTTATTAATTTGATATCACACGCCAATAAAAGAGCAATTTCTCACAATGAGCAGAGATCAATTCCTAAAAGTTTTTTTTTTTATTTATTCCCAAGACTTCACCAGCATAAAGTTTACAACAATCCGTTTCTGACAAGTGACCTCGTGACATTCATGGCAAACATTTGAAGATTGAACCAAAAAAAAAAATAAATAAATAAAAAAAATCACCTGAATCCATGTGAAGGGCATAAAGCAAAAATCGATGCTTGGTTCCTTTTCAAAGCATCCAATAACAAACTGCTTAGATGACGGATCTCTCCATTACAACAAGACTTTACAATTCTTGCATCCGTTTAGCATATTTTTCACAACTGCTGTGTAAGTGTGATTCGGGTCATTTATCTACTCGGCTCTCATGACATTCTAAAAGGCCACCCGCTCGGCTCGATGAGTTCCTCCTCCCTGTCAAGTCCGCTCTATAAGAAGCTTGTGAATGATGAGGCGATGATTTAAGAGCTCGGAATACACCACTTACCTGGTAAAAGCACAAATCGCACCACAACAGTGAGTCGACTATTTACCGTCCAAATTAGCTTCTACAATCCCACCATAATCCCAAACCCATCCAACAACAAACAGCAATTATAGAACCCCAGGCTAAAGCAATAAGAAGTCCAAACAGGAGATATAAACTACATGCGTATTGATTGCAAGAAACCACCATAGTTCCAAGTAAACAATGTCACATAAATCCCAATTTTCGGAGGCTGACTCACTTCCCACTTCAGTTCTCAGTGGCCTGGAAGTTTGCATTTTTCGGAGCTGTCAGAAAGCAGGCCGGTAATGAACGCAGGAAGTTTGCTACCTAGTCTGTCGTAGCTACTGTCTACTTGAGGAATCACATTAAAATTCCTGACTGGCTGTAAATTGAACCTGTGGTGACTCGGAATATTATACTTGGCCTTGAAATAAAGTCGGTCAGTTGTGGCCCAGTAGTTGGACCTGGACACTGGCAGACTTAGACTTTTGGACTCAGACTTATTAGACGTTGACTAATATCTTAAAAAAAAAAAAAAAAAAAATAGAACATCAAAGCAATACTGCAGGTAGTAAGGTACTGGAGGAAATCGCTCATTTGTTCTGGTTTAGTGTTTGTATTCAAAAGTTTTGGGAGAAAGTATTCAAATTTTATGCCAAAGTTTACGATTGTGATGTATCCCCTGAAACAATGATTGCAATATTTGGCTGGTCAGACTCTTTAAGTCAAGAAATATAGTTGCCAGTAAGAATTGGAGTGCCAGAAAGATAATTCTCTTTGCGTTGAAGGGAAATGTGGACCCTCTCACAAAATGGTGGTCTTCACTCACTTCCACTATTCATCTGGAGAGGATACGGCACAACCACATGGGATGTGATGCTAAACTTGTTGGGCTATGGGAACCTTTTCATCACAAAGACTAGGGTCATTTATGTCCCTTTTTACTTTTCTCTTTTGCATATATTGTTAACTGGGATTCTTGCTGCTTTGCACAATTGAGATCCCTACCATCCTCATAACCATTGCATTAATAAAAAGTGCACAAATCCATTGCACTAGCCTATACACATTTACCTGTAAATACACTCGTGCGTCCCACATTATGTTTTATAGTAAGATTCTCCTTATCTACATCCATATGTGAATCCCTCAAACAGTGTATAATATTGGCAAAGGATTTATTGTTCACAACATCTGTAAATATGATTCATATCTTCTCCTGTATATATTGTTCATGGTATCTGTAAAAATGATTCATATATTCTCCTTAATATATCGTTCATGGAATCTGTAAAAATGATTCATATCTTCTCCTTAATATATTGTTCATGGCATCTGTAAAAATGATTCATATCTTCTCCTTAATATATTGTTCATGGCATCTGTAAAAATGATTCATATCTTCTCCTTAATATATTGTTCATGGCAATTGTAAACATTTTCCATTTCTTCTCCTAATATATTGTTCATAGAATCTGTAAAAATGATTTATATCTTCTCCTGTATAAATTGTTCATAGAATCCGTAAATGTTATTTATATCTCTCCTGTACTTACATGTGCATCCTGTACATTTGTAACTTATAACCTATATTATGGCACTTACTGCTATTGCACCTCTGGTTATATGTACGTACGTGTACGTTTGCAATGACAATAAAGTAAAATCTACGGTTTAGATTTTGTGAAGAGTTTTTTTGTATGTTGCAAAAATTCCAATAAATATAATATTTAAAAAAACATTGCTAAAAACGCTGGGACTGCTGATGCTGTAAACAATGACGAATGGTTTACTGTAGGCAAACCTAAAGTATGTCACACAGCAAATCAATGATGACAACCCATTCAAAGTCAATCAAAGGAAGCTGGAGCCAATCCCAGAATCCCGCTGGAAGTGGGAACATGACTAAGAGCGGCCAATCTATGGTGGGTTCTCCGCACCCGAGCATTAGAGCTCATCCATAAAGAGTGTTGTTCTGACTTCAGACGTGTGACAGACACATTTGCACTTCAGAGCAACACAGCTGGCGTATTTTCCGTGTCCGCTGTGTCAAAACAAGTCAGCTCACTAATGGGAAGTTGATGAGATAAGAGGGATTTCATGCTCAAGTTTTTGAAGATTAAAAGCAAGTCTGAGATCTTCCCTGCAGATTTACAGTTTGGCTACAGAAAGTCGAGCAGTGACCTTGGGAAAGCAAAGAAGCCATATAAGTGCTTGTCTTACTCAGACTCTACTCACTTTTTAAAGACACTGAACTGATGTTCAAAGAGTTTTGGTTTGGCAGGACAACTCAAATATTGTGGGAAGAAGTGTGCATGGATTACAGGATTCCCATGATGGCGTAGAGGGCACAAAATGTAATTCGATAACGTGTCCAAATGAATATGTCAGAAAATAATTTTATCCTTATTTAATGTGTTTTATAAATGCTTTTCCTGTTTGGGCCCCTACATGTAATGTGCTTCGTGAATTTGACCCCCCTTGTGTAAAATCTACTGTTTGGGTGATTCTTAACCGATAAGGTTTCATGCCTGAATGATTTAGCGTACTTGTTTTTGGAGGTTTTTGCCCACAAGTCACACACACCACGTTAATGAGTGAATGGAGTGAGTGGGTTCTTCTGTCGCTTCAATGAGTGTAACTTCTCGGAATAGTTTAATACGGAGCACAATTTAAATACTGTCCCTAGAGGCCATATTAACAAACTCACTTACTTCCGCAACCTGTCTACAGGTTTTCTGTTACCTGACATTTTGTATATAATAAATACATTTTATATTGTGTAATTATTTTTCATAAACCGTATTGACGCAAATATAATACATCTATATTAACTATATAATGTTAAACAATGGTCCGTAGGCAGACGAGCTACAGTATAAGCTTTTATTAGCTTAATAACAGAAATAAAGAAATATTAGACCCGCCGTAAATTAAGAACACGCGCATGGAGTAAAAAAGATCCAAGGAACAGACACAATCAAAATGCTCGGTCACGGCACAGGGAATAAGCGCATGTGCAGAGTCTGACTGGAGCAAAGGATCTAGGGAAATGAAGTCCTGACCACTAGAATCGACTTTTTATTATCTACTATTCAAGTAAAATAATATTAAAATGTCACACGTTAAGTTTATTAAATAAAGAAAACATTGTATTTTTAAGAGAATATTGATGTAATTGAACCAGAAACGATATTTTTTTTGTGTGTGCTCGAAAAATCACGGGGGTGTTTATATTTGCATAAAATCGGTCATATAAGCCAAATGACATAATTTTATTTGAATGTATAATACAAATTTTAATTTTATCCTGAGCACAACATACTCACTGAGGTCTGGAGGCTTCGGCCTGATCCGTCTGAAGCTTCTCTCCTCCCTCAACATCCATGGTGCAGTACACGATACGGTTGGGAGCCACGGATTTCAGGCCCTGGACCTCTATGATCACAATCTGAGTGTAAGGCACAAAATCAAACCATCAGCGATTTTATAACCATGGGTTTATTGTCAATATATTTTGCCAAATGCAGTCAGTGTTGCCTTGGTTCACACATATATAGGTGAATTAAATTGGGTTCAGGGAGTTTTAAAGTTAATCTGAATTATACAAAAATGCATTCCAGAGAAAGTTTGAATGGCCATTGGCAAAGAGAGCCAAAAATGACTAGATATATTAAGTAGTTTTTGATCAATGGGACTTAAAGGTCTGGGGGAAAAAATGATAAATAATAATAAATCAAAACTTCCCACCTCCATTCTCCCGTAAACAAGCAAGAGTTTTAGATTCTGGCATTTGGTTTACCAACAGGCTTTAGTTTGTGAACAGAAGCACATTTTTGCTAATTCTTTTGTGACCAGACGGGCCATTAAAACAATCCGTAGTTCAACAGTCCACAAGTGTTATCTACCTCCAGATTAAATGACAGCACCACATCAGATTTGGAGAGGGGCAAATCGTTTTCATCGCCAATGTCTAGGAAGCTGTTCATGGGTGTGAGCTTAGGCTTGATTTTAGGCTTCAGGTCTTTGGCTACAGGCTGACTCTCCAGGTTGGCCATCAGCAGGTTAACGGACGACCGGAGCTCCTCCACGTACATCATCTCCATGTCTTTGGAAACAAACTTTGGAAACCTCCTTTCCTATCAGTTAAAAAAATGAAGACAAATTAAAAAATATTCAAAACAGAGAAAATGTAAACAATGTAAACAGTAAAATGACTTTAGGAGCCAGAGTTTGTTGCGAGGGAGTCAGGTGGTGTTCAGAGAATAAAAAACAAGAGTTTGTCTCTGGCAAATATTTTCAAGGTATATAAACGCAATATAATACAAACGCTTATCTTTCTAGTTCATGACATAATTGAAGCCACTCTAATTGACTGATAAATAAATTAAATTAATTAATTAAATAAAAATAAATTAATCGCATGAATCAATTCCAAAGTTCAGATCAGTCTGAGAGCGGCGACTGAATCTGAAAATATTCACTAGGCTGTAAAAGTTTACAACATGATTTCCGTTACAAACTCAATTTTTGAAATATAAAGCAAAATGCTCAAATACAAATGGAGATATTTGTTTTTATTTAGCCTTCAAGTCAGGTGATATAGAACAAATTTTGTTGTACGAGTGTAAAGAGTTACAAAGAAAACAGCCAATATTCCGCCAGTCAATGTTTCTCTGTCCACCACAATTGCACAAATACACCCAAAAGCTTAAAATGTTTGCATAGATTATATCACATAATGTTTTTATGAAGAGTATAAAATGTTCCTTTTTTACTCAAAAGATGATTTGGTTCTTAGTCAAGTAACTAAATTAGATGCTTAGATGATTACTGAATGTTTCTTTTCGGAACGCTAAGCAATGCTGCCATATCACATTATCTGCTTCCAATATTTCCACCAAAGTAAATCTACTTTTGAAAGATTACGTTTTGTAAATATTTTTCACTCTGTAAATATTTTTCATCCTGGAGTTTTATCCGAAATGACCAGAATTAGCAAGATAAAAATTGACCAAAAAAAAAAAGAGTTAAGTATGTCTCCTAAAATCTATGCAAACAGATGGACGACCCGGATGACATGTCAATGTGTCTTACTCTCGCGATTTTCTCTGCGAGCTGCAGTCGGCCATCGAGCTCTCTGCGTATCTGTGCGGCTTGCTCGTCCACGTTGTCCAGCTGCATGAGAACAGAAGACAAAGGTTATCTCCACGACACAGTTCATTAAACCCTTATCCCAGCAGCACATCGACTGCGGTGAAAAGACACGACCACGATTAGTCATGTAACCGCTTTTCAGCCTTGTGAGCCATCAGGTAAAAGATCATGAAGACGTTTAGGTCCTTTATTCGCTCACGGAGTTGGTTGGGCAACCCTTCAAAACGCAGCTTTTTTTAGAGTGTGAACGCGTCCGTAAACACACACAAACACTCCCACGCGGCACTGCTGGCATCTTGTCAAAGCAGGGTTTCCTCTCCTTGAGTTGGAAATCTCTTTCCATCATCCACACAAACACACACACACACCACCCCCACCATGGCAGTGTTTCCACTTGATAAGCCGTTCTCCCTGCAGCGGCGGCGGTGGTGGTGGTGGTGGTGGTCTCCGCTGTGATTTCACGCCACACTAGATTACTTAGAAAAAGTTTTGGGATTAATTGCAAAATTCAATGTGTGGTAATGTTGATTTAGAAATACACACTGGGTTTTAAAAGTCAGTTAAATCTCTGAGTATGAAGAACAACTAAATTACATGAAAAATCAAAGCAACGTAGAGAAGACTCTAATTTTATAACCCTACCTAAACAAGTCTCCTAGATGCCGGGCAGCTCCGGTGGTCTCGCCTCAATTGCAACACTGTATATTTATAGGTGTGCGAAACTTGTTCTTAATTATATGCTTCACTAAAAGAAAATACAGGGTTCTTTTTGCAACCAATTCAGTTTCGCACAAGTGCACAAAAATTTGCAAAGAACAAACAAGTAAACCATCCATTCAGATAAAAAATTCAGTTCAGGAAATGTCGCAAAAAAATGAACTTAAGTTTATCAAATAAAAAATGTAAAAAATAAATAAATAAAATAAATCACTTCACCAAATTTTGTTAAATAGATAATCAATTCATCCACCAATTCCATCTATTTTTCAATCAATCAATGAATCAATCAATCAATCAATATTTGTTTATAAAGCACTTAAAAAAACAACCAAGTCTGTACCTAATCTGTCCATCACAGCATTTAAACAGTACTTAAAAGGATGAATACAATAGCTTTAAAAACAACACAATATAAAAACTAAAGTATAATTAAGTTCACCAATCAAGTCATTTTGTTGATCAGATCAAGATAATTTATTAACTTAGCTTTTAGGGGTTTTGATCAGTTATGAAAATGTGCTTAAAAAATGCATTTTGAAAATGTTTTGGGGGAAAAGGGCTTTTGGTCACACTGAAATGTGCTCGAGCAAGACCCTGAACCCGATCTGCTCTGGCCACGTGTGTGTGTGTGTGTGTGTGTGTGTGTGTGTGTGTGTGTGTGTGTGTGTGTGTGTGTGTGTGTGTGGAGCACACAAGACATCTTTTTCTTCAAAATCTACAGTATACTGTATAAATATATATTAAGTTAAAGGAATTTTTAAGAGCACCTGTCTCATTAGTAACACAGCGCAAATCCAGTCAACACTGAGTGAACAGTGCCCACTCTCAGAAGAATTTTTATTTTATATATTCATTCAACATGAATGAATCCTTCGTGAACAACTCCCATTCCCAACACCTGCACGTAGAATGCAAAGAAACAAAAGAAATAAAAAAGCTGAACTCTTTCGCTCTGCGTGCAGTCAAAACGTTTACGACAATTGGATTAATTGGCTCCATCCCCAGTATCAGACCAATTCAGTTTGCAACCAAACTCAATTAACCCCTAAACTGCCTGAAACTGAGACCACCGTTACAAACTGAGTAACAACCTAATTTCATCACAACAGTGGCGACTGCAGAGTCAATCTTCCTCCTGCACAACAGCGTACGGTACTGACAGCGATTAGCATATGCAAATAACAAAGCACTAAATATCACATCAGAATGTGTGGGAGAACGCAGACCAGATGTAGGTCTGTTGTCAGATGGTTCGGTCAGACGTGGGATGAACCTCGCTAGACTGAGATGATGCGGTTAGTCATTTCTAGGCCAATTGGTGTTAAGGAAAAGAAAAACAGCTATTATCACAAGCTCCAGAGGAAGCGATGAAATCAAGAAGATGCTGCGAACCAAACCGGGAGAACAAAGGAGAGGTCAAGTGGTCACATGACTCTTCCTAAATCATCACTTGTGCTGCTTTCAGAAAACATTCCCATAGGCCTGATTTAATCGTTCGTTCACTAGTGGTTGTGTTTCAAAATTGACAAATGGTTTTCATTCAGAAAGCAGCATATATGAAGAAATGGATAATTAGCACACGATTCCAAACGGAACAGACACGTTACAATACTAGTCACTAATTAGGAAATAATGGCTCCATCCATTTCCCTTCCTGACAGATAATTAGGGCTGTAGTTTAAAAAGATAATCAACAACATTCAGCACTTATTAAAAACGAACCGTTGCCTAATAATTTCAACACGTTATTAATACTGCGCCAACGTTTTTGGAGTGCTGCGAAAATATGACATTTAATTAAGATGAGGTGGGATCGGATCACCGTTAATCAAAATCTTTGTGATCATTACTAGTCGCACTCAGGAAATGGAAAACTACAAATTAAAATAGTATCCAGTTAAATGAGTTGTGCTGTAATGAAGTGAATGCGTCGTGATGCGTTTAAGAATTACACGTCTTTAATGGAAAAGGCCAAACTTAGGGTCAAATAGAGGTCAAGGCACGAACACCATGGGAACATGGGAATCAACAGAATTCTTGCTGAAAGCATGTGGATGAATAGAAAATGTAATTTCGATTTTCACTGACAGAGACGAATCAAAAGCCAGGAACAGGAACAATCATGGCCGGGTAGGTAGCTTAGCGTAGCGCTAACAAACGGGTGCATTGTGTGATCACAGAAAAAGTCAAAACAGTCAAAAATGAAAAAACACGGGCAAGAAGTAAAAAAATCCAAGGAACAGACACAATCAAAACGCTCAGTCTGCTAAACTGGAGAAATCGATTCTTTTCACCTGACTTCGGCTGAACAGAGAGCTTGACGTGCCTATGACCATGCACGGACTGGTGCAAAGACTCTTGGGATGTGAAGTTCTGACCACTAGACATGTATTATCTTTCATTCAAGTAAAACAATATCAAAATAATACGAGTCACAAGTTAGGTTTGTTAAATAAAGAAAATAATATGTTTAGGAGAATATTAACGTAATTGAACCAGAAATCTATAAAACAAAAATGTATTTTTTGGGAGGGGGGGGGGGTTATTTTGTGCCTGAAATCGCAGGGGGGTAAGACTTGTTAATACTGAAGGCAGAACAATACTTTTACCAGATATACAAAATGTTCATTTTCATAACAAGATTTTCATTTTCATAAAAAAATTGGATAAGTATTTAAAGAGTGTTTGACAATTTTTTTTTTATAGTTTTTAGATAATTGCTGACGTTGTGCCCAAGATGTTTGAGGTTCAAATCTCGCTCCAGCTGGTTCTACAACAGTGTCCTTAAGCTCCGCACTTGAGCTCTGACTCCCACATGCCCCCCAACACCACAGCTGAAAGCTGCCCACTGCTCCAGGTTTGTGTGTATTCAATCACTTCACTGTGTGTGTGTGTGTGTGTGTGTGTGTGTGTGTGTGTGTGTGTGTGTGTGTGTGTGTGTGTGTGTGTGTGATGCAGAGGCTTCTGGGAAATGAAAAGACCTCACCGTTTGCTTTTTTTTTTCCCAGAGAAACAATTCACGTAAAGATTTGGATTGTTTACAAAAGGTCAACGATTTTCAATCCAATTAGATTATGGATTTCCTATAAACGTAAAAGAAAATAAGATTTTTTTTAAAAGACAGAAAAAAAATGATTTTGATCATCTGAAGAAAAGTCAAATTTTCAATCATTACATGTCAGAAACATCAAAAACTAAAAGGTGCTATATACTTTTGTTCAACGGCCTGAAATATTCTATTTTAATCTGTAAAAGCTTGATTGATTGACAGATGGAAAAAATCCCAGCTGAGTTGGTAATTCTGTCGTGAAGTCTTGGCTTGACAGTCTGAATGACCATGTCAGCCATTTCCGAGCACAATGACGTAAACAGCGGCTGAATAATAATAAAAAATAATAATAAACCTGCCACAGAATGGATGGAGGCATGAATAGCAAAAAAGAAATATAACAGTAAGCCAACACAGAATGTTTATGTCTATTAGGCAAATAACTGTATTGTTGTTCACTTTAAAGCTTTTCTACCTAAAGATCTATAGCCGCACACACACACACACACACACCAGATTCTTTCTGTTGCCGTGTTACCAGATTCTTTCACTGCTTTTTTTTTGGATAGTTTGGCAACAATTTCTATGACAACAAGCCTTCGAAGCGTCCAAACGTCTGAAGGAAAGCGAAGCCCTGTCACACTCTTATCTTCATGAGCGTTTCTTGCCTCGGTCTAAATTAGCAAACCAATTAAAAGGCGGATGTTTCCAATCATCAAGCTGTGTTCTTATACGGAACTTACGGACTATTAATCTTCGGTGTTTCCGTCAAAAGCAGAAATCCATAATTTGTTTTTCCAACTAACTGAAATTATGCAAAGCATTATACTAATGTAAAGTGTAAAGTGAGTTTTTCACTATGTCCACTAGGGGCCGTATTTGAATTGTGCTCTGCATTTAGTTACACACACACACACACACACACACACACAGTGAAGTGACACACACACACACAAACCCGGAGCAGTTGGCAGCTTCAGCCGTGGTTCTTGGGGTCATGTGGAGGTCAGTATCTTGCTCAAGGACACTCATGTGAAACGATTCATGCTGGGAATCGAACCTGCAACATTTGAGTGGCAGGTCCAATTCCCTACTGGACCACAACTAAAATTTAAAATGCTGGTAACAATGATCAGATAATAAAAAGATGTGCAACACCAACTCAATCTCACAAAAATATTCTGAATTTAACCTAGAAAAAGGTTTGCCAATTGCTGTTAACCCCCCCCCCCCCCCACACACACACACACACGCACTACAGTAAGCTTCTGGTTCTTTTAGCTGAACTTCAGTCATCATTTACTTACTTGTTGTTTAACTATTACAATATAATAATTTAAATATGATATTATTATAGAATGTCATCACATTATGATAATAAAATATGAAAATATTTTGTTAAAGATGTAAATGTAAATGTAAATTTCCCACTGGAATGGATAAAGTTCTTTGAATCCTAAATCTGAAATGTTACTATGAATTGGATAAAACCACAGTTTTTGCATCGAAAACAATAAAACATTTGATTTGAATTTTTGGAAACGCAGACAATGAAAGCTAAGCGGATTACTGCAGTTCAGTTTCAACCTCAAAACATATTCAGAGAATGTGGAGTGTAGACCATCTTAATCCTGAGAGATGGAATGGAAGCTCTTCTGCCCACCGCTTCCTCCAGCAGGAGCCATGTGCTAACAGCAGATGACAGGGTGGCGAGGGGAACGTGTTCATTAGGAGGAGGATGACAGGTGCTGAGAGGTGGACAGACGTGTAGCCGCTTGATCAGAAGAGCACAGCTGTATTACCCAGCTGCCCCGTGACCCAGTCAGATGTTCCTCACCTCCACGCTCTTTAACCCGCTTGCTTTGCCCAAGGCTCATCCAAACTATTTTGTCATCCGTGCCTGACTGGAAGACATAAATAGCTTTTTGTCCACAGCCGAGAGACGCACATTTTTAATAAAGTGATTCCTGGCAAAAGTGAAACTAAAACTTTTTTGACTTGTTTAAATATCAGTGTCGTGAAGCTGTCCAAAGTGAAGAGATACAGCTGAAAAATAACTTCAAAATACACCCATTCCCATCCATTAGTGCTTAGCTACGCCTGCTATTTGGTCTGTTGTCTCTGTCCTTTCCAATATTAACTTTTGTATTTAGTTTGTCTTATTTTGCACTGCAAAGTGTCTCTGCTTTTTTGCTTTTGAGCGTCTAACATTGGGGAAAAGGAGGTGCTTATTTTCGCGGAAATACAGTATACATTTTTTTTTTCGTTTTCAACGCAACGCTGAGCAGACTAGTTCTTATGGCATTGAAGATTGTGATGCCATCTCGTTCTGGCTTCCTCACTTTGTCTATAGGGCCACTAGGAACTAGGGAAAGCTACACACACATACACCCGGAGCAGTGGGCATCTACATTATGGAGAATCATGAACTACAACAACCTTTGATCAGGTGTTATCAGTTGAACTTAGAATCAGTCTGGTATCGGTTTTGATTGCCTTTTCTACTAGCCTGGGGTTGTATTATTTTATTAATCTGCTTGTCTTTCTTTTCCTCTTTTCTTAGTTGATCAGTTCACCTTTCATGTCTCAGTTTCTATGGTTTTTATAGATCAATCCTTTTCTTTGTGGAATTTCCTCTATTTACTGGCAGCTCGGTTTTCAAGCTTAGAAGTCTCTTTCCAGTCTGACAGTTAGTTTACGCTTTAAGTGCTGGACAGGAGTGAGGCGGCTGATAAGTAAAAATCCATCCTAACAGGCGTCATTTATTTCAGGGATGCAGATGTCAAAGTCAATATATCATCTTTCGGGCTGATGGCTGGACCTACTGAATCACAGATTCTTGTCTAACCAATCACAGAGCAGAACACACACTGTATACCAATCCTTTCCTATGGGCCTAAACAAGTTATGCTTAAAAATTGAAAACAAAGCTTTGTACGTTTCAGAAGCATTAAACATAATAATTTAGTCTTAAAAATAAACTGTGGCATTACAATCCGAAAATAACTATAATTGTAATAAACCACGCTTCTGGAGTTTGCCGTGATTGACGCTTCAAAACACTAACAGAGAATGTAATGGAGTATGTTTGATGGCTTTTATTGTTTGTTTTATTCAATCATACAAAATAAAAGTCCCCAGCACCCCAGCAAAAACTTCATGTGAACCAGTTATGTCGACAAGTAAAAGACCATCACACCCTCTCAAAAACACATCACCATACTTTTGCGTTTTCTGCTTTCAGTTGCTTTTGTATGATTTTTTTTTTTGAGAATTATTATTAGATAAATATCGATACGTGTGAATTGTATTGTAATTCCCCCAAACATGGAAGTTCAGCATCTGTTTAAAAGCATTGGATTATCATGTCGTGACCTTAAACCAGTGTAACTAGTCAATATTGAAAGGTTGTGCGCTCTTCGTCACACTTATGTCAGGTTTGCTTTGCCATCTTTTTCCCTTTATTGTCCTTTAAGAAACGTAGCATTGCACAGTTGTCTCGTAATGTTCATATTGTTCAGACAAATAATATCTTAATACATATTTAACAGACATATCAAACCTAATAATTATAGTTGGTAATGTCTGACCAAACAAATCAACAGGACTGATTTATCTAACGTGTGCAGCAGCAGATGCAGAACACAGCGTGCCAAGCAAGCAAACGGACTTTAAATGTCAGGTGACACGGATCCATAAACTGCACACGGGAGCGTAAATCTTTAATAAGCGCTGAGAGAAGTCGGTCTCAGAACGTCAAACCTGACGAACCCGGGACAAGATTGCATCATCCATCCACATTCAGACAAAGCAAATTAGCGCTTTGAGTTGGAAAGTTGCTACGAGAACAGAATTCAATGTTGCCTGATGCTGGGATTGATCTGACAAAAGATTGTTTTTAAATGAAAGGGGATAAAGAACTACTTAGTTCTGTAAAAAAACACTGACTAAGTGTATTCGCAGACATTTGCCAAGCATTTATACCTCTTCTGTGGGTTAAATGGTTTCCAGTCGGTCTGTAAAACTGCACATGTATTTCCTAATTTCACCTAATTAACTTTTTTTTCCACATGTTAAACACAGCAAACAAAAACAGAAACGGATAAAATAACACAAGTCTAAAAATTAAAATGATTGAACACAGAACAAAAGAACGAAAATGTACTTTAATTTGAAAACATTTACACTTTTCATTTTGCAGTTAATTGAAATGTATTGCATTTAGATTGCAACGTATAGTTACTTTAGAACATTATTTTCACTAATGTTCAAACCAAGTGTTGTTTTTTTTTCCAGCCTATTACTTTATTAGTAGTAGTAGTAGTAGTATTACCATTATTATTGTTATTTTCCCAGTGAACATAGACATGTTTAACACGAGTGTTATAAGTGGTCTGAGTTTGTCTTTGTTCCCTCTCATTGCAGTTAGAAGAAAAAAAATACACAAAATGTTAACAGATTAATTATAATTACAATTATTTACATAAATATTTAAATAAAAAAAACATTGTGGCTCGCTATGAAACTTTCAAAAAGTGCATAAATATTGCACTTATATTGCACATTCTCGCTCTAAGATTCAATATTAAATATAAAATATAAATAGATATATATAAACACAAATGTATACCCTTAAATACATTCATGATATATAGAATTACATATCAACTTGTTTTTTTATTGTTACAATAAAACTGATAAAGCTAATCAATGTGAAAAAAGAGAAACCCTGCCTCAATAGAACAATAATTGTCAACATGCCTTTAAAAGGGACACTTCTATACCGTTGATTTCCCCAACAACCTAATGAATGGTTTCTGAACTAGTCTACTAGCACAAACACAGTAAAAGAGGCATCCGTGAAGACCACCCACCCCATTCCCTGAACTCTTCCTCTCCCCTGGGGAAGAGCTAGTCACTGATAACACAGAAGGGCAAGCCAGTTGGACCGTTTCCCATCAACCTCCTGACCTTTCTGGGGGTTTTCAAAGAGGAGGATGATACATTAAAGTCACACGTGCTTAGGCGATTAAGATAAATGGCGAGGGATTAAGGGACCAATATGATCACGATTGTGTGACTGGGAAGTGATTTATCCTGCCCTAATAACACAAAGACAATGTGTGTGTGTGCGTGTGTGTGTGTGTGTGTGTGTGTGTGTGTGTGTGTGTGTGTGTGCGTGTGCACAGACATTTGTGCTTTGGCATTGGAAAGCAACAGTATATTGTAAGTATACACAGTGTGTGTGTGTGTGTGTGTGTGTGTGTGTGTGTGTGCGTGTGTGTGTGTGTGTACCCCTTCTCCATATATAACTCTTAAATCCATTTCAATGCTGTTTCCGCAGTATTTTTTTTTACAAAAACACTATACTTATTTTGTAATACTTCAACAAATACAATTTATAACTGTATTCTCGGCAAAGCACTCACCTGCAGAGCATTGTAGAGCAGCTGATGTTCAAACTTTTTGATCCCCAAGATCTGTTGAAACATCTCATAGAGCTGTTCTTTGCTGAGGATGAGCTCGGACACGGCGCTGAAGGGCATCCGGCCCTGTTGCCGCCGCTGGTCCTCTTCTCCCTTGTAGATGGCGTCGTATTTGGTGATCCAGGAGCTGAGGACGGTCTCTTTGCTCAAGCCGTCTATCTCCGGCAGGCTGCGCACTCGCCGCTCGATGTTCTTCTTGAAGACCTCACGGAAGTCGCTGGCAGAGCAGCCTCCACTCTGAACCATGCGTGCCACTCGCTCGCTCTTCAGAAAGCCCTGAAGCAAAGCAGAGCTTGTATTATTACTGTCAGTCTAAAGAAAGGGAAAAATTACAATAGAATGTAAAAACACAAAGTCAATGTTGAGACGTCCCCATAAATAAAACGCAGCGTATAGGCAATTTCACATTCAGTTTTGCATGGGGGTTTTAAACCAAGTCTAAAAAGCAGAGGCAGAAATTCCAACACAACCTAATAGCATAATTTCTAAATTAATTATTGCGCTAAAGAATAACATTTTTTTTATATTATTTCTGATAATGTCATGTGGACCAAAATCTAAATATCTAAATAAAGACATTCAACTTTTTTTTTTTACTCGATTTTTACTAAATAAAAGGTTCAAGACACAAAGCACTATCGTTTCATATGCATATGCGTTAACATATAGGTAAAAAGGTAAACGCTTTCGATTCTGGCACAAGTGTTTTTGTAAATTGCATAATGCTTGTTTGACCCGAAACTAAGCTAGTTTGTGGGTTTGATCTAAACCAAATCAGTTTTCATATGAATACAAGTTCTTTTGAGTTCCCTAATAAATACATAAACTGTACAATTTATACATTTTTGACTATACAATTTAAATGTAAAATTTAATATGTGCCAATATGAACCAAACACAATATCAATTTGAAACTCTGAATGCATCTTTTGTGGAAGAAGCTTTGATTTTATTATTCAGATTTTTGTATGGATTTCTGTGTTTGTGGATTCTGCAAATTTCACGCTGGTAAAAACAACTCATCCCTCCGTATCCTTCACTTTTTGCAAACAATGCTTTATTAGTCTAGACGACTTCAACTGCTTATTGAGTGGAAGAGAGAGCACAAAAGTCCACGAAAACACTTCCTCAACTTCCTAGCAATTGATATTTTTTCCCATTTTTTTTGTATCTAGTTTAAATCTGGTGACCATGTCTGGGGGAAAGTGAAGTTGCTGAGGCGTGACAGCAGCGGCAGATGGAGAGGAATAGCAGTTCCTAACCGCAAGTAATGGAGCAGAACAAAGACACTTCAGCTGCCTCATCTGGAGCAGGAGGGGGAATATATTTATGTCAAGCCGCCGTGATCTGGTAAGACAACAGATATCGCTGAAGGAGGCAACCAGGTAGTCCTCTAGTCAGATGGAATCGCCTCCAAATGGCTTCTACGTTCTCACCTGTAAAATCCACCAAGAATGTCTTTCAGGAAAATTCTGCCAACCTAATAATTTTAAAGCCAGGCTTTGCCATCAAATGTCACGTGACATGTCAAACGTTAGGAAATATGGTTAAAAATAATAGGCCCTTCAGCGTTCAAATGTGAAATACGCAATATGAAGATAACGCACCATGTCGGTACAACTTAACCTGGGGAATTAGACTTCAGAGAGCAGGCTTGATGGACAACGGAATAAAGTGCTTATAACAAAATTAGATCTTCACAGGAAATTTAAAATGCTTATCCATGAATAAGCAATGGGCTATTTCCAGAATCCAATTCACAGAGCAGGAGCTCCGAGGGGGAACAAAAGAAAAAGCTCGTTCGTCGTGAGAAAGTCAGAGAAATAACTTCGGTTCCGTCAGTACAACAACCGTTTTCACGTCTGGAACAAAAACAGATCCAATTGTCAGGTTCACAGCGGAGTGTCAAATTTTAAAGCAGCATACATATAAACCCTTCATTTTCATTACTAGTTGACAAGGTTTACCTGGAGTAGAGAGCATGCTGGGCACGGTGGAACAGACTAATAAGGACTTTTGCAACCGAGACGTTCTTCACTCAATGGTCTCCATTACCTCGTTTCTGTCGCGGTGAAAATGTCAACCATTATTACTAATGAATCTCCCACCGATGGATTTCCTCTTTCCCTGCTGCTCGGCTTAATTGGGGCTTAAATTCTCATTCAATTATTTATAACCAACAGTGGGTAGAACTGTACTTGGTCTGTGGTGATGAGATTAATAAGATACAGAGCCATCGTGTAATTAATGTTAATATAGAACAATTTGTTCCTGCATGGAAACGTCTTAGATGAGGTAAAATTGGAGACGAGCGCAGGCGATGCAGATTGTAGAAGATAAAATGGCACTGAAAGACAAGCACAACATTACTGTATATTGCGTTTTCAGACTTTGTTTGGAATGACAGAAGATTGAAAGAAAGACAGAAAGTTGACGCTCTACATTCTCTATAATCAAATCTAAAAGTCTAAACTTCAATAGCCGGATTTGCCGATCTCCTAATGATTTAAAAAAAAAACTATTTCACAGTGACAAGTTTACAACACATTATCTTAATTATTTTAAAACAGCAAGAAATTAGTTTTCCTTAGATTTCATTTTCAAATGACACTCATTTCAAGTAACTCACCACAGAGAGAACTATAAACTAAATTTGAAAACCAATACACCAAAATGAAAAAAGACAGAGTTAAACTGACATTTAGCTTCAAAACTTTTCTAAACGTCTTCTTTCATCCCATAACTATATAAATGTATAGGACTTATAGGACAAAGCAGTTACATTTTCGATTAAAAATCCATGAAAAAGAGAAAGATGATGCAGAAAAACAAGTTTAATTGCTCTCAATTTCGAAAACCGGCACACATACAGTAGAATGAGCTTTTCTTTTTTTAACGTGCTGACGCAAACCCTCCAAACACTTTCGTCTTCTCCGTTTCCACTTCCCTAGTTTCCCCTCAGCTAACCTTAGAGTGGCTCATTACTCGCGAAAGCAGGAAATGGCGTGTGCTGTTTTTAAGCTCTTGTTCTTGATATCTTGAACAATGCCTTTTTTTCTGTTAATGCTTTTATTTGAGGCAGGAATGTTGAGTCACTGCGACACTGCGAAAACCTGCTCCGTTTATACAGTGTTTGTCCCTTCACAAATTCGCTCAAGCATTTTCCCTTATCGGGTTTCCTGTGAACTCAAACTCTGCCCTCGGACTCGCTCTTGGCTGTCAGATTACTCACATCTGAATGGAAATCTGTGCTGCTTTTCCCGTCTTCTTATCATGCACAGGAGAAGAAAAAAACACGCGCACAAGTCACGTCCAGCTCAGAACGCAGGTCGGAAACACTCGGATCTGCCCTTGTTTTCCATCCCGGCATTTTGAAATCACGTTTCCCTTTCAAATTCCCGACTTATAATTGGGTCATTTTAAAAAAAAAAGCTTATTGTCAGAAAAATTGAGGGGGAAAAAAAAGGAAATAACCAAAACCAAATATTGTACCAAGGGAAACCAAGGGAAATATTGTATAAATAAATTGTATTTGTATATAATTCTTTGTATATAATTCAGCTTCAATATATATATATATATATATATATATATATATATATATATATATATATATATATATATATTATATATATACATATATTTATATATATGTATATATTATAATACGATTTAATACGACGTAAAACGTAATACATTTGATGTTATTAGATGTTTTTCTAGTAATTTGAGATTACTAGATTTTTAAAAATGTATCTATTCCCACTTCAAAAATACCCCCCCCCCCCAAAAAAAAAGAAATATTTTAATATGAAAATAAAATAAAACTGGCCATGGAGAGAAGAAACAATCTTGTTGGAGAAATGCTATTGGAATAATGCATTACTGCAAGAGTTTGAAAGCTAAAAAAGAACAAATTATAAATTGTGCAGCATTATTCTGAATAAAAGCATCTAAAATAAGTAAAAGGGCAAAAGAACTTTACTTATCACACCGCTAGCTTTCAAAGTCAATGCCTGAAGCCATTCGGTTTGTAATTCTTTCAAACGGTAATCCATCTGAGAACCTCTATGGGACAAACACATGCGAAAAGGGCAGAAGCGGAAAAAGACAGGTAAGACAAAACAAGAGGAAAAAAAGAAATCATGACAAACAAAAATGATTCCACCAGCTAAAGGTCGAAACTGCTAAAGAAAAAAAAAAAACCTCTTGCGTTCAGACAGTGTATGACACTGTATATTTGATCTGGGCAGTGGCGAGCCAACATTCACAGCTTGTTGAAAATGCCTCAAGATATCCCTAGAAAACCCATGTTAAAAGGGATTAGAAAAAAGTGCAATGGGTAGTACAGTTTCTGCACATCAAGAAGAATTTGAATCCGTCTAGGCCATTATGTGTATGATGAGATAAAATTCAGACCTTATTCAGTCTGTGAAGTTCATGTACACACTGTAAAGTGAACACACACACACACACACACACACACAAACCTGAGCAGTGGGCAGTCTTAAGTCAAGGCGATATGGGTTCAGTGCTTTGCTCAAGGGTTAGGGTTATGGTTAGGGTTAGTTAGTTGTGGAACCTACTGGTCTGAAAGTTGTGGAACCTACTGGTCTGCAATTCCAAATTTGTGGGGTCTCACTTTTGACTTATGTACAACACAATACATTCCCTCCAATCTCACCACCGCCCTAACTATCAAAATACCGCTCTTCTCCGTTTCATTTGCTCTAACCTTAACCTTAACTCAGTTGTCAACTCTTTCCCAGTAGCTCAGTCTGTATGAGTGCTGATGTTTCAAACACCAGATCATGGGTTTGATTCCCAGGGAAAGCAGGAATGTGTTAAACTGTAACAAATTGTAACAAAATGTAAGTCGCTTTGGATAAAAGTGTCTGCTAAAAGACTGTAAAGTAAACTCTAAAAAAAACTAAAAATCCCATTGTATGCCCTAAAATCCCATGTTGTCCCTTAAACAGGCCTTCAAAAGTCGTGGTATCCAGACAAAACATCCCCATAAGTGCCTGTAGGTCCCTACTTTACTATAAAATCATGTAATTTGTTTCTATTTATTCATTGACCATTGATTTATTTATAATTATTGACCAAAGATACAATCTCTCTTGGAAAGCAAAAAAAGCACAACATTGCCGTCAAATACTGGGGCAGAGTTCCTTTTTAAGCCATAAACCGAACATGGAAACAAAAAAAATAAATAAAACATTGGCGTGGCACTGAGCAGGAGTTGGGCACCTACATAAGCGGTACTTACTAACACGGCTCTGGCAGATCACAGCTTGCAAAGCCTTTTTATAGCAGCTAAAGGTCTTACTATTTGTGTGCTTGTTATTTTCTCCCATTCTTCCTCAGAAACGACGTCTAGTTGAATAATATTCTCTGGCCATCTTGCATGCACAGATCTCTTAGGATCAACACACATTTTAATGACGTTTAAATCTAGGAACTGTGATGGCCACAGTGAATACAAGTCTGTGAGTTTGTCATAATGGCCACTACAGGCCGTATTCAAATTGTGCTGTGCATTTAATCCTCCAGTGAAGTTACACACACAGTGAAGTGACACACATACCCGGAGCAGTGGGCAGCCTTGAGGAGCGCATCCAGAGGTCATGTGGGGGTCAGTGTCTTGCTCAAGGATATTTAATTGTAGAGATTAGAAGACCACAACCCTATCCCTAAACCCTAACACTAACAAAGTTCATTCAGTACATTTTGTATTTGCACTATAATGGATAAAACCTCCCTCATCACTATTATAATGTGACAGAATTTAAGTAAAGAATGATACAGCCAATTATTTACAGAGGATTGGTCCGGTCTGGACACAAGCAAAAAAAAAAAAAAAAAAAGACAGGCAACTTTGCCACATTACACATTCATTCATCCAGAAAGTGACGCTTGTTACATCACAGCGTGTCTGAGCTAGCGATTACGATCTACCAGCCATTTCACCGGAGCTCACTTCATTACCTAATAACTATAATACAGTGACTCCCACATCTTCTCAACACTCACTTCCTGCCCGGCCTGTGTTTGTCTCCCACAGCAGAAATCATTTCCACAAACAGCCTTAGAAATATTTCTGCCGGACGTGATGGACTTCTTTCCCAATAACAATAGATAGCGGCTTAAGGCTGAACTGGCTACGGCATTTTATTTCAGTCGGCGGGGGCTCTTAAGCAAACCACGGATGGGTTTAAACAAAGGAAAGAGGCAAAAGCTATAAAAGAAAGTAAAGCCTTGGACTGAATTGAAAACTGAGGGACTTTTGACTTCAAAGAAAAACCTGAAAAGGTTTTGTTACTGAAAACTGTTTTCTTCATGGAGAAGTCACTTTTTGATTAATGGGATTTAACAGAGTCTAAATTAAATGTTAAAAAAAAAAATGCAATTAGGCGGACGATTGAGAAACGGCAATTAAAGCAGAGTGCGACGCGCCATCTTTACTCACAGCAGGACGAAAGGTCACATGACGTGCAAAAAACCCAATATTGATTTATTTTCTTTTCTTTTTATCTATTTCAGGAGCTCAATGTCTTTCTGAACTTTCACAATCTTTCTCACTTTAACACTGCTGCAAACACAACGTCTGACTGAATTCATTAGATAATCATTGTTTGGCTAGAATAACAATTTAAACCTAACACCTCTATTAGATGAATATGGTCTTCTATTTTTCCATCCTTCTGCAATGGTGGCCTTCTAATAGAGGTTAACTTCTAATTTTGCTCTAAAACCTCTATTAGATGAATATGGTCTTCTATTTTTCCATCCTTTTGCAATGGTGGCCTTCTAATAGAGGTTAACTTCTAATTTTGCTCTAACTATTTTTGCCATCTGATACGTTTACATACATATTTTAACTTTTTCTCTTATTATCTGCTCTGGCACTGCTTATCTATCGCTGAAGGCTTTTGTGTATTACTCTGTTCTATCTCCCTCCCCCTCCCGGAACTTCATGTGTCTTAAGAAAAAAAGGTTTTATTTTTTATTATTAATATAATAATCCGAGTATTAGGTTGTCCCTGATTTTAATGGCCCAAAGTTTACTGCGCAGTTCCAGTCTGAATTGCTTTTTAAACTCTTACATATGGAGAGGAGCAAATAGGAAAGATTTTTCTGTGTCCATGTTGCACGATACGTACACAGAAACTTGTAGACAAACATGTATAAATCTGCCTCATGACATCACAGAACATTTCCAATTATTACTTTCATTTGAGGAACGAAATTGTGACTCGAATTTACCGTATTTTCCAGACTATAAAGCACACTGAATTATAAAGTGCTCCACTGATAAACCTCTATTTCCTGATCTTTTTTCACATAAGGCACACGTTTTTTTTTTAATCCGGATTACTGTATAAGCCGCCATCTCTGTTTTTAAACTTCTGTAAGTTCTGTCCAGAAATTACGGTAATAGTAAATGCACTTACTAGGAAACTTCATCGGCAGAGCTGCTATTTTTCACCTGTTTGATGGGAAGAACCATGCTAAATCCTGCTCCCACATCCTGCAAACAGGTAGAAAACATTCCCCCGAGGACGCAAGCTAATCTGCAGAGTCTAACCCTCTACATTTAATTCCAAGCACATTCCATCATAATCAATGAAAGGCACGACGGCGGGCGGCTTCTGCTTGAGTGATGTGATAATGAGAGTTATGACGACACCTTGGAGACGCAGGTTGCTTTTTTTGCGCAGCACACGAAGGTCTTTTTTTCTTTGATACAGTAGATCCCACGATAAAGATCGTTTGAATGGCCTTAATTACAAATCAGATTTGGCGTTTTTTCCCTTCTGTTTTCAAACGCTGGAGCGTTTATTCCCCTATTTAAATGCGGTGTCTCTGTAATCACGCAGACGCAAACAGGTTGCTTGGTAACCTGACCGGTCCTCGACAGCCTGGCGTAATGTGCAGAAGCTTCACAGATGCCCTCAGACCTGCGTGGAAATAGGAAGGGGTCACGCTAATTGACTGCGGACGATTGCAGCTTTGGTGAAGTTCACACGGGGGCTTCTGTTAAAGAATAACTAAATACGCTTTGTGGAGGGTGGTGGTCTCGTAACGGTGGAAAATGCAAACACGGGAAAGATAAAGAACGTCTGAGACATGATCAAATGACTTTGCAGAAGCTTTGAACTGTCACTTCTCCGATTTCATCAGTCTAGACGAGACGTTGGATTGTGTTATTGTAAAGCTTCCTGTAGATCGCCGCAGTACACAGCGTGAAACACCAAGGCTGTGCGTTTGAAAGAATTATGTTCTCTCTCACACACACACACACACACACACACACTCTCTCCTTTTTCGTCTCACACTTTCTCGCGCACACACACACATTCATACCTAGCCAAAACATAAATAAAAGTTAGTGAGAAAATAACATAAAACAACATCATGTCGTTTTTTTCTAAAAACAATAGTAGAAGGTGTTTTAGAGTGATAAGACCGGTGATATGCAAAATAAAGTTAGCATCAAAAATAATTCTTTTTAACCAATAGCAGTCACCGTTGCCAGGCACCATGTCAATAAGCAGGGAATCTCGGAGCAATTAGAATATACAAACAGATAAATAATCCCGAGGTTCTATATTTACACGCATTACTTCAAAAGGGTCAAAAGAGGTCAGTCTGCACGGTATCATCCCGATAAAACCCAGCTCCATCAGCGGGTGAAATCCGGGTGACAACCATTGAACAAATGTTAAGTGCCTCGGAATTAATCTTGCATTCGTGAAACCAGCCATATCCTGGGTGTCAAAATCTTAAGTAGGGAACAAACAAATAAATCAATAGTGTAAACAATTCAATATATGTAAATAATAGTCATGTAAATAATAGCCTGGGGGTTTATTCCACGCGTTTTGCATTTTATTGATGCAATTTATTTTTAACTAAATTAATTGCGTCATTATATACAATTTCTGACGAAATTATGTGGCACAGCTGATCATGCTAGTTTAAAACTATATGTCCTGTCACAATGCTAAGCGTGTTTTCTGAAAGAGGAGAACTTAGAAATTTAGAAATGAAGAAAATTGTCCTTCGTTGCTATGTGTAATACATTTATGAAAGATAAAAGCAGACACAAGTAGAAAGGAGGAAAAGGCAAAAAAAAGTCACTCTTAGTTCACTCTTAAAGCACTCTTAGTAAAAAATTAGGTCAAACAACATTTCTACAATACACGTTGAGAAGACAAGAAGTTATTGAAATGGTAATGGATTATGAGAGTACTATGACACTATAAATCCAGTTCAAATCAATGGAAAAGAAAGAAAAAAATGTAATACGAGGGAAAATGTAAAATATGAGAATACGAAATAATAAATAATAAATTAATAAATAATGAAATAATACATTGGGAATTAGGATGCTCGAAATTTCTACGGATGAAAAAAGAACGAGGACATTTCAAGTATGACTTACATACAAAACCAATGTAAAAACAAATCTATGTGAAATGTTGAATTTGAGGAAAAGTATGACAGTTGTGGAAAATAACAAATGATAACTTAGTATACCACACAAGGACACAATTTTAGGAACCCATTGAGGACTTGATAACCATGATAAATGGGACAGCAATACTAATTATATAATGCTGTTCAAATAGGACGGTTGATGAAAGCTGAATGAGGAATTTCATTCAAATCATAAAGGATAAAAAGTTGAATACAAAGAAAAGACTAGTGTACGAGGAAGTAGAATGGTGAATCTAAGACAAACCGTTGAAGCTAACCACCAAAAAAAAAAAGTCATAATAATATCAAAGAACAAAAGATCAAAGATCCCAATATTCAGATTCACTATAATGTGTCTGACAAAAAGACGGGTCCGAGTTTGAGGAGCTTGAATATTCTTCTGCCGTTAATAAAGGTTTAATTTACAGTCTAAAAACCTGCAACTTTCTATATTGTCCATTGTCCGGAGGAGCCAAAGTGCATGAATGTGTCCATCGGTCAGACATCGGTAAGCCGCCCACTGCTCCAGGCCTGTGCGTTCACTTGACTGTGTGTGTGTGTGTGTGTGTGTGTGTGTGTGTGTGTGTGTGTGTGTGTAACTTCACTGTTTAATGCAGAGCACAATTTTCATACGGTCCCTAGTGGACAAATTGACAAACTCGCTCATTTGACTATATTTTACCATCTTCTTCCGAACAAAACCATATAAAGCATGACTATTCAATTAATCTACTGGCAAAAAGTTTTTCCAGGACATTTTTTACAAGGACCCATGGATTAAAGAGGTTAAAAAAGTCAAGAGAAAGCTGTGGAATAAAAAAAAGAGCTTCTGGACACATGTACCCTGGTGGCGAAATGTGAAGAGATGCTTTGATATGTGCAAGATGGCCACCGAATAAAAATATGGAACTTTGATCAGTGAACCCAGAGTCCTCTACATGTGCATGAGAGACTATCAGAACTCACTTCAAAGAGCTTCTTCCCATCCAGTTCAATTAACAGTCAACCCATTTATGATATGATGATCCTATTAGGCCATGATAGGCATATCCTGTTCTAGAAGAAAAATAAATTAAAAGAGCAAGAAAGATAAAGAGATGAAAGGAAGGCACAAGAAGTGAAACAGTGATTGACAATGTAAGAGCACATTTAAAAAGTGATGACATCATCTGGCCACAAAGGTTCGGTATGAATCGGGAATCTTTGTCTGCGTATGGTCTGAAAACGGGCCGTATCTGTTAAAATTTGTATTTGAGTTTTGTCTGAAGATGATACTTGTTCTTTCTTTGTTAACTGGTTTTACTCATTGTTCACCTTGTTATTCGTCTTGTTAAAGCACTGTGTTTTGCGTCTTATTGAGTCTCATTGGTCTTAGCTGAGGGTTTTGGAAATCTAGTTCTTGTTTTTCCCCTCGTGGCAGTTTTTGGTTTGAACTTCAAGAACAAAGACTCACTATAGATGCTCACATTTCGATTAATTAGAAATGAGAGTAGTGAGTTGAAATGTTGTTCAATGAATGTTCAAGAATTTTCAAATTTAAGGAAAATTGGAATTTACAATTATTTTTGAATGTACTTTATTAAACTTAGTTTTATAAAATACAATTTCATCTCTTCCCTCCCTAAAATGTCGCCATAGTTAATAAATAAACAAAATAACAAAGACTTCCACCATTTGGCTATTCACAATATCAAATATTGATTTTCCAATGTCAGAATATATCAGAAAGTATGAAAACCTTTTTCCTTGAACCCCTATAAAGTCAGAAGAAATTAACAGAACATTTGGAAAAAAGATAAAAGTATAGAGACGTGGGAAGTATTATAAGAAGGAATACACACACCAAGACGGAACCATCTTGTAAAATTTCATACAGCAGTTAGTGTCATAGCGTACGGCAGATGTACGCATGTAGTAAGGTACTTGTCTGATAAGGTCACTACAGCTATAAAGCGCTCTCCATCCCAAAAAAAGAACAATACAAGTCCATGGATTACAAAAATAGAGATCTTGCCTCATAGTAACTGCGCACGGCGTTGCAGAAAGCTTCGTCGGCCACAATCTGCGTCTCTCCTTTCAGGAAGGCCTGGAAACGTTCCTTCACCACTTGTAGCTGCTGCTTGTTCAGCTAAAGTCAAAGAGAAATAGAAAAGAAGAATCAAAATTGGGTACAATGGAAAATGGACAATGTCAACCTCCATGATATTGTTTTACAAAAAATAAAAACTGATTGAAATTTTGAGAAATCTATTGTTATGAAGGAACAGATACAAATGTACATAATTTATATATATGTACAACATAATTTTAATAATACATGAGATTCTGCTAGAAAAACCACCAGCCCGAGACTTAAGAGCATTAAAGAAAATAATTTCCAATCTAACTCGACGACACTAGCCTCATCAAAAATTAACATTTTCCCAAAAAAAAAAACACTACAAATGAATGGATTAAAAGCAAGATATAATAAATGTTCCCCTGGCCAGTCACAGCAAATAGTTATTTTCCCAGTAAAGTGCAAGCGGCTGTACAGTCTGGGTGTAGATCTGTCAGATTGTGACCATCCATTTTAGAAACATCTGTTAATGGATTCAGATTTCTGCATTTTCAGGCGCAGATTGCCCGGCTGAGAATACTGGTTCCTGTAACAAGGAGGTATTAACATTTTATCCAGAGGCAGTGATTAATATTAGGAGCCAAAACCATACATTTATGAAGATGAGGTTCACTAGAGCTCCAGTTGACTCTGAAACTGCGTCATGTGTTTGGTTTAACAACAGAAATGACTTTAGCTTCTCGCCTCAATTGGCCTCTGTGTGATGCATACTTGCGCCATCATTATGAGGCTTCGTCACCTCTATATTTTATCACTCGCTCTTCGATTACACATTTTCTTGATTTTTGCTTGTTAAATGCATTTGTCTTTCCTCTCCATTAATGGTAATAGTGGCGTTCTGTCGTTGCCACTCCCTAAGCATGACAGCCCATTCGTATTGTCATGGCAACATCATCCACTGTGTGGCAAGAGTCGGCTTCCAAGGACCTGCCTGGCTACAGCGCCAACTCAGCTGCAGGAACTTCTTTCTTTTTCTTTTTTTTTTTTTTTTGCATCACAGCGAAACAAAAATGGCACTTAGTCAGAACGAGCAATGTTTTAAATCCAGTGCGAGCAAATCAAGACAAATTCTGGTAGAAAGTTGAATTCGAAACAATTACAGATGCTGATTTTGTAACGGCTAAATGGCTGGGCAGCCATGGTTTGAAGCTCACTGCTCGCCCACGTTGATCCAAACCAGTAGGAAACATTACTGCTTACAGATCAATTTTGAGATTTTATGTTAAAAAGATGTTGTAAATCTTGAGAAATCTTTATTTACATGCACGAGGAACTGTTTTCTTCCCCGAAACATTTGTTTAATTTTCACAAATATACATAGAGTATACATAATATATATATATATATATATATATATATATATATATATACAGTACATATGTGCACAATCATATATACAGTACTGTTATCTATTTTTGTTTTTATATGTACCCTAAGCAGAATCTAACAGTTCAGTGAAACAACTTGACACTTCATCTCTGTAAATTGCACCAATGTTTTTGAGAAGTGAGCTGCAAAAAAGTGCATTTAAAACCATCGTATCTTATAGATTTGTAGATTTTTTTTTAATTAAAATTATTCATTCATTCATTCATTCATTTTATTTATTTCAAACAAGCATTGAACCTAAAAAATCACTAATTTTTCATGTTTAATGGGACTAAGAAAGTACATTCTTATCAAGTCCTACCCCTTTTCACTAGCTAAACATATATTTATGACATTCCAGCAGTGTTGTTTTTAAAAAAAAGAACGAAGAAAAGTTAAATGTATATTGATGACATTTGAAAGAGCCAGAGTTGAAATGCACTTCAGGCTCCACCCCACACTCCCATTCGTTACAAGGACGATTAAAGCGAAAGTTCCCGCCCCTCCAGGAACACTAACGCCCCTCTAGTGAGATTGTGGTCCATGAGCATCCAGACTGTTTTTCCCTGTGGATCGTTCCGCAGTCAACACTGAAAGTTCCTTTCCATCTTTGAACCTCACCAAGTTTCTAATCTTTCACAAAACATACAATCCTCCCACTAGTCAAACACTCGCGCCAGTCCTTCAGCAAACACCATGCAATGCGTTACTGCATTCAAAGACGTGACTTGTGATGATACTTTCACTTACAAAGACGTCACATATACACACAAACACTTTTTCACAATACACACACTTTCTCAAACACATGGTCCCACACTATCTGACAACACACAAAAGTGTCACACACACACACACACACACACACACACACACACAGTCAAACAGGCACCAACTCAAAACACAGTTTACTTCATAGTCATTTTTATACTACTTTACTTTTGCTTTAGATATAAATTACTGTAATGTTTACAGTAAAGCAACCCGCATCGTATCGGTTCCGCACTGAAACGTTCTGTTTTCCCCGTATCAGTAGAATCCACATTCTAAATGCTGAAATATAATGAGTCGAATGGGAGAAGCAGAACATCTCTCCCTGGAAATGCAAATCAAATACATTTCAATTTTAAATGCAGTTGAGCCGAGTGTTGTTTTGCACAAGTGCCGATTAAAATGAAGTAGGAAAATCTGCCCAGTAAATAAAAAAAAAAGGACATTTTATGAATGATAAGAATGCAAAAGTGTCACACACACACCCACTTTCTAGACCAAAGAAAAAAATGAATATCTATAGATGTATGCATGTAAGTTCAAGGAGTGTGAAGCAGCAGGAACATTTGTAAGAGTGTAAGGCCCCATTGGGAACTAATGGGGAAGAAAGCCAGACATTTATCATAAAACAACAGGCAATACTAACAGAAAACCCTGATGGCTGTGTAAAAGCTAAAGACATTTTTACAACTACTCAAGGATGAGCAAACATTAGGAGTTGGGGTATTTTCTAAAATAGCCTGAGAATGAGAGAATACAGTGTGAAGACTGAAAGTAAAACTAATTTAAATCAAGAAACTCGTACAGACTCATCGGAAAAAAAATTCCCTACTTGCAATGCTGAACGCTGTGTTTATTCAGCAGCTTCCTGTCTTATTTGCAGTGAATGTTAATGTGAATTATGTTCAGTATATGTATTGTAGAAAAAAAATGATTTTGTAAGAAAAAAAAAACTAATTTGTTGTGTAATAAATGTGTCCACATTTTAATAGGTAGCTTACACTAGGGAAAAATGTATTAGGGCTGGATAATATTGGTGGAAATGTCCTAATATTTTTCACAACTTTGACAATACCAATCTTATATGACGGTGTTCAAGATATGGCATAAACCGTACTTGAACATTTGATGGTTTGAGGGTTTTAATCAACTTGATGAAACTATCCGTCTCTGCAGGTCCTTCACCATAGTAGGGTGGTAATGCACACATGATGGCTCTTCTTCTTTCTGTACTAGAAACAGCAGCTAAAAACAAACGATTTCAGAAATGAATCTGTTTCCGCTTTTACGATGCATCCCGATGCAGATCATTCACACGTTCTGTTTGGCATGAAGATGGTCGTGTGCTAAACTGTTTTTCGTCATTTCCAGCTTTGGCTGCAGCAATAGAGCGGCACTAACAAACACACAACTATCGTCTGGAAATTAAACAGCGGAAGCAGCAAAAATGTTTCAGTGTTTGATTACAAACGCCTGTCTGGCCGAGCGTGAAACAGCTCAACACGCTAAACACTTCATCTCAACATTGCATCATAAAACAAAGATACCCAACATAGGTAATGTTGATATTGTAAAATGTACATTCAGGCATTATATTTAACCCTTATTCACTTTCTTACTGGTATATCACCCAACCCTAGATTTTATCGGATTGGCAGACAACCCATCAAACACACTCAATAGAAAGTCTAAGTAAAATGAGTGAGTTTGCCAATATAGCTACTAGAGGAAATATTGAAAATGTGAAAATGTTGAAGTTACACACACGGTGAAGTTACACACACAAACCCGGAGTAGTAGGAAGCCTTAAGTTGTGGTTTCGGGGGGCTCATGGAGGTAGGTGTGTTGCTCAAGGAACCCACCAGGCCGGGATTCAAACCAGCAAACCCCCAACCACTGGACAACAACTGCTAAATGCACCAATTATTCAACATTAATTTCGTTTTTCGGAGACACCAACTAACCGTGAGCACATGCGAGCAGACACGATAGCAATTGAAATGCTAACCAGAGACAAACCAGTACCAAACGAGTGTTTCATCAGATTTGAGGCGGTTTCGCCTTTGCGGTACAATTAGTCGGCAGTTGATGAAGACGCTGCATGAGGCAGGATAACACTCCAGGCTAGCGATACCAACCAGACGCACTGACAGGAGCCCACTGAACTCACTGAAAATAGCTCCACAGGCCCAATGCGGTGGGCGGAAACCCATGAAAGACACTTCTTCAGCAGGGTCACGGTAAACAGAAATAGCTCACAAATTACCCTATCAAATTATCCCCACAATCCGAGAATCCATCCGTGCTCTGGCAAATTTCTAGAGATCTAGAGTTTTATTAAAACGGTGGCTGGAAAATATAATTCTTATGATTTTTTTATTTAAAAGACAAAACTTACCCATTGATTTCATGCTTTCTACCAGAATTAATTTTATAAATGTTTTTAAAAATGACATGGTCTAGTGTTTTTTGGTCTGTTGTAGTGTATTTGTCTGTCGATTTTGCTGTTGCGTGCAACTATTAATGAAAGTGTTTTGCGTTTAGTCTCTTCCTAATCCAGACAAACATGCAACTTTTCCATTGTAGTTTATCAAATATAATCACAGTAATTTAAGAGTTTTCTGTTTACTCTTTATATCGCTTAATTAGGCAGTGTGTTCATAAATAATTTGCATAATCGTGTGTATGTGTACAGGTTTGATCGCAAAGTCGGGCCAAAAATACCAGGATTTTAGCACAAAGTGGGGTCCCGAGGGCACTTATGGGTAGTTTAGGCTGGGCCACGCAACTCTGAAGGCCTATTCGAGGGTCAATCGTTTTGCATGTAAGACAATGATGGAAATCCGCTATAAATGTTTCTGCAAGTGTGTAGAAGGCTTTTCTAAACAGAGTAAAGTTATTAGTGTGTTGTGTATAATGCTCCCCATGACCCAGAAATGGCAAAGCAGTTCAGAAAATGGATGGATTGCTTGCTACCTAACTCTATATTGAGGTTAATACAGTTCCAAACTAACACAAAACCCGATAATACAATTTATTTCCTCAAATCGCTCAACTCTCACTCAACTCTCAGTAAAATGTGGGTGTGACGCAGCAGGGGTGAGAAAGTGTGGAGCAGCTTTCTGTCCTACAGGTCTATCACGACTCCCGCTGCCCTGAAGCTTCTCTCTGCTCAACACTGATAAACAACTGGATGCTGTGTGTGTTAGCGTACATGTTTAGACTCCCACGTTTTCGGCGGTTCATGCTAATTCCAAACCATCATATAGTTTTTTTCGTTACTCATTTCCAGTGTTGGGAATGATCCTTCAAAAATGTAATTAGTTCCAGTTCTTGTTACTTCTCACTAACAGTAACTGAGTTTGTAATTGAGATATATTGTAATAAACGTAACTAATTAACAGAGAAACTATTCGTTTTTTTATTTAATTTCATTAAATAAGTGAATTAATTTGTCAAATAACTTGACTGCTCTCCAAGGTAAATATCTAAAATGAATGAAAAGAACGCTAAAGATAATACATTAATAATATAATGCAGTGTACATTAATTAACACTGTTTTAGTATTGCTGTAGTACAATGTGAGAGACACCTGTCAAATTATATATATATATATATATATATATATATATATATTAATGTAAATATTATCATTAGTATAGTGAAAAATAAAACACAATAGATGGTTTAGAACTTTTAATATTTATTGCACAGACTGGCTAACAAATAAGTCTAAATATAAAATTATGCTTCTTAAGAAATGTGCCAAAAATAAACCAATAAAACCGTCACTCAACTGGTAGACATACAGTAGCCTGCAGTATTTTTCTTCTCACAAAAGTAAACAATTTAACAAGACATGTTCTGCTCTCAACATACTAAATGTACCAAAATGAAACATATATTTGATATTTGACAATTTATATAAAAAAATGTACGTTCTTTCAACTGCAAATGAAAATGAGACCTAAACAGGTAGTAAAATAAAACCGGTTGGTAAATGATGGACGTTTAATCTAAGCCAATCATCACGTTTTGCATCATGATCACAGACACACCAATCACCAGTTATGTCCCTCCCCCAAACGCACACACCAGAAAAAAAAAAAAAAAACCAGTGCAGACCCTGCGCTCGGACGAAAACTCCTTCAGTCACCACAATTAGGTAGCGCCGTATTTTTTACCAGAAAAAAGTAATCACGTTAGATTACTCGTTACTGTAAAAGTAACGTTGTTAGTAACGGCGTTTATTTATAGCGCCGTTATTCCTATCACTCCTCATTTTCCACGGTACCTGGACGTGAAAAAAAAAAATGTTTGGTTCAAGTTAGCTTCGTAATGTCTTTAGACAGTATTGTAAAAATTACAAGAATGACTTTGAGAAGATATTTGTTCTAAGAACATTATATTTAGGGAAACGAGATCTATCTGCTCTTGCAGAGTGGACATCATTCCAATCCAGCTTTGCCTGTTGGCTTCCACCAACACAGAACACAACACGTCTCTCGATGAAGTCATACATCAGCACGTTGTCTCTCAAGGCGATGTAGGTGGGTGACTGAGATGCATTTATCTGCATACAGATGTCCTTTATAGGCAATTGCTCGCTTTCACCTCTTCTCGATCACCAGCGTGGTGCTTCCTCAATCTCCTCCTCACTTTTCTTTTTTAAGCAGCACTTTGTACTGAATCATGCATAACATGGGGTAGGAGTAAAAGGAAGCTTCCGATGTCTTTTCAGCCGATGTGCCAAAACCAGGAAAACCAGGCTTGGCCATTATGCATTAGACGATTTTCTCAGAATCACTTCACGACCTCCCGTCTCTTTCTCAAGGTGCTTAAGCTCAAGCTTTGTCTTCTTCTAACTCTACTTTTCTCAAAATCTATTTGCCGTAAATTTAGATTTAATTTTACAGCAAATAGAATTAAATCTTGTCGAGATTTTTTATGCTTCACATTCCGGCATAATTCATCCAACCATTCATTTTCTCAGCTGATATTCCATTTCTGAGTCACGGGGAGCAGGAGTCAATCCCAATAACTTTGCATGAGTGATTGGGTTTGTCAATATGGCCACTAGGCACCGTTGTGCTCTGCATTTAACCATCCAGTGAAGTTACACCTGGAGCAGTGGGTAGCATTAAGTCAAGGGGCATGTTGGGTCCATTTCTTGCCCAAGGAACATTGTGAAACCTGCAGATTGAGATCAGCTGTATATAGAAGACAAAATGTTCTTCCGATTTATGTAAAGAAAAAAAAAGTCAACAAAACATTTACACTCTACAGGAACCCTGTAATTGCCAGTATCAACAAATAGTTTGTGTAAAACTGAAGTACATTTGTGGATTGCGATGTGATGCAAAAAAATTGAACTGCACGTAAGTGAAAGTTGAAGAATGAAGCATGAAAGTCAGACTGATGGCTTATATAAAGCGTCATACCCAATTTCACACAAAAGACTCTAGCAAAGCACGCGCACACACTCGGCAAGTTGAGGTACACAAACACATGTATCACACTTCTCTTCATGAAAAAAATATAATTCTGTTTTTGATATGCAGAATTAAAAAACTCTGCATAAGAAACAATTATTTCAGCAGAAATTATCAAATTATCATTTTTCTGAAAACACCTTAATTTCACCTTCAAATCCATTCATTTTCTATTCTGAATTTATATTGCCAATCTCAGCAACTAAAACGAATGTTTTCGGACTGTGAAAAGAAACCGGACACCCAGCAGAAATCCACGAAAGCAGAACATGCAAACTACAGACAGAAACTCCCTGAGCAGGCCTCAAACTCACACCTCGGGTCTCAAACAGGTCCTGTGAGGCGACAGCGCTTGCTGCGGCAAATAAAAAAAATGGAAAGTTGGGGAATCAATATAGCACTTGGAAAAAATGCATTTCACAGTTCTATACATTTCAGAGAACTGTTGTTCTGGGACCAGTCTGTCCAATTAAACGAGCATGATTACATTTCATCACATTTATGGATCTAGCAGACGCTTTTATCCAAAGCGAATTACGTTGCATTACAGTTTTATTCACAATCCATCAACTTCGCACTTTCCCTGGAAATCAAACCCGTGACCTTGAGATCAAAACGCCGGTGCCGATTGAGCTACATGTAAGATGAAAAAAACTTTATCTTCATCAATTATGACTCAGGTGGGTTTGAAGGGGAATCAAAAAAAAAAAAAAAAAAAAAAAAAAAAAAAAAAAAAAAAAAAAAAAAAAAAAAATCAATGGCCTGAATAATCCATTTTAAATTTCAAATCCAAGTTTGAGTCAAAAATGCCATGATAGCAAACAGAACTGTAAAAACGAAAAGCAAGTTTACGGACAAAAATAGATCATAAATGGCCAAAGAAAAATATCTTGCCCAGAATAGCATTGCGTATTGGCTGAACAAATCAATGGTGTTCACCTCAACAGATATCAGATGCTGCGGGTGACACAAATTCCATGTTTGCACATCGCTCGTCTTCTGGCAAAACCGAAAGCCTGTTCAGGAGGAGGCAGAGATTACATGGGTGGGTGGGTAATGAAATTATCCTATGGAAGAGATGTTTGCAAACACCATTTCCATCACACACACATTTTTCGAATTGCTGGAAATATTTCCATTAACACAAGACATTGTCGGCTTCTTTTGGGGTAGAATCCTGTAAACCTCGTCTGACTTTCTATTGTTGAACGGCGTGGAGATAGTCTGACGTAACTGTGTGGAGATATGCATCTCACGGAAAGCAAAACTGACATGGGAAGGAAAATATGACAAAAAAGACGCCTCTAGCGAAGCATGAGCCTGCCAATCTCCCCCACTAGTCACGGACTAGTCTCTAGTGGGGAGTATATTACTGAAACTAAATCAAACTGCTTTACAAAAGACGGAAATTGATTCTTAAAAGCTAAATTGTGCCAAGGGATTAAACATATGTGGTGGGACGTTCATCAGTGAGGTTTCTAAGCTGCCGTTTGCCATCAAATAGATCATTATAATAGCACAAACTTGTGAGCATATGGGCCTGTTCTTCAAAGGAAACAATACAAAAATGAGAAACCAGTGGAGAAGCAGGAAAGGAGTGAAAGGGATGCCACGACAAAAGGAAAGGATGTGTGAGGAGAGCTAGAGAGAAAAGCCTCAGCACACTTGACAGAGCGTAAAGAAGGCAAACGATTTGAAAGGACAGAAGAGAGTCATCGCCGCTGGAGAATCTGGCTCATGATCAGGGAACCGATATACACATTTACACCTACTCATATTAGCAGTAAGTCCGAGTAGTCACATGAAATCTTCACTTTAAAAATAGCCATGGTATATTATATATTAGTTTCGAATTATGCAGCAGAGCTCTGCCTTACCAAAGACCGAACTTTGTTTTTTCACCTCATTCGCAATTTTCAAAAATGTGGATAAGCCACCCGATTTTGACCTGACAAACTGGCAGTTATTTTACTGGCATATTATGGCATATACTGGCATATTATTTTTTCTAATCTTTGAAACAATAAATAAAAATAAATAAAACAATATTCCAGACAAAAAAATACATTTGCATAATTCTAACCAATGTTCAGAAAAGCCCAAAAGTAAAATACTTACGCAAAATGACGGTCAATTTGAGAGATACAGTATATTTGTACCAGCCAATCAGCATCAGTGGTCTAAGGCGATTGTGCTACTCGAATGCGACCTCATTCTTGCCAGAATATTGTATGGTGTCTCTTTGAAATTGTAATAAAAAAATTAAATCCACGGGTAATAAATTAATATTCCTCACTTCTGGGACAATGGAACTTACCAATTCAGTCTTATCAAATCGATCAAAACACAATTTGACAATGGTGCGAATTTACTGTGGAATATTTCTCCATACTTTTCAATCATGCTGCGTGATTAGAGTGAGAGAGCAAGAATTATGCCTCAAATTTTGTTATGAAATGAAATTTAGGACTGATTTACATCAGAGTAATCAGCTTTGTCTGTGTGCTGCTTTGAAATAAATTGAAGTATGAGATTTACTTGTTGTTTAAATGCAACTGCAAACAGCAGGATATGGAATTAGTTTGAAATATATATTTTTGGTCTGTTTATGATATGAAAAAATGTTTGTGCCAGAGGTCTGAAAGATAAGAACCTGAATAACAAATTTCAAGTGGACAATTATTCTACGTATAATGATACAGTAGCGTGGGATTCTTATAGACACTGGAGAAATTAGGGTTCATTTTCATGTCATTCTGGATTGATTCCATGTATTCAATTGTATGTTGTCAAATACAATATGAAACTTTTTACTGTGGCTCAGGTAGAGTACTGTTTTGTTAGGGTGTTATTTTGGTATTAATAATTTAAAGGATATTGTGTCCATTTGGTAAAGGTAATGGATGGAGGTGTGAAAAAGATAAAATGAATCACCGTATTTACATTTACATATTTACGAGAATACAAATACTGATTTTGCAGGCAAAAAATTACTTTTTTAAAATTAACGTTTCTGGTTTAATTACATTAGTATTCTCTTAAAAAAAAATTTTTTTTCTTTATTTAACAACACGTTTGTTGATTCTAGTGGTCAGGACAATACGTAAAAATGGGCGCTTATATTTACGCACATATTTGAAATCGGCGAATATAAGCACCCCCCAGGTTTATGAGCATCAAAAATTCAAAAAAAGGGATGCTTATATTCACGTAAATACAGCATGAATGGGTAGGACTAGATAAATAGTACTTCCTTCTACTTCCTTTCAAACATATAATGAGGTAACGATTGAGAAGACTGTTGTTACTATTAATTATTGTGATTTTGGTTATGTACACACGTATGAAATAAACAAATACAAAGAAGATTAGACTTGTGCTTCACTGTGTGAATTAAAGGTGTGTGTCCCAGAAGCACTTTAGTATTCAAACGTTTTGTCCATAAAAAATTAAGAAAACGAGTCTATATCTGGATTCTATCAGGCACAGCAGTCCTAAAAACTTCAACATTTGATCATCCGTCATGATGCCAATTTTGCCATGTTCAAATGTAATAACAAGTGTGCTGAACACATTCAGCCTAATTCCTGAATCACTGCTGGTTTGCATTTTTCAGCCGCACAGTCAGTCAGAATGACACTCACATAAAGAGTTAATCTCTCCACTTCACAGAGTCTGTTTTCCTGTGGGCTGCCATTTCCAAACAGAGTTTTGTACTTATCTGTCTGTCTCAGGTAGCTGCTCGAGTGTGCGACACTGAAACATGACAAACTGCTTCCAACACTCCAACATCCCTAAGTCGCCAAAGTGTGACGCGGCGAACGACTTCAGCGTCTTGATTTGTTGCTGTAATACTGGACAAGAAAATGTGCGTCGTTCAAACTGCTCCGAGGTGGGTATGTCACAAAGCACAGCGCATGACTCCGTCCAATCACAGCAGCCGCTTCAAGGGGCTTCTGGTCCTGTGGTCCAAACCTGCGAGTAGCCCATCAATAATTGAGCGCAGCCAATGGGATTAGCACCTTTCCATTAAACTTCCATTTTAATTACCCCGAAAAATGAAAATTTAATGAAGGTGTATTTTTGCTCTCAGGACGCCGTCGGGGATGTCTTTTTATTTACAGGTGAGGCACATCTTGGCACTTTTATTACACATATACAGTTCTGGTTACAGAACTAGCCGGCAGCAAATAACAATGTCTGAGCCCATGACAATCCAACAAATGAGTTATACATGAGGAATCACACGTCTCAGCCTTCCCGTGCATGAAAGGGGAAGCTCGGAATTCAGGAAGAACCAGGAGCAACCTTGGACTTTTGAACTGGAGGAACCTTGGTCTTATGCCTTGGTTGTGGAACACTGGAGTTCTGGGTATTTGAGAGTCCACGGGAGCTTGATATTTGTTACCTTGGAATGTTAAAAACTAACCAACGTGTGAACTTGGAAAAGGCATTTGATCGCTTCCATCGCATCTTTTAGGTGGGTAACATGGACTCCTGTAGCACCGGAGCAGAAGTTTGTTAGAAGTCAAACTTATTTCCAGTGCTCTTTGGACAGTCCACTGGTTCCGTTAAAAATCTTCAAGGACATGATTTATAGGCACAGTCGGAGCATATGGAATCTGATTTGGGAATTATATAGCCCATAATAGCCCATGTTTATTATGTGAAGAACAGGATGCCTTGTTGAAGAACCTTCTGATTAATATCAAACAGCACCTTCAAATCTGAGGCCATGGTCCTAAACCAAGCATGGGCAAACCAAGGCCCTGGGGCCGCATGTTAAACGTTTTAATTTGGCCCACCGAACTTGTAAAAAGTATATGAATGTCCAAAATGTTGTTGTACATTTTCTTCACCTTCATTTGGAATTAAAGCGTTTTTTTTCCTCTACATATCCAAAAATCTCATTTTCCAAGAGAACTGAGGTTCCCAAAGCACTCCATCAATCGGACTCCGGTCGGGCTCCTTTGTCAAATGTTAGAACCCTAAAGTATGTGGTCCGCGAATAAAATGGTTTGCCTAAACTGTACAAAAAAAAAGCGACTTATGGCCACCAAGTTGGATCCTGCTTTGAGATTAAGTCTCATTTTGGGATCTTGTTCACCAGTGAGAGAAAAAATAAACACGAGCATGCATTGGCAATCAATATGCACTATATTACCCAAAGTATTCGGTCACCCATCCAAATTATGAGGTTTTTCAGGAGTTGGGCTTAGTTCCAGTGAAAGGAACGTTGAATTCTTCAAGATACCAAAACATTTTGGACAATTCCATGCTCCCAACCTTGTGGGAACAGTTTGGAGCAGGCCCCTTCCACTTCCAACATGACTGTGCATCAGTGGACAAAGCCAAGTCCTCGCTTTGTTCAAAAATTCTCATAAACACACTCCTCAACCTTGCGGACAGCCTTCCCAGAAGAGTTGATGCTGTAATAGCTGCAAAACTATTTGACATCATAATGAACCCTATGGGTTAGGGATGGGATGGCACTCAGTCATCATCAAAACGGCACTCAAGTTCATATGTGAGTCAAGGCAGGTGACCGAATACGTTCGGTAATATCGTGTAGGCGTCAATTGAGGTGTCCACAGAATGCTCTCAATATACCAGTCAATCAACGCTCCAACCCTTATTTATGGTCACAAACTTTAGGTCATGACTGAAACATGGTCTCGGTACAAGGGGCTGAAATTAGTTTTCTCTGCAGGGTGGCAGGACGCACCTTGGATGGTGTGATGAGCTCAGACACCAAAGAGGAACGCAGAGACGAGCCGTTTATCCTCCACATTTAGACTAGTTCGCTGATTTCTTATCTCAAATTATCCAATTATTTTTAACGTTTTATTTATTTATTTATTTATTTATGTATTTATGTATTTATGTATTTATTTATTTATTTATTTATTATTATTTTTTTTCAAAACATGTTTTTTGGTGTAAGATCAAATGGGATGAATTTCAAAAACACAGTACCTTACAAGCATTCAAAAACAGTACTGAAAACAGACAATAGAATGAGTGAATAATGCATGCAAGGAGAACGTTTTAAAAATGCATCTTGTGAAAAATGATAAGAGAAACGGAAGGATTTTAAATTGTTTTAAAGCATTTAAAGCACTGCATAACCTTGCCAAGTCTTCCACCATTGTTTCTCAATAAAATATGTAAAATCCATCTGAAACAATTTGCCCAAATAGCTGTACTGTATTATTTATTACATGAGTGGTATTTAGACTATTATAGTGTTGGAAGAAGAACAGCATATTCCGTTTAGCAAAAAACATTCACACCAATGTGACAAATGTAAAGGTATTTGTTGTAAAATACAGTACGTGTGAACAATTCTTAAATGCGGTGACTTCAAAGCACCTCCTGGATTGGGGTCTGACAGCCTGTGTGTCAAATAAAAGCTCTGCTTTACTCTCGAGAAACACAAAAGTGAGCTGACAGCATGGTGGCTTTAGAAAAAGAACTTAAATGGCTCCCTTGAACCCAAAGCCGCTCATTATGAAGACTGCAAATAAGAAAGGGAAAAAACACAGGACCTAAAAAAAGGTTGAATTGCAATGTAAAACCCTGCTAGACTCTGTAGCTGAGATGAGAGTGACTTAAGGCGAAACTACACGGAAGCATGTGTCCCCACACACACACACACACACACACACACACCGTTAACCATTAGAGCTCAAAGGATTGAAGCCGCGTGTATCCTTCCCCACTGACGGTAAAAGGGCAATGGCATCATAGACGATGACTCCCTTCCGTCATGGCTGTGGCGATCAGAAATGAAAGGCAGTTGATCATAAGGAGTTCAGAAAAGGGCTCCGTCTCACCGGCTTCATCACATCCAGGAGGAAAACAAAGCCTCGATGCATACTTGAATATCACCTGATTTGATCTGCTAAGCCAAGAAGGTTACCTTCTCATTTAAGGAGCCGAAACATTTCTATGAATCATGACAGAAAAATCAATACTGTGCCTCGGGCTATTCCCAAGACCTCATCCGCCTGGAAATATTTATTCTCTAAGACTAAGGGCAGATTTATTTACTTTCCAGTTTACGAATCAAATATGGCAGGGGATTCTGTTTCTATTGTGATGAGACTGTGCTCTGAATCATGCATCAATCAGTTTATCTAAAGAGGCAATTTTTTTTATCATTTGGAATAAAAAGTTACAATGTGTAAAGTTACGTTACATTCTAAATGTAGTGCAATGCTGTGTTTAAAGAAAATATTTTGTTGAGAAAGTACTTTTGTCCATTACAGTATAACGAGAATTATATAAAACAGTGATGCCCGTCCGGAACTTCAGAAGTTTCAACTAATTGGCAAAACTTTCAGTTTTAGAATAAGGTTACTGTCACTAGAATCAATTACAAACAATTCAAACATCTGTAAAGGCACAATGTGGGCAAAAAGCCAAAAGCGGCAAATGTAAAAAAAAAAAAATTGGGTTGTAAAAAGAAAGAAAGAAAAAAAAAAGAAAGGAATGAACGAACAAATGCACAGAGGAAGGAAAGAGGGGGAAAAAAAGAAAAAAAAGAAAGAAACTAAAACAGAACAGTACAATGTACAAGGAACTTCGCTGGAATTAAACACGGAGGTGATATATGACATTGGTTATATATGATATTACATGACATTGGTGCTGGTCTTTGCACAGGTCTAGAGAATAAAATCTGCGTGTGAATAAAACAGAAGCAACGTCCACTGAAATGAAGTCTGTGGTTCAATAGCAAACAAATTATGAGCTAAAATCTGTGAATTTATCAAGAGGCAAAAATATGTGCAAAAATCTAAGCTGACTTTTGATGCTTTGGCTTTTGGTGGATGATGTTTCATTCAATGTAAGATTAATACAAATAACTGAAAAAACCAAAACAACTTGAATCAGCCTCATTTGTGAAACCAGAATCAATTAGATCAGAAGATTCAAAAGCAAATCTTTCAATTTGGAGAGGGGGGGGGGGTGAGAGAGAGACAGTCAGACAGACAGACAGACAGACAGAGAGACAGACAGACAGACAGACAGACAGACAGACAGAGAGAGAAAAGAGAGAGAGAG
>MU204410.1:6066202-6100538 GCA_017309775.1 Paedocypris sp. Pulau Singkep | reverse complement strand
AGAGAGACAGAGAGAGAGAGAGAGAGAGAGAGAGAGAGACAGACAGACAGAGAGAGAGAGACAGACAGACAGAGAGAGAGAGACAGAGAGAGAGAGACAGACAGACAGACAGAGAGAGAGAAAGAGAGACAGACAGACAGACAGACAGACAGAAAGAAAGAAAGAGACACAGAGAGAGAGAAAAACAGACAGCAAAAATACGCCAAAAAATGAAACAAAATAAAACAATGAGAAAAGAATCAATATTTTCAATGCAAACAATCCCTCACCTTTTGCTGTCGCCGAGCCATGTCTGTGGGCTGTTTGGCGTTAAACGGATACGCGATACACCTCAGTACAAACACGTAAATCTGGAGTCGAACTTTCCGTTCCAGCTCCTCTTTCCGAAGTGTCTCCCGCTCGAGCTTCTCCGCCTCGGCTGGAGCGGCCACGGGCTCCTTGGGTTGGAGACGAGGGGCATCGGGCTTCTTTTCGGCTTTGGAACTCTTTTTAAGCGATTTCCCAGTTTTGACCGGCGGCTCGTCCTCGAGAGGTAGTTCCCCCTCAGACTCATCGCTGGAGGACGGGTCGAGCATAGTCGACAACTCCTCACAGCTGTCGGGAAAGCGAGGAGACCGAGCAAGTCGCCGAGCAAGCGGCTTTTCCTGGGAGAATATCAATCCTCTCCACCGTGGGAATTCAGAGGGCGGAGTTTGATCGACAACGCGTCGGTCCTAACGGAGGCACGTCACGTCGCTTCTCGCCTGAGACGCTCGTGCACAGTTACGCGAGACAGGTGGGCAACCTGTGGCACGGAGCGCGTGCAACACGTGGGAGGTTCCCTTCTTAAAGCTGCAGCGTGGAGATTCCGATGCAACGTTGGCACTTGTTTTGCTTTATTATACGCAGATGTTCTACGACAGGAGTGTCACTTTTTTCACAGATTGATTTGGTGAGGTGAAAATGTGTGTGGGGCAACCCATTCTGTGAACCAATAACATTAAATAGAAAGTAACAAATACTGTATTTACTTTTTAATTGCAAATGCACTTTTTGGCAAATCTGTTCCGTTTCCAAGTTTTTATCAAAATCATATTTGAAGACCACAACAAATGAAAAGGACTGCCTGAAAAAAACACTTTTGGGAAGGCAGAAAACATTTTAACTTCATTAGGACCATTGTAGATTAATGTGGTAAGCCGCATATTATTGATTTCGTAACAGGCTGCGGGCCGTGTAAATTTGAAACGGGCCGCAATTGGCCCCCGGGCCGGACATGCCTGTTCTACAATCTCAGCATAAATCTATTACCGCACAACAAATCTTGCTTTTCTTTTCACTTGTGTTTATGTTTATGTATTTTGGGATCTTTCTATGTTTGCCCTCTTATTTGTTTTGGCGAATCTGACAAAACAAATAAATTCTTAGTTATAGACAAACACTTTTATTTTTATTTATATTTAATTAAAAAAAAACTTTTTGGATCATGTATTTTTACTATATTAAATTATGATACAACAAAAATCAGTTTTTTTAAGGGTGTTCTTGATTTTATTTGCACCAAACTCAAAGAATATGTAATGCAGTAATTCTGCACTGTTAACTGTCTACACAATTATTTTTATATATATATATATATATATATATATATATATATATATATATATATATATATATATATAAAATTGCTTTCATTTATGATTACACATTAATAATTCAATCTTGGAGCATTTTTGACAGTTCTCAACAAAACTCAAATATAGTTTTACATAAAGCTATTCATCAAAAAATATTTTTCAATATTTCACAAAAACAAATATGCTAAGAAAAACAAACAAACAAAAGTTTACAGTGCAATGTATGTAAAGTGAAATTTGACTCTTGAGTTACAAGAGAAATACTTTTGTCATTTAGTAAAGAATATCGATTTATTACATTTCTGTTCAATTTTCATTTAACTGTACGTTGTGAACAGTGACAATACAACCTTTTCAGTCCAATTCACGGTGAAAGCATTTCAATTCATGTAACCTTTTATGAAGTGGATCATAAAAACTGTATCACAAAAGCCATGTATAAAAACTACACACAGTAATTGAAATGTATAATGCATTCCAATTACTTTTTAGCAAATGCTGTGTTAAACTGAACTAAATTGATGGCAACAATTTAGATAAACATTAAAACTATTTATGAGCACAACCATAAATACACAACCCTATAAAACCCGAAGTGCTACAAACGGTTTGCTATCATGTGCAAACATCCCTTAAAGAAATATCCATACTAAGACAATTTCGACAAAAATTGCACTTGTCTTGACCACCATCTTGTTCTCTACACCATCTCTCCAGCTCTGGTGCGAGACTTGAGCATCAACATTCACACACACACACACCTCAGTAGGCCTTGAAATAAAGAGCGATAGTGCTCACACTCCAAATTAAGAAGCAGGAAAGTTGTTTTCTGGGAAATCCTGTGATGCGGAAACACGCAACACGGTTCAAAAGAAACGTTTTGATGGACCCGGAATCTTTTAGTTAAGATTCTAATCTTTTAGAATCTTTTAGTCCTAAACATCTTCGATTAGGACCCGGAATCTTCTGTTCAGCTCAACAGAAGCCGATCGGCCCTAATGATATAAATGGATACAACATTTAAAAATCAAGCAACAGCAAGTGTCCACTGTTCAGCTGACCACATGACCTTCCCAGGTCATAATGCTGATGTTTTCTAGGGGGTTTGTGGGGTGAAGGTCATACTCCTGTGTGATTCAACACCGGTGCCCAGTCCGGATAGGTGTCCAGGCTGAGCAGAGGCGTTCCCCATGTGGTGAGAGCCAGGACCACTGTGAGGACTCCAATGATGTTCACACCCAGACCGGCCTTCACCTAGAAAAGAAAGCACAAGGTCAATATACATACAAGAGATAAGATATAATACATTTGAGATTCACTTTCAGTAGAGAAATTGTCCCCTGAAATATAGGCCATTGTACAGTCAATATGTGTCATTTTCATATAAAAAAAATGCTTTAATACATTTTGAGTATCAAATTTGCTTTAAAAAAAAAAAAAGTTATTGAACAGTATATCAGTTTGAGTAAAAGTTATACGTATATAAATTATGTATGAGTTTTATTTATATAAAACACAAACATAAAGAAAATCAATAACTTAATTTATTCACAAAACCAGAGAGGCGGGAAACTGGGGAATTTCTGCTGGATCCCATGAAATTATTTAAATGTATTAACATGTTATTTAAAAATTAATTTAACATTAGTTTTACATTTATTTCTACAGAGGTTTTACATTTATTTCTACATTTTAAAGCCATAATAGCAAAAAATGTTTAAAGAAATGTATTTTATTCTATGTGGTATGTGTGTATATTCAGAATTATGTTTCAGTATTATGTATTTAACATAAAAATAATAACATACACCTATATAGAATGAATGTATACTATTTATAATAAATGTTAGTGTAATATTATTTATAATCAGTAATATAAAAAAATACACCTACAATATTGATGAATGAATAGGAGGTGAATACGTATGTTACTGAAACATCTTAGAAACATTTACCTTAGCATCTTTTACACTTATCGAGGTGAATATTAATCACCAGTCGGATTTTAAAGCCAGCTGTTACTAAAAGCCCGTTATATGTACAGCAAACAGAGCATGATGACACAACTCACCATATCCATGCTAACAAGATGCCCATAAGTGAAGACGATTGCATTAGGAGGATTAGAAACAGGAAGCAAGAAGGAAAAGGACACACAAAGAGCTGCGGGAACCAGCATGTACAAAGGGTTGACTCCAATTGCCTCCGCCTGGCAAAAGACAATTATTTTGCTGAGACTGACACACACACACACACACACAACTAAAAATGGCCATTCTGTAGCTAGCATATATTAAAATGTCTGCCATACCAGTGGGGCAAGGATCGGCAAAAAGATAGTGATGGTGGCGGCGTTGCTGGCCACTTCTGTGATGGAGGTGACAATGAGGCAGGCGATAGTGACCGTGGCCAGAGGAGGAAGATTTCCCAAGGGGGTCAACAACTCAGCAACCCACGACGATAAGCCCGAAATCTGTCCGGAGGAGAAGAAATGAAAGACATCAGATCGCCATCAAAGGACGGGAGCAGAGTGAAGCTGTCAAAAAAAATAAATAAAAAAAAGAAACAAAATCACAGACTATGATGAAAACCCTGACATCATGCCTTCAAAGACACAGCAACGTGCCTTTATGCGCCTGTCGACGGTGACTGGAGTTGTAATTAAGCTGTTTGTCAAGCGGAATCCTGGAGAGTTCAGTGAATCTAAGCCCGTTTTGGTCAGCACTGTTAGCAGTGACAATTCCATGTCACTTTTTAATCCATTTTTGAATCCATTTATTTAATATCTGGGTTCAGAAGAGCTCAATCTCTGCAGTGGCGGGCCATCATGGCCTAAAAATACCCGAATCACATGAATTTTTATACATGAATGATGCTAATTATATTTTATCCAGAATAATGATATATAATATATCAGAATAAATAATTTTAACCAATCACATGCATCCATAATTTGTTGCCATGAAAGGAAGGGTCAAAGCATCCCAGAGCTTTGCCCCCAAACACCTTCACCTTGGATTCTGACAAGATTAATTATGGTGATATATATATATATTTCTTTAGCTAAGTTTTCTCTTTTCCTCTCTGAATACACAAATAAATACAGCCAATCTCATGTTTTAGATGCCTTGGAATGCTTTTGGACTGAGAAAAGAAACTAGATCACCCGAAGAAATTACCCGGCAAACACTTGGCACAGAAGAACAGTGGGCAGCGCTGTTGACACAGATTGCATGTTCTCCCTGAGCTTGCATGGCTTTCCTCCAAGTCTCCAGTTTCCTCCCACAGTACAAAAACAATTCAGGAGATTTGGAGTCTCACAGGTGTGAGAGTGTGAATCTATGTGTTAGTATGTCCCGCTCTGTGATTGGTTGGCCACCAAACAAGGTTGTATCTCCCATCTTCAGGAACAGAGTTGCTGGGATTGGTAAAGAAATGCACAGAAACTGCACAGAAATGCCACAAACAAGCCCTTTTTTGTGAAGCCATTTATAAACTAAAGACCAGTGTTGTAAAGTAGCCAAACTTTTTTGTTTGTATAAAATATAAGCAACTTTTACTCTCTACTTGACTACATTTTTGATTGAGTATCTGTACTCTTTACTCCACTACATTTGAGTGGACACTTACCATTACCCATTACATTTGATTGTACGCAACAAGTCTGCAATATTTTTTCACCCGGTAAATTTCTTGGGCGGATGAGGTGATATCGCCATCTTCAGGGGGCTGAAGGTACTGGATGCTATTTATGAGCTAAATTACGTGAATTAGCAGCTGCACTTTTTTTGCACATTTGAGTTTGACCGAGAGAGACTTTTTTCACTTTTTCTTAAATCTCTTTTCTGCCATTTTGAGTTTTGAGTTGAGGTGTTACATTTTATTTCTATAATGGGAAATAAAACCTCATAATTAAAGAGTTTCTTGTTTTCATATTTCTTTGTGTTTTTTTAGCCTAAATTTAGTACGAGTAAAATACTTAAGTTCTTTTAAAATTGGATACTTTTCATACTTGGATACTAGGTTTTCAGGTACTCTTTACATCTCGGCTAAAGACCTTGTGAACTCACCTTTGTGCCTTCAGCCAGAGCGAAACCTCCACCCACCAGCAGACTGATCTCCCACGGCATGCAGACCTGAAACTCCCTCCACGTGATCAAAGCCTCTGTCGGAAGATCAAGATCCTGTAGCTTAGACACTTGCTTGCTTTCTAGTGAGTTTGGATCAATGTATATTTTTCCATTTTTAGAAACAATCTATGGACCAACCGTAGTGTTGTGCGTTTGGCTTGTGTGCAGGGATGATGAAGAACAAGAAGCCCAGCAACAGGGCCACGGTGGCATCTGACGCATACCCTGGATAACTGTAGAAGCCCAGTCATTACATTATGATGATTCAATATTAAGTTATTTAATAACTAGATAAGACATTTATTGTGTATATACGGAATATAAGCACCCCCCTGGTTTTTCAGGCACAAAATAAATAAAAATGAATAAATAATAATATTCTCTTAGAAATTAAATTTTTTCTTTATTTAACAAACCTAACTTGTGACTCGTATCATTTTGATATCGCTTTATTTGAATATTAGATAACAAAAAGTTGATTCTAGTGGTCAGATCTGACACTGTGAAGAGAATCAAATCGAATTATTATTGTCCACTGTTTAGCAGACCAAGCGTTTTGATTGTGTCTGTTCCTTGGATTTTTTACTTCTTGGCCGTGTTCTTCATTTTTGACTGTTTTGACTCTTTCTGCGATTACACATTGCAACTGTTTGTTAGCGCTAATTAATGTTTCTTTATTTCTGTTATTGAGCCAATAAAAGCTTGTACTGTAGCTCGTCTGCCTACGGACTATTGTTTAACATTATGTAGACGCATTTGCATTTCCGCTCATTTGTGATTGTTCCTGACTTATATTATGACCGGGCTTATATTTAGGTGCATATTTTAAATCTGTGATTGTAAGCACCCCCCATGAGCATTGATAATTCAAAAAAAGGGATGCTTACATTCGCATAAATACAATATTCACAACTTGGGCCAAAATCACAATGAGGTTTCACTTACTCAGTAAACAGCGATGACCAACCGGGCATGAATCCCGGATTTCTTGTAAACCACAAAATTGCCATCAGGAAGAAGATGACAAGGGTGATAATCTCCTGGAAACTATCGGGAGAGATAACAGCATCTTCTGAGAGGCTTGAATAATCGCATCGCTAAGTGTCGTTAGCAGGAGCTGAGCTACAATCAGCCAGACACTCCAAATCTAATCTGCCAATGACTTTATCTATGCACATATTTATGCCGCTTTATACTTATAAACACCTAGACCTCATGTAAAAGAAGAAAATCCAACCTTATTGGACCAAGTGCGTTGTACTGATCCCGGAGAACTCTGGCTGCGTTTTTTTCCTTCTCTGACCGCCGTCTGGAGCATAAACTCTCCCGAAAGCTACAAGATATAAAAATAAAAAAAAAACACCCCAATGTGTCTTTTTTATTGCTTATATTTTTATGTGATCATATACGAAAAATACAATACATATGTTTGTACATAAGATGTGATTAAAAGACAAGTAGAAGAAAAGTGAAGATGCAGATGACAGTCTGATGTGAATTTGATCCATCCAATCATCCAACCATCTTCTTCGGGCCTGTCACGGGGTGGGGTCATGGGGCAGCAGAGACCTCCCTCTCCCTTGCCACCTCCTCTAGCTCCTCCAGGAAGACACAGAGGCGTTCCAGGCCAGCATTAAGACATAGACTTCACAATGTGCCCTGGGTGTTCCTCTTGGCCTCATCATGGTGGGACATGCTCAGACATGCTCTCCTGGGAGACGTTCAGAAAGTATCCGAAATAGATGCCCCAGCCACCTCAGCTGACTCCTCTCAGCTGGAGGAGAAGCGGCTCTACCCCGAGTTCTTGCCGGGTGTCAGAGCTCCTCACCCTATCTCTGAGGATGCGCCCTGCCACCCTGAGAAGGAATCTCATTTCAGCCACTTGTATCTGTGACTGCTCAGAGCTCATGACCAAAGGTGAGGGTTGGAACGTGAAATGATCGGTAAATTGAGAGCTTTGCTTTTTCAGATCCTTCTTTATCACAACAGAACAACAAAATCAACCTTAAACCCTTTTCCAGTCGAGGACCATGGCCTCGGACTGTGAGGTGCTGATCTTCAATGATGTGAATTGAAATGTTTAGATGAAAGGAATTTTGAAAATCAGGGTCAGAGAAGAGCAGCTTACTTAAAAGCAAGACACTCACTTGCTTCCAATGTACATCCAGTGCAAAAACACCCAGGATAAAATCAGCATAATTACGCAGATGGGCAGACAAAGCACGAACCAGTTTCCGAAATTAATCACGTCACAATCTGGGTAGTACCTGCACAACAAAACCAGAAAATGTGATGCTGAGGGCATCAAGGCGATGAATAGCAAAAAAGAAGTCTGTGGATCGCCCCACTTCATAGAAAGTAAACTCACTGATGGATGTACTCGGAAAAGATGAGGTTTGCGGATGTTCCTGGTAGCGTCGTCAAACCACCGATGGAGGAAGAGTAGGCGATGCAGAGCGACAAGCCTTTGCACATCATGTGATCTTCGCGCGTTTTGTACTTTGCGTTATAGTAGGGAGTCGGAGGCTATAAATAACCATAAATATCACTTCATATTGAGGACAGTAAAATGACAGTGTGTTAGTATGTGTCAGTGTCACCGTGTCTCACCTTAACATTTTCTGCTTCTTCATGAACCAACTGAATTGGCTCTAAAATTCCTGCTTCAATGCTGGAAAGGAACATGGAATCGTTTAGTGGCTCTAAATCATTTTCAATCTTGACTTTTCAATCTGCAACGTCTTTCGGTTTGGATTAAGGACCTTTTTTTTAAGTGACTAAAAATTGAATACAGTCAAACATGCATTCCCTGGGAACCCAGAACCTTGGTGTTGTTAACATCATATTTGAAAGCATGCGCCCATGGGGCGCATTTTTATTTAATGTAATTAGGCAAATAATTATTTTATTAAGTTATTCATAAGCATCAATATTTAATAATTTAGTAATATAAAAAAATTACATTTCAAACTAATTACATAAACATAAAATGATATTTATTAATGCAAATACATATACCATATTCATATTATAAAAACGTATAATAATAGTAATGATATATAATAAACATATGGTAATATTTTTACTTCTAAAATATCTATCTGATAATTACAACTATCAATTTTATTTAATAAGTTTGTTTTAGCTTTGAATTTTTTTAAATCCAATATTTTGTGATTTATGCATAATTCTGGGCAGTGAGATAGTGAGTTAGAGTATGGTAGATTGCTTACCTCTTTGTCTTCTCGCATTGCTCATGCTGAGCTTCAGCATCTGACAAAAACAAAAGGAGAGGGTTTATTTTTCCGCTGGGATTAAAACACGACTCCTTTATTAATAAACCAGCAGCATGCGTGCCTTACCGGAATCCAGCTGGAGCGCCGGGTTGGATATGCCCTTTACTGCCCTCTTGTGTTCAGTCTCCTCGCCTGAATTCAAGACCTGCTGGATAACAGCCTCCACAATTGGCATCACCATTGCAACAGTTGAGGTGTTGCTCAACCACATGGAGAGGAACGCACAACCAACCATGAAGCCCAGCATCAACCTGTGAAACGTTTCACGCTAAACAAATATGCTCGCGGCAATTCACCAAAACACAACGATCCAAGTCTTACATCCCAGGGTTGACTCCGACAGAAGTCACCAATCGGAGGGCAATTCTGCGATGAAGACCCCATTTCTCAATGGCGGTGGCTAGGCAGATGACCCCAAGCAGCAACAAGTGAAAGTCTTTGAAATATACAGAAGCCACCTAGAGAGTCAGAGGACGAAAAATCCAGTTGTATCCTCTTTTTATTCCACAAAGAACATTTTTATGCAGCAATAGTTTCAGAAGGTCAAGGCAGTACCTGGGAAGACTTCATGATCCCAAACAAAGGGAAGAGGAGGGCAGGAATCAGAGCCGTAACAGAAAGAGGCAAGACCTCCGTCATCCAGAAGAAGGCCATTAATATCAGGATGTAGGCGCATTCTGCTTCCTAAAGGACACGTGTAAGCGTTTACACGCACTCAGAAGACACTTACGAATCCATCAGAAATCATTCTAACAGATCTGAGAGAAGCGTTCTTATTAAATGCATGACTGAATATAGTATGAAATAGACATGCATATGAGGGATAATGTACAGTGTTAAGTATATATCAATACAGATTAGAAAAATGATTAAATAAATAATTACTGAAAATAACATTAATTAAATTGAACAAAACTGAAGTTTGAAAAGTCACATTTTCCCCAAAAAACGGAACAGAATCCCAGATTATTACTGTATAGAACAAAAATGTGTTCCAACAATAAAAACAAGATGTGTCTCTAAACACTCAGTGTACATTAAAAGGGTACAATTTATTATCCAGACTTTCTTATTCTTATTCAGGCTAGATTTCAGAATATGCATTTGCCTGATGGGTGTGTGTGAGTGTGTGTGTGTGTGTGTGTGTGTGTGTGTGTGTGTGTGTGTGTGTGTGTGTGTGTGTGTGTGTTTCTTGCCAAACCTTTCTTCTGATGACCAGCGGCAGCGGCAGCAGTGACAGTGGAGTGATGATGATGATGAAGGGCTTCATGAAGCTCCAGGAACATCTGAGACTCCTCATCGCGTGGCTGTGCAGCGGATTTCACTCGGTCCACAAATGAACACACGTCCTTTAGTGGATCTCTGTGTTTTAATAGCCAGAAAAAAGCCCTTTTGTCACACTGCCACTTACAACAATGATCTCTCACACAATAAACTAAATAAAATGATCTCTTACGCAGTAAATTGACATACATTTTACATTAAATTACATTAATTTACATAATAACCGTACATAAAGACTATGAAAAATTCCTTTGGACACTAATATGAAGTAAATGTCAGTAAGAAAACAGTACAATAACAATAACAGTACAAATAACAGTACAATAACTTTTGTATATGGAGGTATTTTCTTACATACCTGAGAACCAGAAACGGGGATTGATTCTTGTGTCACACTTCAACACTGCGGGATACATGCACTGCGTGAATTCCTAATTCTAATGATGTTTCACAGACACATTTTACATATTAAACAAACATTACAACTTCCCATTACAACTAACCGATACTTGTAGAACTAAAACAAAACCTTGCATTGTCTAAGACTGCGCATGCTCACTGCGAAGCGCATCATAACGCGCACAAAAGAATGACGCGTAGTTCTCAAAGAAAAAATGAACCAACTTAACCAACACCAGTGCACTTAAGCAAGCAATATAGAATCAACATTTACAACTTAACATCAATACACCGAACTTCCCACGGAGACAAGTAAAACTGTACCTGCTCTTTCAAATCTCTTCCCGAACAGTCGAGGTAGTGCGCTGCAGTGACGTCACTCCCGTGACACCAGGTGAGGTCACTTCCCGTAAATTAACATAAAGCAGTTTCCACCAAAAGAAAAATAAAACGGATGCACTGTAAAAATAACACTCTAACACGGCAAAGCAAAATACATTAAACGTTTGCTGGAATAATAAAAAAAAGAAAAATAGGCTCACATCATTACATCACATCACATCAGCAGCAACAGAGTCAGTTCAGGGACTTTGCCTTGTGGTGGCCTTTAAATAACCAGCCGCTGTTTAATCTTTGCCCTGGTGCTATCCGCATCCAGTCTTACTGGTCCTTTCCAGGCATGTCATAAGGCCTAATGGCCAAGGAGATTAAGATTTGAGATTAGACGCCCGCCAGTCAGAGCTCCGGTCGTTTCCTCCTACCTTGATCCACTTTTTTGGCCCATTTCATCATCGAAGTTTACAATAGTTAGCATGTGAGATTATAAAAGCATATTATGATGATCAGTGACCTGGAATTCACACCTTTTTCTGCCAAAAGATTTCGGGCCCTGATCCAGTGGCACACGGGGGTCCGTTAAACAACAACCTGAGGGACTTCAATAACACAAACTCTTGGAAAAGCGCACAGTAGGTGACGATCTGTACAGGGTTTATTTCCAGGAAATTAGAGCACTGATTAGCGGATTATAGATATTCAGGGATAAACAAACTGAGATTCAAATCATGCTCTGCTAAAGATTTGTTATTTTAGAATGCTTGCTTTATCAATTCTTAAATTTGAATATGCATACCTTATGGGTTTACAGTTACAATATGGATTACAGTAATAGTTTCAGTAAGGGGAATTGTAGTACAGAATGTTCTGAGTGGAACTTCTCTCTGCCCATCCTTATCTAGGTTTGGTGGACAGAAGAACTCCCTCTATGTCCTTCAAGCTTTGTGCACATTTGCTGTCGTTTCTTCATGCTTTGCCCGTCAAGTTATTTCCACTCTCCTATATAATAGAGCCCATGTTCTGATTGTACTCAGTGACTCTTGGGATGTGATTAAACCATATTGTTATTTTAACAAGCGGTTTCTTCATTCTCGGGTCAATCCAGAATTCCGTAGGTGAGGAGATTGCAGCTACACAAGAGAGAGACACACACGCCTCCGCAGAAATAAAAGAAAATATTTGCGATGAAAATTTAAAACCTCCAGACCTGCAAACTGCAAGTCTTACACAAGCAAACCCAACCAAACCCCCAAATATAGTTATGTTGATTATAAAAAACAAACTGGATGTTTTTCTGTAAATAAAGACACACAGGTATCTAAAATTCTAACTTTGAATGTATCCAGAGCAAAAAATATTGATATTATCCTATACATATACATCATAATATATAATAGTCATGCTATGTTTTAAGATACGATAGCATAAGCGTACGATTATATTTTTAGAATTAAAATCTAAATATTTAAGTTTTTATTTTCACTTAAGTTTTTATCATGATTATTATGTCATTAATATTCAAGCTTCCCAAGTAAGTACAGTAACTACAGTGGATCACATATTTAAAAGAAATTATTGGCAAAATGTTTCTTTTGTTTAGTCAATTGTAAATAAAAGTTGAAGTGTCACGCCTGTGACCTTTTACCCATTTCTATTTCAAATGCTTAAAGAAAGCAGGCTTCTTCCAGTTTGCACCTTGTATAATGGCAAATGTAAATAAATGAAAAACTTGAACCCAGTGGAAACAAAAGTTGCCCTGTGATTGTTAGAATGTCAGCTAAGTTCGCCTTCCTTTGCGACTGCATTACTAGGTATTTAAAATTCACGGTGGTGTTTCCTTGAAACATCATTGGATAACCTGCACACTTTATCCCGTCTGCACCATTACACATTAATCCCAACGCAAGTTTCCAGGGCAAAAATCTGCACATCTTTATCAAAGATTATATAAAAGTCCCATCAAAGTCCCATAGTTATCATTATGAACACAATAAAGATCAAAAACATTCTTAAGCGACCAAAGTTTGCAGAAGATATACTGGTGGGAAAAATATTTGTACTGGTAGGGAAAAGGGCCAAAAAGGTGAGGGACCTTTGGACGACTATTCTCTCTCTGATACACACACATACACACACACACACACACACACACACACACACACACACACACACACAGATTCTAAAAAAAAATAAAACATTAACGTATAACAGAAATGTAAGATAGCGTAAATTAACTTTGTAAGTTAAGTCATTTGACACGGTAAAGTGTAAAAAAAACATTCCTTTTACAGTAAAAAATGACAATTTAAGTTGCCAGAACTTTACAGTAAAAGGTACAGTATTATTGTTTTATTGGTTCCACAGGATTGCACACACACTAATAATTATTTATTTATTTGGGGCCATTGAAGACCCTCACGGTCGCCCTACTGCTGCGGTCAACACACAACAATTGTATCCACTCACAGCCATAGACACACACATACAAAATCACCTGAATCACATATTTTTGGACTGTGGTGTGAGGCTACCCACTGCTCCACCGCGCTGCTAGAACACAAACAAACACCCTGAGTCACTGAGTATTCAGCCAATCAAAACCTTTATGTGATACATTTCTGGTTTTTGTACATTTACTTATGCTTTATCAAAATGTGTTTTTTGACTACTTTTTTGTAATTGCTAAAATATATACAGTAAATACATGTATAAAATATTTATTTATTTACTTATTTATATGAATTACAGTTAGTATACTCACCCTGATGCCGAGTTCGAGACTCTGAATCTAAAGGAACAAATTGTGTTGCCATGGCCGCCGTTAAATGCTAAAGGTTTAGGGCGTTTCTGGGGACCCCTAGCGACCAACTGCACAAATAATACAATTTTATGTAGTCATTTATTAGATAAATTATTTTACTAAATTAATTTATGAAAATGTAAAATTTAAACGAACTTAATGAATGACTTATTTTCGCCTTTTTGAGGACATTGCGCCCCTTCTCTCTTTTACAGAGTGGCATATTCTGTGTAGTGAGTCTCGGACTGTCAGATGATGATCACTTTATAATTTATTTCAGATGCACTATAGATGTTGTATTTATTTATGTAAGGCTCGTGGGTGTTACAGATACAGGATAGACCATTTGTGACCAATTAGGAGCATTTCTTGTTGTCCATGTCATGCGAAAAAGCGAGCAAACTTTAACCATAAAGACAGGTCGCGTTAATTTTTCTTACATACAGATGCAGCCTCTCTCAATCATTCAATATTCCCACACGTGTGTGTTCTAAATGCAATCAATACACAAGTTTAAAACTATTTATTTTGTGTGAATTGTTCCCCGCAACCCAGTAATAGAAAAAGCAGCATTGAAAATATATCTTTATTCAGCTAATCACTTAAACACAGCAAAACTCTCCACAAAACGAGTCCTATAACAGCAGTTTTTCCTTTATCACTCTTCTGCTGACAAAAACATTTTGAGGACACAAACAATGACAAATAGAAAAGATCCAGTGGAAAATGTAAAATCTCACAAGAAACTCATTTTAATCAGTTCCAGACTTCAGATATTAATCCTGCCGAGTTGCGCTGTGCTTCACACTTGTTCTGAAGGAAACACAGGAGGAGGCTCTTGACCTTTTCTTATAATTGCATATCTTGGGTTTCTCACTTCCTGATTAGATCTCAAGCTATATATCATTTGTAAAAGCTTAGTTAAAACCTCTTGATCTCCTGCCAAAGTAAAAGCGCTGAAAGTTCCTAGAAATGAAATCATAAATTGCTCTTAACAGGGTTATAGAGTAATAACAGTTGAATATAGTGTTATTTTTCTAATTTAACTTTATGTAGGTTCTTACAGCCTTGTTTGTTCTCAAACACAAGACTACAATGGAAAATCTGCACAATTTTGTTTTTAACAGATTCTAAAAAAAACATCTTGGTGTACCAAAATACCAACAGCTAACATTGATAGAAATGAGTGTTAATAACATCAGTGTCAATATTGAGTTTGTCAAAATGGCCACTAGGGACCGTCAGTGGTGTCGGTACTTGAACGGACTTTGTTAAATTACTTTGTTAAAATATTTTGTTAAAGTATTTTTGGCTACTTTGTACTTGTACTGAGTATCAAAGTTACAAGCAACTTTTACTCTCTATTTGACTACATTTTTTGCACATTTAATTTGACTGAAGACCGACTGAGACTTTTATTTATTTTTTTTTTTTTTTCAAATCTACTTTGCCATTCTCAGATCTCAGAATCTCAGATCTGCCATTTTGAAACAATGAGGTGAAAACTTTAATTTCTACGTTAAGAGTTAGTAGAAAGAGTTTAAGATTTTCTTGTTTTTCACATTTCTTGATTTCAAAGTTTTATTAAAATTGGATACTCTACAACTTTTACTCTAGTCTTGAAATTGGTGACTTGTAATTACTTGTTTTTACTCAAGCCGTCTTGAACTTGTATCTTGTAACCCAGCCAAAGATCCACACAAGAGTCCATAGGTCCATAGGTATTTAAAATAACATGGCATTCGGGGTCCCACTTTAATCTAAATGCTAAATACACACACTGGTCTCTGGATGACATATTCAAACACTCAAAAGCCCTTTCTGACAACTTTCTGACAAAAATGTGATCATTCTCTTTCTATTTCCACACCACAAATTTATTTCAAAAGATGTAAAGACTTTGAAATATCAATTGGGAGGATTTTACTTGGTGGCCTGAGTGATGGGCTGGGAAAGCAGGCGCTTTTCAAGAAGAATTTGCTGGTTCTCATCCTTGTCTATGAATACAGCCATCAAAGGAATCTGAGAAAAGTACTTCCTGGCCATGATGTGCTTCAGCATGACGCTGCGAATGAACACCACATCATATGTCTGGGAAAAAAAGAGAGAAAAGGTAAAGTAAAGACAACTGCTGGCAGAGATAAACGTGTTCTGCATTCCAATAAACAGACTTATGGCTGAAAAGTTCTGGGATGGAAAGCTGCTGAAGTACCGTCTCAACGCTCTCCACCTTGAGGTGAACCTCTGCCTCCTCTCTTCTCAACAGGATGCAGTTCCACGGGCTCCAGTCCAAGTGTTTGTTCCAGCGAGCCAGCACCAAGTCTTGCAAATCCTTCCAGCTACTCAGTGCAGACTGAGCTCCCCACACCATGTCCACCAGATACAGCAGGTCCGTCAACTAATGAGGACAAAAGAACACTTTGGTCACAGCATAAAGACATCTTCAATTATGACGTACGAGTTTCTCACATAAAGACAATAATTTGACATAAAATTGTGTTTAATTGGGCCAGACACAAATCTTGAAGAACCAGAGTAAGTCCCCCATCCATCCATTCATCTTCTACCGCTTATTCCATTTCTGGGTCACGGCGAGTTAAAGCTAATCACAGCAACTTCGGTCCTGAAGCGTACATACTCTTATATAGAGTAGGTCTCAAACGGGTCATTCACATCTCATTACTTCTTATATTGTTTGCTCATCTGATCAAAAATGTATTTTGGTTCAAGAGTTTCATAGAACCAAAGAATGTGAAGGAGAATAAAAAAAAGAAGCACATTGCTCTGTGCACATCTCGTCTCTGTAGCCGATTACAAGTGTTATTGGAAATTTGATCAGGTTGAAAATTACAGTTTGCATACTCAGAGTTTACAACGATCTTCATGATAAACATTGTGTTCCCTTCGAAATTGATATTTCATTTAGAACAATAAAGGTCATAATGACATTTTCAAGTTACAAATCCTACTTCTTGTTTTATTTTGGCGAGCACGGGGGATGTCGCCTAATCCAACCTGCCGTTTTTTAGGTCCAAGGGGATCCAGTCAATGTGTACGAATAACCACCAAGAACAGAATTCATAGTCACGTTTGGTTATCCTAGGACTTGTTTCCTAGCCTCTGCTCAAAGGCCTTGCTCATTGTTTCCACTCACGTCATAGTCACATTCTAGATTTGTCCCGGAGTTATTGCTGGAACAAACCTCAAGTGTCCATGGTTATTGGTGATGCAGACCATTGAGTACAACGTTCTTTTTTATGCAATCTATATCAATCACAACAGCCATGCGTGATTGTAATGTGATTGTTAGCTGAACCCATTTTGACTGAAGTTGTCATTTTAGTTCATATTACTTAGTTAATCTCTTACTTGAGATTTAGTGTTTGAGATTTGAACATGCATCCTTTTAGTCACAACTCCAACTACCTCTTACCTCTTACCTATATCTGCCTTTGTCTAAACATTAATGACAAGGAGGCTCTATGGAATCAGATTAGTGCCAAAAATATCAAACATAAATTTCGAAGAAACGAACGAAAATGCTTCACATTTATTTTTTGCTTGCAATTACGTGCTCTTTTTGGGGGGTTTTTTTTTTTTTTGCTCGCAATCTTCACATTTTGAAACTTTTTTTTTCACTTGAGGATTTTCGGCCCTTACTCTGATTGGCTGGTGATGATTGACAGCTGCATTCACGGTAAGAATGTGATTGACTGGAATGGGGGGAGGAGTTTAGCGAGCAGTTAAACAATCTATTTCTATAAGACTTATTGGTTAGAAAGTGTCACCAGTAGGTTGCTGGTTCAATCCCAGTGTGTTTGGGTAAATAAGCACCTCATACCTGCAGAACGTAGCAGATTTCAGATATAGGGTTGCTCTGATTCTCGGTTTTCCGCAGGTTGGTGAGAATGTTTTTGTAAAGGGAAAAGTTCTTTCTGTGACGACCCCTGTTGTCTAGATCTACACAACGCTGACAAAGGCTTGTAAGAGCAGAGTTGGTTTTCTGGGTGAAATCCATGGATTTCAAGAGTCCATTGCAGTGTTGACACATGTATGTGCTCTTCATCCCGGCTGGATCTTCGCGAACCTGGAGAGAGCAAAGAATATTAAGCGCAAGTGATTAAAAGTGTACTTTCTGTGTTTTAAGAACTGGATTCGACTACAGTCAAGCGTATATTTTGGTTCAAACCTTCATCAGTCTGCCGACTTGAGGGTTAAAAGCAGGAGTTTTAATGTACTGGAGGAAAAGTGTGGATATTCGTCTTCTCAACCCTTCCATGTTCTTATCTTTCATACCCCGGACAATCAAATCCACTTCCCTGTTAATTAAGTCCATTAAGTCGCTTGTTAACTTGCATTTATGCTCCTGTTGACACAGAATAATGCGTGTAAAGAGAGAAAAAAAAATTTACACACATTTTCCAGTGTAAAGATACGTATACTTCATTTTATTATGATGATCGAGGTGCTATTCGCTATAGCAGGACTTTTATTTCGTAAAGTAGATCTTTTTCTCGCCACAATTAAAATTTGCCTGGTAATCTGCAAGGCCACAAAAACAATCAAAGTGTCTTCTTTTAGTACAGATATGGTAATATCAACAGTGCATGGCTGTCCCAATCTTGAAAGCAAAAGAATGCAGAGATGAGGCAATTTAATGAGTTACTGAGAATGTTTTACAGTTTTACAGAGTGGAATACATTTGCGAGACAGGCAACCGAGGGCATTTCGCTAAATAGAGCAGAGGTGACAAAAGTTACGCACACATGAAAATGTAAGTGTAGTGTAAAGGTTGCTTCTCACTTAAAAAAACAATAACAATCATTTGGCTGTTGTGTAATGCATTTGTTATCTCTATATGCAGATCACTCAGTCAAAATTAATATATTTAATCTGTGTAGGCAGGCCAAACCAGACAGCTATGTTAGATAATTAAGTTCAAGTTCAAGTTTATTTATAAAGCGCTATTCTTAGTTCAAGACCAACGCAAAGACGTTAAATTAAGACACAGAGTGTTGGGTTGAACACATAGAGTAATAACAACATGGAAACCTCTACCACTGTCATTACAAAGGAGACCAGTTGACCAGGTCTTTCTAGTTTATTTTCCTCGAGTTTTGGTTGCTAGCCACTGGTTCATAATGCCTTGCTCAGTGGTTCTAGCTGTGGTGGGCAGTCTTTTCCGAAGGCCTTGTAAATATCTGAATGAAATTAATATTTTTATGAACACTTAAGTACTTAAAAATGGCTTGTCCCCGTATTGTCAGTGATTTTGAGATGGCTGAAAGCATTTAACCAATCACATTTCACCAATCATTTGTTACTATGCAGGTTAAAGTCAAATCAGCCCGCCCACGCCTTCAGATTACAAATTGCAGCAGGCTATGCATTATATAATATGTTGTGAAGAAGCTATTCATCAACCAATCAGATTTCAAGCAGTGATCCATCGAGAAGCCAAAACGTCATCAAATCTTCGAACGTCATCGAATCTCAAGCGTCATCAAAATTTTAGCTTATTGGTTTTTATTAGTTTTTTTTTTTTTTAATACACACGGTTCTTTAGAATTCCAGGTTCTTACAATTTCCTGGACAAGGAAAAATGTCATGTTTATAATGAAATCTTAAACTAAAAAAGCCATCTGACCTGTACAGTTTGTTTAACATTGAGAAGAATATCCAGACGTTCTTTCTCGGTGAACTGAGTTTGAGTGACGGTATTGTACAGGTCTCGCAGCTCGCCGCCTCTCATGGTGAACTTGGTCTCCATCTGCACATCTTTACCATCCAATCGCTTCCACTTTATTGGCTCGGCACACTGAGAAATTAAATATTACAAGAATTTGTCCAAAACACACACAGTAAAGTAAATCAGATGTATCAGATTTTGTATACAGATTATATTGCTAATAAAACTATATTAATAACACACATAAGGATAATGCAAATACGTTAAGCAAACATAAAAGTTAAAGACACATTATTTTAGTCGTATGGTTTATTGAAAAACCTTGTTGAGAAAGGCTTGAATAGCCATCTCGTGTTTCTTCTCGTTCGCAGCCATCCTCTTCAGTTCTACTGCGGCGATGATTTTGGTCTCTTGCTTCAGCAGATCACACAGCGCTGCCTTCCTCTCTTCGCCAGAGAAGATGCTTTTGATACGATCCTCTTCCTCCTTCCTCCATTCTGATGAAGACATTGATCCATCACACTGACTTGCATTACAATCTCTGGACATACAGCTCTTATGTTTCCGTCTTTATCAATTAATAACTGAACCATTCAGCAAACTTCACATCTATTCCAGCTTTTGGTTTGTAATTTAAAAAGCCTCCAGTCTGCGATATGCTTTCTTAATTGAAGAATCTTCACAAAGCTTTTGGTGGCAACATCAGAACTGCAACCTGGAATTCAAAACTAAGCCTAAATCTGTTCTGTCCGATAAATGCCCCCAAAATGTATATACTGTATTTAATCTCATAAAAATGATGTACAGTGTCTAACTAGGCCAGAGTTTACAACTCATTGACTGTTCTGAATTTTATTTTATTTTTTTCATTCTATATTTCTTTTCATTGTAATTAGTGGTTAGGCAAAGAAAAATATATTTTTCAATATTTATATACTGTAATTAAGAATAATATATACAAAAAGCCCAAGGTTAAAGCCTGACCCAAGAAAGTGGTAAAATATAAAAAATATATTTTAAAAGTTAATATTTTCATTTGTACTTCTATGAACCTTCTAGTTTTTTAATTATTTTTCTGTTTATAGATTCCTTTTTTATGTTCTATAAATATACAAAAAAAAAACTTGTATATTTATGTTATTTCCCTATAACCCGAAAATGAAAAAGTGGTTAAAAGAATGGATAAAAAAAAACACATTTTCATAATTCACAAAGTCTCTTGTGTCTTGACCAAAAAAAAATTAAACCTTTTTTAAAAAAGAGAAGGTTTTTTGAGAGATATTTGAGAAGGACGACACAGCACTGACACAGATCTGATTTCCCGTCACATTCACACATGCAAACTTACTGTTTAAAGCTTCATAAATATATTCAAAGTCTTTCTTGTCCTCTGGATGCATCTTGCGGCGAATATCGTCCTCCATCTTTGCGATTCTCTCCTGCTCCTTTCGGTTCCTTTCGTTCTCCAGCCAGATCCGATGCAGCTCTCGAGCTCTCCTCAGGTCTTCAGTGAAGCACTTGGCTAGCCAGCGTCTGAGATACGACTGCAGAACAATGACCTGAGGAGAAGAAGACCAGCCGGTTTGAGCACTGACCAGAAAGACGGACTCCGTGACCATCATACGGCTCTCAGCCTGGTGTTGTGGAACTCTTCTGCAGTGACGTAGGTTCCTGGTGTGACGAGTTTGTCCTCTATGTTGGACACATAAGTACCGACTGTGGTCATCTGAGACGCGTTGATGCGAAGGCTCTGCTGGTACTTGTTCTTCAACACCACCGTCTGATCGAACAAATACAGCAGGTGAAATCTCAGCTTGCAATGTTTAGACTTACGCAAATGTGTTTATCTGGTACATTTTAAGTCGCTTCTTAAAACACATCTTTTTACCAAATATTACTTATGATTTTATTCTCTTAGTCTATTTATCTCTAGATTTCAGTTTTTGCTGTGTGATTTTACAATTTGTACATTTATATTGTGTGTAAGGTGTCCTTGAGTGCTTAGAAAGGCGCCACAAAATAAAATGTAGTATTATTATTATTATTATTATTATCATTATTATTATTATTAATGTTATCAGTGTAATGCAAACGCAAAGGCACCTGAGAGTCCCTGCAAAACGTCACAATCCCCTTGTCCGGCCTTTCCTTTGGGATGGTCTGAATGGAGGCATGATGGTACTCTGCTTTTGTCAACTTATTCCGATATCCTCCGATGAACGCTTTTTTCTCCGTCGTTTTCTCGAATTCGACCACCACGTCCTTGCATGTGTCAATGTCTTGGAACAAGAGTGTGTCTATGTTATTTCTACAGCCAATAGTTGATGAGTAAAGTAGTGAGAGTTTGTCCATATGGCCACTAGGAGCCGTATCAAAACTGCACCGTCTAGTTACACACACAAACCCGGAGCAGTGGGCAGCCTTAGACACTCATGTCGACACTCAAAGACCTGCAACGCCTGAGTTACAAGTCCAACTCCCTAAATTCACTTTTCCTCTGCTTAAGATGAGAATCTAGCTTTACCATCGTATTGGTACGCCCTTATTGTATTCATACAATATATTTTTATCAGATTACGTATTTTAATTTGGGTCCCACCATGTGATGATATGGTGTGTTAATACTATCCCAAGCAATCTCCCATAAAACGTTCAAAACATAAAGCAAGTTCAATTTTTGATTATTCACTTTTAAGTTCAAACAGGCAAGTTCTAGAAATTGACAGTGGCGTTTCATATAGATTGTCTAGCTCACAAACGCGCTTGACAATATTATTACCGTAATATAATTTCTCTCAAATAACTTGTTTATTGGCTATTCTAAATCTTCATGCTCAATCATCACATTGACTTTTTTAGATATTAGAATTATTAGAAATATTGTCTTTGCACTGCCTTTGGAGATTAATGATATCGTTAATAGACCGTTCTGTGTTCTGTCATTTTATTATCATTTTATTTTCCAAGACAGCACATATTAAATCAAATCATCATTAATCAATAAAATGCATAGACACTCGAGAAAGATAAGCACAAACATTATTCATTTGAAAACATTTTTAAGCCAATGTTTGATTTCTAGACATAATCTAGAATGTGGCATTTCAGTTATTAATTTTGTAAAGTACTGATGTATTACTTTGTTTTATTGTACACGAGTACAATAAAGAATCAAACCCCATGACTTTTGCTATAGTTTCTTATTTTGTTGACTGTATTTTTTCTAATTGGACTGTCGTTGCGATTTTTTACAACAAAGTTGACTTGATTTGACTTTACCTTTTTGCACTTTAACGGTGATGACATCGATAGGGCCACGCTCTTGATGGGGGAGGACTGGCCTCAGGGGTTTCGCTGGATCAACGGAGCTCATCTCAAACTGGACCGTATCCAACGGTTGTACACCGACATCCATCAACCTTTGCCAATCTTCTACAACATCATCTAGAAATAAACAAATGAACTCATGCTCCCTTCAAAACCTTGACTTTATGTTTGAAGCACAATCAATTCTAGAGTTTCTTACCGTTTAATGTGATTTGTATGTTGTACGGCGAAAGTTTCAACTCAGCAGAGATGTGTACTTTCAGATCCAGGATTGTGTAGCCAATTGTGAAAGGAAGTGTCACTACATGCTTTTGTGGCATCACCAACACTTTTACTGGATGAAAGACATAATCATGGGAATATTTAGAAGGGAAAAAATACAAACATAGGGTCATGGGCGGCACAGTGGTGTAGTGATAGTACGCTTGTAGAATGGCCTCACAACAATGACTTCCGATCTGGTGCTTTCTGTGAAGTTTGCATGTTACTTTACTGTACTTGTACTTTCAAAAATATAAGCAAGTTTTACTCTCAACTTCATTACATATTTGATTGAGTATATATAGTCTTTACTGCTCTACATTTGAATGAACACTTACTGTTACTTGTTACATTGTGATTGTGCGCGACAAGCTGGCATCTTTTTTTTAACCACGGTTAATTTCTTGGGTGAATGTCACCATCTGCATATGCTGAAGGTATTGGAAGCTATTTATGAGCTGAATTAGCGGTTGCACATTTTTGCACATTTACATTTGACGGAGACTGACATTTTGTTGTTTGTTAAATCTATTTTGTGCTGCCACTTTGAAACATTGAGGTGTTAAACTTAATATATATGTATATATATGTGTATATATATATATATATATATATATATATATATATATATATATATATATATATATATGGTGGTTTTGAGCCTAAATTCAACTTGTAACTTTTTTACAGTAGGGTTTTTGTACAGTATAAGTATCTGTAGATGTAAGTATGGTTTTCAGGTATGCTTTACTTTACATCTCTAGCATGCTCTCCCTTAATTGTACACATTCTCCCACAATCCAATTAAAAACAAAGAAACACTACATTAAACACATACTTTCAGAAGAATTGGAGTCTAGACTTGCCCATAGATGTGTGTGCAAATGTGTCTGTGTCCCGCTGTGCAAATGATTGGGTAACTCCAGCTCCTCATGACCCAGAAAAGGAAGCGGTTAAAAAAATGGATTGGTTATGTAATCGTTTGCTACTCTTATCATGAAACTAGCTCTCATGCTACTATCATAATGATACTACATTTCCTGAGATTTTTGATTCACACATTAATCGAGTAAACCAGGAACGCTGCTGGCTGATTGGTTGTTGTTGTTGTTGTCTTGCTTTAATGTTTCGTTTTACACATAGATGGAGTAAAGTAACACAATCCGTTACCTGTCGCTGTTTCTTTTGCGGAGTCCCCTATCACAGGTATGCTACCGTACTCCATTTTTTTGGGTTGGATGTTTTTGTTTTCTCCTGGATCGTGATCCTGTAAAATGTTGGCTGAGCGCGTTTCTGTCTCCATTTTGATCAGATCGGGTTGTTCTCCCTGTTGTGGATCTGTCATTTTTTGCTGTTGTGGAGTTAAGACTTGCGATTTGATTCACTGACTTACACTCACACCTAAACGCTAAAAGTAGAATTTATTCATGTATTTCTCTCTAATGTGCTTCAGGAAACACTCGACACCAGACTCGCTTCACCGGGAGCGTATGTGTTTGGACGCTGCTATGGAAACCTTGTTGCGAACGTATGATTCAGGTCGTTCACTGAATCGACTCTTTTGAACGAGTCTTCCAGATCATTCAAAGAATTAAAACCAATAGGAATTTACAGAACCACTGTCCATAAAAATGATTAACAGACCGAATGAAACGGAAAAATTCGATAAAAAATTGCCTGCAAAATAGCGTAAAATATGTCAAGATGACAAAAAGCACTGCATTCAATTCTCCGATTTCTTCAAATCTGAGTTCGTTTAATTTAAAAAAAAAATCGATTTGCAATAATTGCAATATCAAAGCATAATAAAAATGAAACAGCACGAAAATGAACCCTAACCCTAACCCTATAGTGAAAATATATGCATTGCCATGCATTGTAAAACTAATAACAAAAATGAATATAATTGGGAATTGTTCATACATACTGTAATGTAATTTAATTCATGTTTACATAATGTAATTTATAACATTGCTAAAATTAATGATTTTTTTTAATGCAGAATAGTTTTGCAGCCTTACATTTTGATACTAATCTATCCATCCTCAGTTCTTAATACCTTTAAAAATACAGGCTAACGATGGTTTGGCTGGACAGATTGCAATATTTAAACACTTTTACTGGAAATTATTTTGCAATAGATATAAAGCGATGAATTATTGGTTGACAGGACAATCTGAGAAAAAGAGAAGTGTTTTTAATTTAGTGAAATGTAAACACGCAGATTTCATATGCATTTGTTATGTACATGTAAAGTTAGATTATAGCTTCAAAATTATTATTATTATTATTATTATTTATAATAATAACTAAAACATTTGAGAGTTTAACAGAATCTGCAATAGTGGAAAGGTTAAAACAGGAAGGAAACTTGTTTTTCTTCACTTTTTTAAACCGATTGACCTATACCTGAGTGGATGAAGTGACCTGATGAAGCAACTGGACACAGTCATCTTCAGTGAGTTCACTGAGTGCAAAGACGCTCAGACATAACACCTTTAATTATTTGCTCAACTCACTGTATGCGGCTCATGTTGCCTTAAAAGTGAAGAAAACCCCCCACAAGATGAATAACGCTGTTGTTTTACTAGTTATTGTATAGTCTTTTTTTTTTAGACTCATAACGTGTCGATGAAAGATCATAATTCACTAAATCTAGTGTTTCTTTTCACCTAACAAGTGATGTGCAAATAAATTATAATCCATTAAAATCCATTTAAATACACATATTTTACCGTAAAACACAGTTTTATTGCATTACCGGCAAGCTGCTTTGTTTTTTACACATGCATCTTGACATTGTTTATTTTGGTATTGTTCTGCAAAACAACAAAACGGTATGATTCTGTATATTGGTGGATAAAAACGGCTGGGAATCTTTTTTACAGGATGCTTTTTGGAAGCCACAGCTGCCAGTAGATTACAGGGATTTTTAACAGTATATTTAAATATCAAAGTGGGGTCAGGATCCAGATACATGTCTCTGAAAGACGGCAGTCACAAGTGTGAATTACAGTAACTTTAAAGCAATTACAGTATTTTGCAATTGTCTGCTATAATTGCACGCTGCATTTCTTTCTTAAGTTGATCAATTTAATACAGAGCAATACATAATTTTTTAAGAAAATGTTAAGACCAACTAGTCCGTACCCTGTGACCCCCACCCCTCCCCCCAGGACTGTTCATTCAACAAAAAATACTCAATTATGCTAAATTACAGTCCATAAATATCGCATTTTACGTTGCTATTGCACCTTCCAGTGTGAAGAACGAGACTAAGGTTATTTCTTTCATTTTTAATTGTTGTTAAAACAATTAAACACGTTTGCATTAAATTCAACCAGATCAGGTTAAATTCTGGTTGAATTCATATTTTCATTCATATTCTTGTTTATCCATATACTTGCATTAGCAGTCCTTGCACATGAATTTGGCAAATATGGGGTCAACTGTCATTTGACAAGTCGAGCAGCGACACGAGAGCAGGTGAAGGCCAAAATTAGACGGCAGAGGGATTGTGGACCACTCGAATGCAGATCGAGTGCAGCTCAACTCCTGCACAACCAGGCGTGTGATTCCACTGGAAGAGTTTCTCAAGGTGAGATTAGAGCTTTTGTTTACCGTTCAGTCGAGCGTGAAGGTTCAGGCGGAAGAGGAGCTTGCACATGGCCTGGATTAGCAATTCCATGAAATTTCGCAGACTTCAAGTTTTGGGCAAAAATGAGTGGGAAATCTTTATTGGAATTCTATGTAATCATCTTGAGAAGTTGGATGACTTGAATCGCCCTTCTGCGGAATCATCTTTCTGGAAAATGATTAGACATTTCATAGAACGTTTCACCTGAAGTTATGACAATGCACTTTAAACTTAAAAAACCCACCTCAAATGACAAATATGTGCTGATTGAACCATCAAATAGCAATTGTGTTTTCATAAGGCTTGTGTAGAAGAATGGATCTGGAGGAGGATGACGATCTTCTCGATGTTGCGGTGCAGCTGAGCATTGAAGAATCGTGTAAAGACATCACATCCTCCGAAAGGTCTGATGGTCAGATATGAATTTACATTTTTGGCTCCTGAAAAAAAGCAAAGTGTGTGAATGACATTACATCATCTTTAACATTTTTTCAACTTGCCTATTTTCAGCGTGGAGCATCAGAAAATTCTGGACGCAATTTACAGAGGTGACAGTCCGTTTTTAATGTTATACTGTAAATTGATATAAACATGCAGGAAATCCCATTTTTTGGTTATTCTTCAGATTAATACATTAAAACAAACTGTACTACATGTGATTAAAGAATAGATTTAGAGGTTATGTAGGTATATATATACATATTAATATTACATATATGATTGTAGTTGTATAATATTTGTTATATTTCAATATTATACTATAATAATTGTATAATTTTACTCCATATAGGTGACCTTTTTGCTCTTCAGGAGCTCTCGGACTATCCTGCTGCTTTCACCGAGATGGACAACAGGGGCTGGTACCCGCTCCACCGGGCCGCGATCCAGCAGTCCGTGCAGGTTCTGGAGATGGTTCTGTATGGTGAGGAAGATCTTCTCACAAAACTCCTTGACATCCATTTGCCTTTTCAGGATTCTTGTGATTTCCAGGAATTGTGCAGTTCATAGATTTCCAGGAATTTGTTGCAAAGAAATATTTTTTTTTTGGAAATCACATGTGCGGTTCGTTAGAAGCACAATTTTTGCACGATAAAAAACATTGGTAAATTTCTGAATGTTTAAGTTGTTAATTTTGAACAAGTTTCAAAAGATTTTCCCTTGCAAAGTTTAGTTATTTCCTGATTAACACACGACATTCCTGCAGAATATAGGAATCATAAACCCAAAAACTATACATAGAATACCTGTATTCCAGCTGCAGAAATGCTTCTTTACGTCCCTAAAAAGTGTTCATTCTATATTGTTCATCCTTACAAATTATTTTCTGTAAACCAGTTGTTGCACAAATGATCTGAAAGTTGTGCCGGGACATTCTCAACACAACAAGCCTTTTTTTTCCCAAGCTGTAGAACTGTCTTTGTTAAGGTCTTATTATAAGGTCTTATTATAAAAAAGGTGTCTGACATTTAAAAACAAATATAGAATTTTTTTTATTCCATTGATTTATTAATTCCATTGATATTTTAAATGTTAAACCACTTTATATTTGTATTTTGGTATATTGTTTTTTTAAGGCATGTTTAAACAGTATATGAAATACTAAAATTTGAAAAAAGTTGATTGAAATACAGTCTATATTTGTAGTAGCTAAAGTAGTAGTGGGGTTGTCATCATCCATATGACTCGTCCAATACGGATTTCCAGCACCCGATGGAACCCTGCTTGAGGAACTGATTATCAACCATTGCTTTTGCTCAGTGACTAACTGGTTGACTGGGTTGAAACAGGTTCCTACAGACTGACGCTAGAGCAGGAAACTTCAGATGGAGAGACGTCGCTGACTTTGGCCACTCAGGCTGGGCTGGTGGAGATCGTCAGAACCCTTCTAGAACACGGAGCTTCACCCAACAAGCTGAACAGCAGAAACGAATCTCCGCTGCTTCTGGGTGGGTTTTGTCTCGGGTGGCCTCCTGAAACACTGCGTCTCCTTCAGCTTTCATAACCCGTTGGTGTTGTGCTTTGCAGCCGTGAGAACCGATTCCTTTGACCTCGCCTTTACTCTTCTGTCACGAGGTGCAGCCGTCAACCAAATTTGTCTTAAGAAGTGGACGGCCCTTCACGAGGCATCCAAGGTGGGTTGCATGGACATCCTCAAGCTTCTGCTGCGACACGAGGCCGACCTCTCAGAAACCGATGAGAGCGGAGTGACGGCGATGGCGGTCGCAGCTGAGCACGCCCAAGCGGAAGTTCTGGACATCCTCATTCAGAACGGTGAGAAGAGAAAGTGAAACGAACATGTTTAACGTCCTAAACTCTTTTTCCTTGAAACCTCAGGCGGCGACGTAAACGCGCAGGCGCCAAACGGAGACACGGTTCTATATGACGCCGCCGGTTCCGGGAATCCAGATTGCATTGAGCTTCTGATTCAAAACGGCGCTGATCCGAACGTCGCTAATCTTTCCTCACAACTTCCTATCCACAGAGCAGCCTATGAAGGGCACTACTTGTGAGTTGAGACACCACCAATTGCTTGGATTTGTCTTGCTTTTAAAACAAACTATGAATCCTGGTTGTAGAACGAATAAAGTGCGGTAGTAACATAACAGGACCCCAGAAATACTGATTTTTCTCAGAAAAAAAGTTTTTTTTCGTCTTCGCAAATTAAACACAGGTCAAATACAGTTGAAGGCGAAAAGGCATCTTAAGACAAAATGTGGCCACGCCCATCAATTATGAGGTCATCCAATGCTAGGGCATGTATGACATCATTCATGATGACATCATTCACAGATAGAACTGTTTCTGCCACTTCCTGAGACAACAGCTCAATAATTGTCCTTAAAGCGACTAAGAAAAACAACAATAAGGCAAAAAGCGTTGAGACTGTTGATCTTCACAAGCTCTTGTGTTCCACAAGACATGTCCACAGTTTTTAAAACGAGACAAAAACGACTCTCCTGCTATCTGATCACATCAAATGCTTGTCAAAGTCATAGCGAGCGTCTAATAATGACATCCTGTGTTCAGAGCCCTGAGGATGTTTGTTCCTCTGACCACGAGAAGAGCGCTGGAGCTCTCAGGACAAAGCCCCATTCACTCGGCAGCAGACGGAGGTCACGTCCAGTGTCTGGAGCTGCTGCTGGACAAAGGCTTTGACGTCAACGCTCTTCTGGACACACACATCTCGGAGAATTACGGGGACATGAGACTGACTGCCCTGTACTTCGCCGTGTCTAATGGGGACGTGACTTGTACCGAGATGCTGCTGAAGGCTGGAGCTCAAACCCATCTGGATCCTCTGCGCTGCCTCCTAGTGGCGGTGAGAGCTGGACGCTACGAGATTGTCAAGATTCTTCTGGCCAATCAGGCGGACGTTAACTGTTACTTCAGCGCCGTCAATGACACGGTGTTTCCCACCGCACTGCAATACTGCCTGAGAGACGAGATGATGATGCGGATGCTGCTCAACAGCGGTTACGATGCCGGGAAATGCTTTCAGTGCGGCCATGATTCAACGGGGGGTCGTTCTTCACCACACCTCAGCGAAAAGATTCCAGTAAGTTCCACTGATGGCGACGAGTGGGCACTCACATACTCGTAAGACGGATGCCCTCAGAGATAAGTGCGGTGCTTTAGCACGAAAAAGCAAACAAGGCTTTGTTGTGGTCCAGGGGTGGAGAGTTGGGTCCCGATCAGGTGGGCTTCACATCTGAGTGTCCTTGAGCAAGACACTGACCCCCACATGCTCCCTGACACCATGACTTAAGCTGCCCACTGCTCCTGGTTTGTGTGTGTGTCACTTCACAGGATGGTCAAATGCATGGCACACTTTCAATACTGCCCCTAGTGGCCATATCGACAAACACACTCACTAAATAAATGCAACAATCCTACGGTGCTTCGTCTCACAATTTTTTTAAATCAAACTTTTTTTTTAATCAAAACTTTAACATTGAAAATCGAGCCAAGCCATTGTTCCGTTCTCCTTCAAAGTGTGAAAAAGTTCAAGGCCACAATCTTTATAAAAAAAGCTTGTCACACATTCACGCAGCAATAAAAAAAAAAAAGACAATCATCTTTAGAAAGCACGTAAAAACAGTAATTTTAGAATCAGATTAAAAATAAAATGTTCTTTTATAATTCCCCCCTAAAAAAATTAATAATCATATCATTAAACACAAAACATGTAACATTTAATTAAATGATTTAAATGTATATTAACCTCATTTATTTAAAAATGAGAACAGGCATTTTTTTTTTTTACAATTTCACAATTTGACATTTTAATTAATGTTGTTTTTATAGCACTTTAATTACCGTTTTTGTTTCTTTGTGCACATTTGTTCTACTGCGGACATTTCGATTTTCCTATTTTTGATGCCGCTGTAAACACAAAAAAATCCGCATTGTGGGACTAATAAAGTCATTACTTATCCAAAATGTTATCATCAAACAACGCAACCGTACAAAATATATAGTTTAGTGTCGTGTTTTATATTAAAAAAATGTATTTTTATGTTTTGCTGTGTATTTTTTGTGATTTATGTATTAAAAGTATCGTTCATCCCAAGTAAATTCATCCCTCTTCCTTTCCCCTTTAGTTCTGTGACTTTATCAACGTCTCTTGGCTGCTGCCGTTCTCCGGGAGAGCTGTGCAGGTTCTTCTGGACTACGTCAGTTATGTTTCTATCTGCTCAAAGCTGAAAATGATTCTGAAAAGGCAAAGAGAGTGGGCTGAGATTTCAGAAGTTTTGGGTGAGTGCAACGTACAACATGGTCAGGTTTCTCAATAATGAGTTCGATGTTCAGATCTTGACGTTAGAGAAGTCGAGAAATTACTTCAAAAATAATGATCTAAGTCTAAACAAAATAATTGTTTCAGTCCTTTGTTTCTTTTTCAGAGAATCCTCGGCCACTGCAACATCTCTGCAGGCAAGTCATCAGGAGAAAACTGAGCCCACCCAGACTGGGAGACCCCAGCTTCATAGACTGTGGTCCGTTTCCACCCGGACTGAGAAGTTTCTTGATGTATAAGGAGTTTGATTTATACGGAAGAATCATGTTCCAAGACGAGTGATGTTCTCCATAAAGAGCATTTTTTTTTTACAACACAGGATATCAAGAAGAAAAGTATTTCTTATAAATTAATAAAACAGTGTAACAATTTAATTTTAATGTGCGTTTTAGGATTTTTGATAGAAAATAAAGAATATTGATCAAAATTAAGATCTAGTAGTGGACAATAAATTGAGATCACACATTAACTAGTGGAATTAGAAAATAAACATTTTTATAATTTACCTTAAACATGCATCATTTTTGTATAAAAGTTGCTTCTTATTCAAGCATAACGTAGTTTTGACATTTTTATCTTTATTACCAACGTTTTATTGTGTCGTTGTGACTTGTGTGACAACACATCACGCATTAGTGTTAGTTAATCCAGATTATCGCATCTGAAGCGGTCGTCTGGATTGATAACTCGACGTTCTGTCGATATTACATTTCATTAATCTTTGACTTTGTGATAAACTCGACACCACCACAAGCAGCCGGTGTTAGTAGGACAGAGACTATAAACTCTGAGAACTGATTAAATACTTTTGTAAAAATATAAAAGGCAATTATCTGAAAGCTTAAAGAATAACTTTAAAGTTTGTTTGTTGGAAAAGCAAAGATTGTTTAGCTTTTTATTAATCATGATTCCGCACTGGTGAAATTATAAATACCAAGATTTAAAAACACGAAAAATACTCGAAAAACAACAACACATTTTTTTTTAAAAGAATTACGGAAACCAAGATCAAAACAGTTTGGCTCACTAACATTTACAGTACACTAAAATTAGTTAAATAAATACATTTTTGAGGATTTTGAGAAAAAAAGTTTGTTAAAAAAAGGGACCAAACCCCACATGCTGTTCACCGCCACGGCTTAATGATGCCCACTGCTCTGGGTTTGTGTGTGTGTGTGTGTGTGTGTGTGTGTGTCACTTCGCTGGATGGGTAAATGCAGAACACGATCTTGATACGGTCCCTAGTGGACATATTGACAAACTCACTCACTCCATCACTTACGGTACTTACAACAACACACAGGAGCAACAGGAACACAGGGCTCAGGTGAAAGAAAAAAAAAGAAAGAGAGACTAGTTCACTGCAGCAGTAACGATAAACTCCTGAAGTACGAGATTTAACATTTAACCAGGACAGTTTTAAGAGGTTGAAAAAAACACTTGGTGAACAATACGATTCCACAGGAGGAACTTCCATTCTGGAAAGCAGTGGAACTCCTGGCTAAAGATTTCTCAGAGCCGGACAGCTAAACATTCAGTGTGAATCACCCATTTCTACCCAGAATTCAGTGATTTATTCAGTGTCTAGCTGCGATTATTCAGTTAGCATCAAATCATTAGCCAGGCAGTGGGAAAGACGGTGCTAACAACGTTCAGAGAACTTTTATTATACAATATTCAATTAATTATTTTTTGACCACACTTTAGTTCAAGTGAAATTAATAAAAACCAAAAATGAAAAGGACATTTAAGTAAAAAGTATTTTAAATGTGTATTTAATCTAGTTCAAGTGTAAAAATAACAGACCCTATGTTGGGTCCTTTGTTTGACTTAAACCTGCACGTGTAAGGTTCAAAATATTTGGAGTATATTTAAAATATTTAATATTTGAATGATACTGTTATATTTCAAATATAATTAATTACAAAATAAACATTTACCTATTTTTACCGTACAATTTACCGTAAAGTGCATAATGTTTACATTGCTTTTATTTCCACTCAAGAACAAAATGGTGTTATACATAGATACATTTAATATTTTAATTGCTATTTTTTGCTTTTTGTAGAAAAATGTATTTCCTTTCAAATTTTGGTTCGACCATTCGAAAAAAAAAAGGGCACTGTATATTTAGAAATTTCAAAAACTACAACAGAAATGCACAACGTCACAAAAAAAAAAAAAAAAAAAAAAAAAAAAAAAAGAAACAATATCTCAGGTTTGTAAATATTATCATTTATTTATTTATAGAATTTAGTGTTTCCATTCCAACCCGCTTAAAAATTCACGTCTAATGTACAATTTCTCCGCACTATCCGTACAGGACAGCAGTTTCAGACACGCGATACTGTTAAACCAGCATTATTCCCACAAAAATGTTCATCCGCCTGTTTTTATTTCCCATTAACGTGAATGTAGTTGTCAGTCAAGCGCAGCTTATGAAAGCCTCTAACTACTGGAGGTTTAAAATCATCATGAAGTGCTTTTCTTTTTTCTCTTGATATGAACGGACCCATGAAATGATGGCTTTTGCAATCCGGAGCGAGCTGCTCTCTGGACCCAACCAGTTGAAATCGACAATATATTATTTTACGGTTAACAAAACCAAACATCCAAACCGCCCGATGTACATGACGTGCGACGTAGCGTGACTCCGATTGCGGTTACCACAGAAATCAGAATTCTAGTGTTCAGTCGACGTGTTCCTAACCTGAAGTGAATTTCCTTTGTTATTCGTGCAAAAATATATATAGGCTTAATATATCA
>MU204410.1:6006253-6057988 GCA_017309775.1 Paedocypris sp. Pulau Singkep | reverse complement strand
AAAAAAAAAAAAAAAAAAAAAAAACAAGTGAAGAGCAAATCTCTATTATGTCGCTTTTCGGAGTGAAAACCAAATGCATCTGTCCATTTTCTGAACCGCATTTTCATTTCTGGGTTTTGGGGGGCTGGCGCCAATCTCAACAAATCTGGGCCTCAGGGAAAATACACACCAGGGATTTTGTGACTGTGAGAGGAAATCGGAGAACCAGAGGAAACACATGCCAGCAGCTCTACATAGTAAGAAATACACATTTGAGACCGATAGATGCTTTGTAGGGGTCTTTATGTTGTGCTACCCACCACGTCACCATACCAACCACTAATAATTTATATCTTGACCCCCCAAAAAAAACACTACTGTTATTGACAGAATCTCTGGCAACATTAATCAAAAACCGATCCATATTTTTGCAGAGCGCCATGATTTTTCTCAGGTGATTGAGTGACATTTTGTCCATCAGTTAACTAACGGAAAGTTAAAACGATTTCTCTTACTGCACATCCAGATTCAGATCCTACTCTCGACGTTGACTCAATATCTTGACCTATTTTAAAACTCCAGCCAATATTTGCTGTTCTAGTGACAAACCCATCCATCAATTGAACTTGTTAAAACAATAATTTAGTCATAACTTCACTACGTGATTGGATAATCAAAACGCTTCTAGTTCATATAAGGTGACAGAGGTTCTTCAATGTTTTTTTTCCTCATGTTAGCGTTGAGTTTAATCTTTGTTCCTTAAAGCAAAAACCCATGGAAACCACTTTAAACAAACAGCATCATCCATCATCTCTAAACCTTCCAACGAGACACTGTAATCAATGCATCAATGGGTCACTTTTACAGATTCCTACAACTACACAGATCCAAATCTCCTTCAGGCGCCTACCTTGTCTGGAAGATCTGAACTGATTGACACCTTCATCTCTACCAGCACTTCCTGAGAGGTGATGTGGGGTCGAGTGTTTGTCGTCATTCCATTTCAACAGCGTATTAAAACACGGTGGAGCTTTGACTTCCTCTCCTGACAACACCAGGCATTGCAATGGAACAAAGCTGCCATCGGCCTTCAAGACACTCTCCAAAAACTCCTCAGACGGCGTGGACAGGAAGGTCGTACAGAACATCATCTCTGCGGATCCTCTTTAAAGACAGCCACCTTGCGAAGCGATCGTCCGGACAAACTAAACGCTGCCGTTGTCTCTTGAGAGTCCAAACCAAGTGGGATCATTTTTGATCTGGCTATCCAATAAACCAAGCTCAATGCCGCTAGTCAAATCCCCAAAAAATGACCAATCCAGAACAGAATATTATGCAAGCAACTGAGGTCACAGCTAATCCCGTGTAATCCAGAAATTTGCAGTAAGCATTACAAGTCTGTAACTGCAGGAAAGCCACACGCCATCTACTACACACAGAAAGTGTTTAAAACGGCAGGCCGTGGTTTTAAAAATAGGCATTTTTTCCATAGCGAAATCTTATTTCGGACAAGCTAAAAACTCCACTTTTTAGAACTCCACTCTACCTTAGAAACCACTGGTGCACAGGAATTAACTATTCTATTAAACATTGTAAAAAGGGATTTGCCATCCATATGACACCTAGTACTACGGTAAAACCGATCACTTATGGAGCACAATATGGTCATAACTGTCATTATAAATAATGAAGGTGAATTTGCATACTGAACAGATTGCAAAGAAGAACAACAGACAGAAAGAATCGGTCTCGAGAGCTGCCATAACAAATCTAGGGCAAATGTCTAGATTTATTGACTTCAAGTTGGAATAATATTGCTGATCAAATGTCAAATCTGCTGATCACGTCGCTCACTCAACAAAACCTTTTCGAATGGATAAAACCCGAAATATTTGGATTCAGGCTGAAAAAAGCCAAGCAAAAAATTGTTGATTTTTGGATATCATGACAGGAAAATCCATCCAATTTTAAAATACAACATAAAACACTTTAGCATTACTGCTTTTTTCAAACCAAAAGCAGAAATAACAGAAGGATAATATTGGCTTTATTTAATTATTTTGAATAGTTGGTATAGACTAGCCAAGTAAAATGTTATTGGCTCTCTTAAATCTCTTTAACACTCTAAACTAGTTTCTTCATGCCTAGGAAACTATAGTTCTTCTATAGTTGCACATTGAAATGCAAAATGTTGTGACATCATTAAATAGAATTCTACAACTATTCATTTTTACATTTAGTCCGACAGCGCCATCTACCAGGTGCACAATAACCTCAATGTTTTTCCATACACTGATTGGATGGATAAAAGCTGTTAAGGGCTCGGTTACACACATATAGAATGTGTTCTTGAAGATTTTTAGAATACAAATTGTTTAAATACATTCAGTACAAAATACATCAATTCAAATATATTACAAAAAAAACGTATAACATTAGTCTCTAACACAAGCATATAAAATGAACAAGTTAAAAGGGTTTTAAAAAAATGCTTTGAGCAGAAATATTTTTACAGCGTATTATTCTGTGGTTACACTGCATGCAAATCCTTAAGAAAAGAAAAAAAATGGAAGCAACTTGGAGTATTTGATGTTACTTAATGGGAAAAAGGCAGTGGTATGGAATGATCCATGTGGCATACATATGGCTTCCAGCACACACACTGACCCCAGGCTTCCATCGAGGGCCTGAATGCCACTCTGATCTAGGTCATGTATTGTGTGTTTGTGCAATAATGTTCACGCTTGACGATGCTCACGTGGAGATGTTTTGATTTCAGTGGATTTGAATGTCTGCACGGTTCTTTTGAAAAAGCAGTTAGACCAGCAGCAGCGAAACACATTATGGTCAGTGCATGAATGTGTGAATGTAAGCAGCAGTACACATACCATTTGGTGGGTCACGTCTTTTCTCTGCAAAGACAAAATTGAGATTGTTAAAATGAGGACGGCAAATTAAAGTCCCAGTGAAGAGAGTCAGAAGGTTGGCTGGAGGGGAAGAAAATGTTTAACACGTTTTCGAAAGGTTAACACGGCACGAAAAGCTCTGAGCTACTGTGTACTTGCTTATGAATTGAGACTATTGCTATTTTAATTAATTCATTTAAGAGGTCAACAAATCAGAGATGGCAACTCAAGAAGAAAATCCATTCAAGGAAAAACGTAATAATTATCCATTAATAAAAATGCAGCGTATTAAAAAAAATACATTATGAGCCATCTGTTATGGTTAAAGGTGAAGTGTTGAATTGATAAAACAAAAGACATTGCTACTTACATATATATTGCAACTACTATTGCAATCTTTTCCAATACGTGGCGGTCTAATAGAGATGCCGTTCAAATAGGTTTTACGATATATTTGATCCAGTCCCTTGAACAATTACCCTTCCCTTAAATATTTTAATAAAAGAAAAAAGAAACATTTAAGAAACAAATTAACATTATTAAAATAAAAACAAGCAAAAATTGTTTAGTTGAGCACAATTCCCCTGCTTTATTTTCACTTGTTTTTTTTAGAGTTTTATGAACTATGCTGAACTGGACCAATCACCAAACCTCAGCATTTTGGATTTGAACATCTCTTGCTTCAGTCGAACACACAATGTGATGGCATAAACAAACTTTACTCGCGTATCAGCTCATCGTGTCCTCACTTGCTTCAGGTGATAATCGAGTGGACGACAATTGTTAGATTTTGACGATGATTTACTTTGCAGCCATGTTTGTACATGCCACTTATATTGAAAAAAAAAAACCTATTCCACTTTATTGCATATTAAATGCTTGTTCGTAAACAGGCTAAACCGCAGTATAGTATGAATTATCATTTAACATTATTTAAAAAAATGTTTAATGTTTCTTTACAGGTTGTAGGACTAAGTTAAGCTATCTATTATGACATATACACAAGATATATAGGATATATATAATATATATATAAATAGAATACTCAAGTATATGCACGTACAGACACACGCACACACACGCACACACACTCAATAAATGTGAAATACCTTGCAACACCGGTACACAACAGCAGATGTGGCCTAATGATTAAGAAGCTGACTTTGTGTACGTAAAACATTTTAGCAGAACTGTGCATTGACAGTTCTGCCCCCTCTTTAGTACTTTTCTACTGGTACTATTGTCATCCAAACAACTAAGATTCAAATATCACTTTAAAAGTGACGCAAGTTCCTCAATTTCAGTTTTACATGAACTCACGTGAAAATAAACCGGGCAGTGTGTGTAGCTTCTGTGTGTAGTGCTTTAAAGAAGAAGAAAAATCCCTCTAAAGCTACAATATGTATTACAAAATGCATAATCTGTTTGACAAAAGTCAAACCATGAAATTCGTCACAGTTAAGAGAGTCATTCTAAACACCAGAGTGGAACTTGAGGTTATTTGTTGGTGTTAACAAGTCCAGCTGTACACACACACACACACACACACACACACACACACACACACACACACAGTTTAAAACCGACTGCAGAAAACAGAACACTTCACCTTTAAACCCAAAACTAATGGTGGCTGTATAAAAAGCATGTTTAATGTACACAATTAATAAAATCACTACAGGCGACGAGGTCCAAGAGCTAGGAGCAGGAAATGCAAAGAGAAGGAAGACAAACTAGACACAGAGAGACGTCTAAGGCACCAGGGCTTCTATAAACACTGGTTAGTTCAGAGAGAGATCTAAACTTCAAAGCCCAGCATGCAAAACAGAGAGGAAGTACTGGAAACCAGCCAGGAAGTGAAGAGAGAGAGACCGCTGTGTTTACAAGAGGGACATGAGAAGAAAAGACCCACTATAAGTGATTTACGATACACCCTATGGAGAGAGATACAGCACACGTGCGATGAGATTAAAACCACGGACTGAGAGGAAACAAGAGGAAGGACAGGTTGAGGTGAGAAGAACTTGAAATGTGCAGCTAGCCACAGTGAACAACGCACCATTACCGCACCCTCATGCCAAATTTACTTCATATACCAGCGTGCGTCGTCCACAAACTATGACTTTTCTGATTCTTTACGTTTCTTTAAAATAGTAGCATCCGTCAAGAAAAACAGGGGGTAATAAACACAAACAATTATGTTGTAAAAATAAATGAAAATACATTAATTATTATAATTAACCGATTAATAATAATTAATTACCAATGAAATGAATTCCCTGAAAATAAAGCCTAGCGGAAACTTTTAGCTGTTCATGTCCTGGACTGAAAAGAAGACCTAGTCAAGATCAAGTGCTTTAAGAATGTACGTATTTTATACAAAATAAAATGTAAAAAAAAAAAAAAAAAAAAGTCTTTTAATTTTCACGAAAAGTGAATTCTTGTCCAAAAACAAAAAAAAGTGAAATTTCTAAAATCACACAAGGATGCATTTTAATGGTTAATTTATTTATACGTATTTGTTTCCACATTCTTTAGCAAGATTAAGATATAATCAGAGCTCACTCGTAAATTATGAGAACGCCAGGCAAGAAAACAAAACAATGAAAAAAAGGAGAAAATTCATGAGGCACATTCATGAAAATCATAAATTCATTGCAATAACAACATTTAAAGTTAATTAAAACGATGCATTAAACTAACCAGAAATATAAAAACATAAAAATTAACTTAGTAATTGTTTTTTTTTTAAATGCAATGTGACAACTTCATTTTTTACCAGATGAAAACCACTTATTATTGCTTAATTTAAGAGTAATCGTGATGTATGGATAAACTGAGCTAAATTTGATGTACACAACATGTTCTCGTGGGAACGAGAACTTCCCACTGGAATAAGTCAGTCAGTCAGTCTGTCTATCTGTCTGTCTGTCTGTCTGTCCAACGATTGAACCGGAAAAGATTCAGCCTCTCTTCAGGCACAAGAAAATCAACCAAATTCTATAGAGACAACTTTTTATCAGGGAAACATGGTCCTACATGGTAAATTAAATTTGATAAACCTCTAAAACCTTCAAGAGTAATATCTCAATACGTCAAAGGAAGTATGGCTGTTCAGAACCTTTTTAGGCAGGCATGGCATGAGAGTGGGTAAACGGTGCCACTGTAATTATTTCTCTTTCTAAAACCCATGAAGAAGACAAAACAACCCATTTACCGGTTTTCCGCTGTCGCCTGTTGAGCAGTTCGTTAAGAGCCGCCCGGAATCTCTTGGCTTCCTCCTCATTGGCAAAATTGAGGCCCATCTGACAGGACTAGAACACAAACACGCCATATGAACAGGCTGGATCTCATCCGCACTGAAGCTGGAAGCGGATTCACAACAATCACGAGACAGAGACGAGCCAAGATAACTTTTCCCAAAAATATGTCTCATTGTTTGCTGTTGTGCTAACTGGCTACCGTACTTTCCAGACAATAAGGCGCACCTCTGACAAACGTCTAATTCCTAATCTTTTTTCACAAATAAGACACACATTTTACTCAAGTAACAAGACACACATTACATTTTTAAATATTTTATAGGATTTTAAGTGCACCTTATAATCCAAAAAATACGGTATTTTACTGTAAAAGCGGTAAAGTAATCATCTTACGTCTCCTGCGAAAGTAATGAAGTACGGTCTCGAGCTGTTGATCATGAAATTATTGTAGAGCTCCTGCTCAAACTTTGTTTTCCCATCCTGAAAAACGTATAGATCAAAAAATATGAACGAACAAACAAACAAACACTTTATTTCTCCATCTTGTTGTTTTATAATCCCACCTTGATGTCAAACACACGGATGAAGTAAGACCTCTGAGGATTGTCTTTTACTATGCAGGCCACACCGCAGCATCTCTTTACCCATGATGCACCTCGATCGGCCCCGTACACCTGCACTACTGCTGAAGACAACGTCTGTGAAAACAAAATCGCACACACGATCAAAAAAAAAGGTACAATTTTCATAATCTAACATTACGTATTTTTCAGACTACGGAAAATTAGCGATAATAGACGTCTATTTGCTAATCTTTTATCACTAAAGGCACTCAATTTTTTTTAAACTTCAAAACACCTTATAATTCAAAAAGTACGATATGTGCGGTAGGTTATGGGAAACTTGAGCTTCCCAGTTCCGTAGACCTGTTTTAAATATATAGTTGCGTTCCATGGAAAACACATTTTTGCTATAAGTGCCAAAATGTCTTGTTTAACTAATTTAGAAGATGCATGAATCCCTCACAAGTTTTAGATGGTGAGATTCTGATCAACATAGCTCGGCCTTTCACTAAATGAACAAAACAGTTCTTCAGCCGTTCAGATATATTTTTGTACATGGGACCAGCATTTGGCGACAGACGCAGGGAGCACAGCCAAGCGCTCGCAGAGGAAATATTCCCGGCACAGGCACACGGGACACTAGATGCTGCCGCTCCACCAGCTGATATTACAGCACGACACAGTTGATCCAGTCTGGAGACCCAAAGTGTGTCTATCATTTACTAAATCCTTGCAACTGCGTAATTTATATGCACGTATATAACTTATGTATAATTTGTGTGTGTGTGACAAACACAAGCAGTCGATTCTAATTAATAGAACACTTAAATTTTTGTTTTTGCAAAAATGTAGATGCTGTATTTTTTAATCAACTAATCAATTGCATGGCTTAATATAGAAAAATGATTTAATTATATAAAATACCACATTATTTAAAATATTCTATTATAATAATATAAAATGAATAATTATATTTAGAATATTTATATTATTGGTCATAAATAATTTTAAATATGTAAATATATACTACTCAAAGAAAACTATTTCTAATGATCTTTATAATCATTTACAGTATAACATGTCACTTCAGTTATGTGACTTGTATAATATTTGACTTGTCTATAATATTTGAATAAAGGTAAGGCTGGTCAACCAAACACAACGCTGCTGCTTCAGTAATGATGACTCAAAGAATCAATGACTCTTTATTTGTGGAAAAAAAAAAACTGCTTTCTCATGCTCATCGCATTTAAATGCAGTTGTGCCGCTCCGCTGTATGGAATCATTCAAGGTCATTGCGGACCATTAAAGTTCACAAAGTACAAGAAGAGCAGGGGATTCCTCGGACTTGCTCAGCCGGGATCTGATCGGAGAGGGCAACACATGGATATTTGCAAGCGTGTAGAGCATTCCTGTTCCCACCAGTGTTTGCCAAGAACATAAACGTGAATGAAAGACATTCATGAAAGGGGATCACCATCTTTAAGTACAGCTCAGACTGCTTGGAAATGGGAATCTAGTTCACCTCGCCTATTCATTAAAACTCAAATCTCAATGGAAAGGAGGTGGATCAGTTCACTTCCTGTTCTCAAAGACTGCTGATCATGCACAAACCCCCCTAGCTCCTCTTCTGCCATCTTTTTATTGCTCTCCAACTTGATTTGGAATCCCTCCTCTTTCTGGACCGAGACGCTGCGATGATTAAACTCTCGCTCCCGACTCCGTACAGCACGTCTCGTATTTAGTCATTCCATGTGAAAACCCACTTAACGGCTTTTTTTTCGCTTCTTGGCACTGACGCTCTTTCCTCACAGACTATATTCTCTGAAACGAAGACACCGACTAGAAGCTGGAGCGGGTCTTAATGGAAAGAAAACCATTTTTGAGCTCCATGAATGATGAGGAACAGAGGCACGTTAAATTTTGACAAGTCTTGTGAGTTTGCAGAATCTTGCGTGTAGAAAAAAAATAAGAACGTTTGGATAAATCATCAAGACATCAAGCAGAGTCTGATTTGGAACGACTTGAGACTGAAGTGCCGTGTCATTACGTGACCTGCCGCAGTATTTTGGGGAAAGATGTTTGACTTCAAACAAGCGCTTCCTTGTCGGTCATTTCCGGTCGCTCACCCTGAAAGAACAGAGTGCGATTGTTTCCTGAACTGTGCTGACTTTATAGATACTTTTATAAGACCTACACAAGAAAACGTCACCTTGCTAAACGCATCGTATCAAGAAGAAGTGTGAACTACAAACAGCTTAAGCTGTAATTAAAGATTACCGCAGAAATTCTGACTTTGAAGCTACTGGTTGATACAGTTTGTTTGTCTGGGTAGAGAATCGAAAAAAATAAAAAACTATCTGCTGCAATACGACAGATCCGAGAACATTTAAACATTTCATTCTATTTAATTCCTTCATGGTATTTTTACCAATCTAACAATACACAGAGAAAAAATTGAAATATACGCAATAATGTTGTTAATGAACTGCAAAAGCTGTGTTGTAGTCACACACACAGACACACATGTAGCAAGAGAGAGAGATGAAAGATCTCAAAGAAAAAAAAAACGGAAATATCATTGCTAGATTATCAAAAGGTTTCTTGTAGAGTGTAGGTGTGTACACATATGCTGGGGTGAGGATATATACACTGTAAAATATATATGCACAAATACTACTGTACGAGAGACAAGAGACAGAGACAGAGACATACATGAAATATGAGGAAAACATTTAAATATTCGTGGTTGATTACCAATAGGTTTACGGCACGTTGATGTGTGTACAAAGACGTTAAGGTGAAGTTACCTACATCCTTATTTGAGCATCATCATCACGTTCAACGTTTAGCTGACTCAGGTGACTTCCTAAGCCTAAAAACGCGTTGGTGGAGAAAACGGGCCGAGTTCTGTGGTTTTAATACAACACACACATCTTCCAACACCAAGCAGCCACTGGAAGGCATTCGGTGTGCGATCTAAATAATACAATAATGCGTTAAAAGACACCTGTCTTCGCCGGAAGTCACAGTCAGGGCTGATCGTTACATTTGCAGCACAGTAAGAACAAACAGCAATGATGGAGCGCTTGGCTTTTCAACTTCAGCATCGCTCGAGCGAGAGAGTAAACACAACTTACGATGCATTTCCTGCCAAGGTAGTTGAAGAGGCATTCGTTCTCGTTCGGGGTGAGGAGCATGGAGCCTGCGTTTACCGACCTCCTGGGCGGCGGGTGGCCGCTCATGCTTGTAGATGAGACGGATGAGCACTAAATGTCTATTTGGTGGGATCTTTTAGGTGCAATCACAGATCAACATGGCCTGCGCTCGGTTCATCCCGTAAAGAATTCCGCATGCAAGTCGACGCGACGTAGTGTTTCTCCACAGAGCACAGACGGCGCGGAAACAAGTGGACAAATGCAATTGGTTAATTATTCTTTAAATCCTCCACTTTTGACGAAATGCATAATGTAAACTTTCATCCCTAACTCGCAAAGCAATAACGCTCCTTCAATCCAACATGGCAGCAGGACGGACGAAATCATCGAGCACTTTGGGAAAAGGGGGCTGGAATTCGATCGCATTAAAAGCTATTGTAACTTCTTTCAATTTAAAGCATTCTGTATTGTTATATGTTAAATATAGTAAGTCTGATGCACAGCGAAATCATTCAAGTAACATAAACTTGATTGTTTAAAACAGATTTCAATAAAAATAAAATAAATCCCACCCCAACATATTGGAATAGTACGCTCCTGTTTTGCCGTGCATCTTGCAGAATGCGGACGGGATACGCACGGGATAGGGCGGAGTCTCGTGTGCGGGGGGCGGTGAATATCACGTCATTGATAGAGAAAATATTGCATATTGCAAGATGGAACAAGAAGACCTACAAACAATGTATTTACTTTTTGAATATAGTGCAACACTTTGCACTAAACATACAGTTAATTCAGAAGAAATAAACGGGTAAGTAAGCCCCTCACGTGGATGGGTTAAATGCAGAGCACAAATTCAGTATGGTCCCTAGTGGCCATATTGCCATCACCTCACTTTTTTTTTCTGTCTGTATCTGTAAATAATGGACAAATCCGATTTCCATTAACACTGTTCTCCTGAAAATGCCTGAACACACTAAGAAAAAATAATCGTATAAAATAAAAATCGTAATAAAATATTTATTTAAACTATTCAGAAATTGATAAAAAATTATTGTGTGTGTGACACCTGTTCAAGCTTTGCATATTATGACTTACAGACAGTTTCATTATTTCTTTTATCGTCACATGAATCAGTGAAATTGAGCATCTTATGACCAAATAAAGAAAAGAGAAGGAAAAAGAAACAGATGGAAGATCTCGTCTGCAGGAGGAACCTGCCAGGGGCCACCTGGTCTCCTATACTGAACTCAGCCCATTTTACAGGTTTTCAGCACTCAACGTAAAAATTATAATGAAAAAACAATTGTAATTCTTTCATACTGTGTTATATATTTTGTCTACGCAGTACACATTGTAAAATAGCAATTCATACAAAAACATTGTAGAGATTTGTTATGCGTCTTTTATTATTAATAAGATATTGTTTCGTTGTAACACAAGTGTTTTTTTTTTCCATTTTTGCCATTATTATTAGAACCATTTAGTGAAAAAAAGACGTAAAAAAAACCTCAAATGTCTCAAATAATCCAGAATTATCTGCACTTAGAATTACACAATGAATTTGATGCATATTCTCACCTCTTGCTGGAAATTAACAGTTGAAAACAAAATGATAAAACTCAAACCTTCCTTAGTAAGGAGACATGCAATAATAATGAAAGACCACCAGATGGCCACATGATTACATCTGAAAGAGAAGTTTGCCAAGGCCATCCTATCAATTCGCCTCCAGCAGGTTTTCCGGTTGTTTATTCTGATTGGTTGTTTATTCATCATTCATCATCTTGACCGATATCAGAAAACTTTACAAGTAGCGCTCAGCTCTGGCTGCCAGTTTCCCTGCTGGATTGGTACCCAGGTGGCAACCATTTTTAAGAACATGATCAGAGCGGGTGTCCCAGATATAGAAGAATCACAATCCTCAGCCTTCCCTGTGAAGTCTTTGCCTGCTGATCGAGATGTGAATGAAGTGAAACTTCAGATACTAGAAAAACAACATGGGTTTTCTTAGTGTGGAACATTAGATCAGCTCTATATTCTTATAAAGGTTCTTGAGAGTTCAGTGAAGTTCTAATTCAATCTGCATTTGTTTTCAGTGGGCAGCCTTTAACCATGACACCCGGGGGCATGCGGGGGTCTTGCCCAAGGACACTCAGTTGTAGAAGCCACCATTAGGATTCAAACCTAATGATTCATTATACTGTATATAAATCCATAATATATATTTTTAATCAAGATATATATTTATTTTTTACTATTAATATCTGTAGTGTTACAGAAGATCTTTTCTGTCAGGTATTTTATTCAAACTTTCCCAGGCCTTACAGTGACACTAGATCAAAGAGTTCATACTAAACAATATGTGCAATGTTTTTTCACTCGTACCTTTAATTATTGTTTACTATTGCATATTCTTTACTTGCTATTTGTGGTTGCTGCTGTAACATGTCAATATCTTATTTGTTGGGACAAATAAAGGTTATCTTCTTCTTCAAGAGGACGACCAAGGAGGAGATATTTGGATGTGCTAACAGAGGACATGAGGTTGGCTGGTGTCAGAGGACGATGCTTAGGATAGAATGAGGTGTAAAAGGATGATTCCCTAATAAGGAAAAAGGCGTAAGAAAAAGATTTTAAAAGTCAACAGTTTGCTCAAGAAATAATTCATTTCAAGAATATTTACATTAATATGACAGGAAATCTACGTGGGGCTCAAATGTCCGGATACACACACACACGCGCACGCACGCACGCACACGCACACACCTTTATAAGGTAACGTGTAAGGTCCCTTTAAGAGAATGCGTAGTTACGTCGTATTTACGTGCCGGTGACGCCACGCCAGGCGTGTCTCGTGAAGGCTCAAGCCTTCAGTAGAAGCGCGAGAAGAAGTTGTGTACGTAAAACATCGTTTGTAAAACATGAGCAGCACACAGACTAATCAGCGCTTTACGGACAAAAACTACAAAAACTGGCTAATAACAGCAGAGAGTCTTTCCTTAGTTAGAAACGGTCTGAAAGATTTCGTCGAAAGGGAAACCGAAACTTTTCACGAGAAATTAAAAAAAAAACTTTATCTTGAAGGAAAAAGCTGCGAAAATAACTGCAACTGCAAGAAGGTACGGTGAAAATAATTTTCATACGAAAACGTCTGTACGAGGAATAGTTTCATTCTCTTTACAAAATTATTCGTAAGTAGAATATTTTCGAACACTTTCAAAAAACAGAAAGCTTTTTTCCTTTTTCGCTTTAAGGAAGAACCTTTAAAGTTTTGAAACGTTTTAAAACCTTTACAGTTTTAAGTACAGAATCTACATGTAATGCATACATAGCAGCGAAAGGCAAATACAAGGTGACGTAGGGTGTCTTATGACGTCACACCAAACTACTGTATACTGGATAATACAGACAAGCATTTAAAATGACTTTATTTTTCCCTTTTCAAAATCGTGCTTCAAACATACTTTAGAGTTCCACACAAACACCCACAAAGAACACCCATTTTTTAAAATACTAAAGCAAAATGTAATTTATTTTATTTTATTATTACAGTTGTTACAGTTTTGTAACCTGTGTAATAATTGGAAAAAGGAAATAAGCTCAAACCATGCAAAGCCTACATTTATTCACTGGGATAATTGCCAACCGTATCTCTGGCCGACAGATAAGTGGGAAGTTTGCAAGGTAAGTAACTCTAATAATTTGTATTTACTACACAAACCATATATAATAACAATAATAATATTTATGATTTACTTAAAAAAACAGGCATATATGCCAGGTGGACACAGCCAGCACTCAGAATTTGCACAGTTTGACGTTGCTGCGATACTAAATCTGATGAACTTCTGCAATCACTTCACTGTGCCAGAAAAAAAATTGACTGTCGTATGTATTCTGATGTTTTACATTGTCTTGATTATCTATATCCTTGTTCAAGTGAAAGTATTGTCTACAATATACAAGCAAGCTTACACACGTTTGGCTTTAAACATTGTGATCACTTTACTTTTAAGGTTATTCAAGTACGTAACAGTCTGATGCATTCTCCGACCTTTACAATTAATGATGATGATAAGAAAAAACATCTAGAAGCAATTCTCGCTCTGACCAAAATCCTGGAAAATCAAGAACCAGAATTACAAGAAGTGCCAAAGAAGATAAAACAGGCATGGATTTATTTTATCATATAATTTTATTCATCAATTTACTTTTCAGCTTTACTTGATTTGTTGGACTTCTTCTGATATATTTTTATCAATAACACTTGTTGAATTGTAGTTCAGCGAGATTTTGCACAAGATGTTCAGTCAAGACCAATGTGAAGTAGATGGAAATCAAGATCTCCAGACTCTGAATGACCGACAGGAGGTTTTGAACTGTGAACAACAAATCCTGAAAAACACAATTGAGCAGCTTTTGTTGCAGTTTGAGGGAAACGAAGTAGAAAATGAAGTAAGTTCAACGTCACTTTGTGACTGACAAATAAAGTAACTGCTAAGTTAATGTAAAATTTATGTACAGAAAAAAGAACAGGACATAACAGCTCTTTTGGAATTCCTCTATAAAAATAAAGATCTCCTGGAGAACTTAGGCCCTGAGGTCAGCAAACTTAATGAGATTCATGTAAAAGTTTTTTTGCATGAAGAGCAAATCCAAAGTCTGGAAGTTAGAGTGGATAACCTGGAAAACAATACACATGGTTGGTAGACCTTAAGATAAGATTTGAAAATTAACATTTTAATTTTCAAAAGTGTTTCAGGAGAATCATGACGAAAGAAGATTTAATTTGTTTTCCACAGGTTCCATTCCGACTTCTAGTTCACCCAGATACAAGAATCAACTTTATGAATACTGTCGTGCCAAGAACTGGCAAGAACCTGTGTTTTCCATGGCAAATGAAGCCCAAGGTATCACATGCAACCACTTTTGTACACATTCTTATGTGTGTGAGTGTGTTAGAATAAAAAATGATCTAATACAGAAATATTCCTTCAATTCATACTTTTTTGTCAGTTTCAGGTTCAGGTTACAAGGCTAAAGTGACGGTGAATACGAAACTTTTCACGGGCAAGCAGGTGTTTAAAAGATTAGTAGATGCTCACCAGGAAGTGGCATTCATTGCTCTACAGGAATTGCTGGATGAAAACAAAGAGGAATCTTCTGTGGAGGAAGCTTCATCTTCTTCCTCCACAGGTTATACATGAAAATAAACATTGTTTAAAATAGTTTTTTTTGGTAAAGATGCAGTGCAAAACAATTTTTTTTGAACATCTAGGATCCATTTTCTTTGGAAAAGTGAGAGTGTTTCTTGATCAAGAGTTCGAGTCTGATAGATGCAATTCAGAAGAAGATGCGGTTGAATCCGCCTACAAGGTTTTAAGTCGACACTTTCAGCACTTTAGTGCTCAGGAAGAAGGTAAAGTCTAAAATAAATCTTGGATTGAATGTTTGTCAAAACGAATTAACAAAAACTTCATTACTCAAATACATTACATTAAACTGATTTTGATTCTGATATTGCTTTGCAGGTCAGACAATCAAAACAGCAATTTTGGAACATTTCAGAATTAATGGCTTCCCAGAACCATCAGAAAACATAGTTAAAAATGGCGACAACACAACAATTTGCAAGCTCAAAATTGGCCAATTAACCTTTAATGACAAAGGTATGGAAGACAGTTTTTAGGCAATTGACACGATGTCCTTGAACAAGACACTGAATCTCACATGCTCCCTGGGGGCCACAAGGAAAGCTGCCCACTTCACTGGATGTTTAAATGTAGAGCACAATTTTGATACAACCCCTTGTGGTTATATTGACAAACTCACTCAAAGTTGAACTAATGAAATCCTTTTCAAGATTAATGAAATCATTTTAGTTGTGTGTGTGAATAGTATGTTTAACTACAGATTGTATAAGTGTTGGGTTAGTGTGACAAACATACAAGGATTTGTGCTCTGCGTTTAACCCACCAGTGAAGTGACACACACACACACACACACACACACACACACACACACACACACACACACAATCCCGGAGCAGTGGGTAGTGATGAGTCGTGGTGTTTGGTCAGACATTTAAAATTGTGAACAAGATGTTGCAAGTTTGATTTGAGACATTAAAATTTTGAATATTTTACTAGCCTGATATTATATTTTTTTACTACTTATGTATAATTTATTATACATACATTTTTCTTGTTTGACTGTGTAGACGGCGCCACCAAGAAGAAACAGGCAGAGCAACAGGCAGCTAGAGTTGCTTTGCATCATCTGTCTGGGATTCTCGGCTGTTCTCCAGGCTCAGACACAGTGGACCACATCAGTCTCCTCAAGGTGGCTCTTGAGAAGCTGCATCTCAGTCCTCCTGTATATGAGTATGACACAGAAAAAAAGCAAAGATGCAGTGAACCAGTAGCCAGAAGTATAAACAGTGAGAGACGCCTCTTTTTTTTTTTGCTTAAAAACATTACAAAGAACAGTATAAAGTGTTACTATTTTTAGAAATAAATCTGTTTTCTTAGCATCAACAACAGCAGAAATGCTGACAGATGAATTCAATCAGAGGCCTGTAAGCATCACCACACCGTCTCACCAGGAGTCACTCGATTCTGTTCCTGCTTCTAAGCGGCAGGATTCTCCAGACTCCACCGATCCTGTCTTTCCCAACAAAAAGGCCAGAATTGCTTGTCCTTTGACTCCAGGTATTAGAAAGCCTTTCAATAAATGCCTGAATGGAAATGTGTGTGATATTTCTGTTTTTTGTTTTGCAGAATTGGATGAGCTGCTAAAGGTATTTAATCTGAAGCCACCTCACGTGAAAGCACAAAACAGGGATGAACACAATTTCAAGTGCGAAGTCGTGGTCCACTTTGACAATTTCACCTGCACTGACAAAAAAGGCAATGACTCCAAAAAAGAAGCCATTAGAAAAATCTACTTGATGTTTGGTCGTGCCGTGGGAATTATTGATGTCACTGCAGGTATTCCGTTTTTTCTTTCTATACACATTTTATTATTATTTATTTTATATTTATATATATATATCTAATATATATATAAATATACATTTTATTTTATTAATCTATATTTTAGTATTATTGACGGTTCTAAACTGTTCTAAGCTTTTAAGAGCTTGATGAGACAGACCAAAGGTTTGTGCTTGATTCTTGCGGCAATTGGTTGAACTGGTTAGAAAATGAAGCAGGTAAGAAGAACAGAAATTAACTTCACCTGACTGAATATGACAAGGCAGGGCAGGACAAGGTTTTTTTCCTGAATAGAACAACTCATTGTGTTCACAAACAATCACATGCCTTCAGTTGAGAGACAACGTGGAATTATGGTAAAAATAATGTCTAAATTTATCTGCAAATCTAATTCCAGATGAGAAGTCGGCGAGTATGCTGGTGAAACAGAATTTTTCCCAGAAGTCTCTAGTTCCACCCCAAGAGGAAGTGAACAACTCTAAACCGTTCTACTGCTCTCTGAAGAACATCACATACACTGCTACTTATGATGAACAGGGTTAGTTCAAAGAAACGAGACTTAACTGTAGATTTGTTCTACGATAAACAGTTTTTTTGTATTGTGGTTTTTTTTTCTTTTTCAGGATCTTCAGAAACTGAAGCCAGATTATGTGCTCTTCGGCGAACATTAATGGCAATATCACCTCTCTTTGGCTATCCTTCACTGGCTGCCGCTGACACACTTACGGATGTGGAGAGTCAGCTGAGGTCTTTGCTGACGGGGGCTGGTCAGAAAGAACCTTCCATTTCCATCAAACAACTGATAAAGGCCGGTGTCCAAGTATCGTTCTCTGACTACACTGTGACCTGCAATTGTAAGAAGAACAAAAAAAAGGCTCATGCACATCTCAGTTTACGGATACTGAATGTGTTGGGGGAAAAGACGGGTCAGTGTACCATGAACAGCATTTCATCTTTCTATGTGTCTCTCATCTTTTATAATGTCCCTCACCTGACATTAATTCTTTTTGTAGGGTCAAAATGTCCATCTTCACGAAACTCTTTAGATGAGTGGTTCCAAAAGCATAAGCTTCCACCGCCAGTGTTTAAGGACACAGGTGAAGGACACGGAGCAGAAGCCACATTCTCCGCTGAGCTGTTCTGCTACAGTCCGGGTGAGATTTTCTTGTGCAAGTCTAATGTTAAAATCTATTGTTAAAAGCAGTTTTTGATTTTCTTTTCTTTTCTTTTCTTTTCATTTCAGACTGGGAACAAGATTTTAAAACCGCAACAGAGAAACTGTGTGAAACACTAAAAGACCAATTTCAGTTTTTAACAGAGGAAAAGAAAAAATAATTTTTAATAGTTTAAGTTAATTGTCAACATTTCATAGAAATTATTTAAAAAAATAAAGCATTTTAAGACAATGACATCCCTCATTATCTGTTAGATAAAAATGCACTTTTGAATATTTATAATTCTTGTGCATTTTTGAATGAATAAAAGGTAAATTACATAAACTATCATTAAGCCTGTAAGTTTCCACTCAGTCAGAAAATCCAAAGTTTAGATGCACATACACATTTATAGAGTATATTACTAATATATACAGTATTAAATTTGCTTTTCATCCCTTTAGCTCTGTAACTTACCTACCCATTAAACCTTGTCTCAATTTAACTTTTCAACATTTAAGAATTAATGACAAAAAGACAAAAGAGAAGAATATTAATAATGTATATGACTGACGTAGTGGAAATTAATCTGGTCATAAAATAGTAACGTGAGTGAGATTATTAATAAAACCATAATAACCACAACCATATCAAAATTGTGCTTAAAATAATAATAATAATATGAGTATTTGTAAGGTTTTAACTGTCTCAAAGCGCACATGTGAATATGTAAGGGAATTGTTGCTTTTTATTCATTTGATCGTCAGGTTGTTGATGTTTAAGTAAATGGCTATGATTATCACTATGACTATTACAAGACAAAGACCAAGACCTATATATGCTTGTACAGTATGTTTATTAATGTGTTGAATAGATTACACTATAATTATCTGATTCTGGTGCAATAAAAAAGCAAATCTGCGTCTGTCTCCCTGTCCCTGAAACAAACACTCACAGTCTTCACCAGATTGGTTAACAAGTGGAGACCATTTAAATCGCAAGTGAAGAGTTTTATCGTACTGGGAACTGTATCGTACTGTTTATCGTACTGGGAACTTTTATCCGCAGGGAACTGTGCTTGCACCCTTTCTCTTTACACTCTACACCGCAGACTTTGCCTATACGTCTGCGACTTGTTATATCCAGAAGTACTCTGATGACACCACTATTGTGGCGGGTGAAAAGGGAAGTGATGAAAGTGAGTTCAGGGAGCTTATCACTGGTTTCACCTAAAAGCTGAGTGTTTGAGAAAAGGTTGCGTTCAGACCACAGACTACAGACCAGTCGCCATCTATGAAGACTTACTCCGATGGCTCAACCCTCAGGTGGAAGGACCTTGAGAGGATGGAAGTGGATTCTGTTTTTGTTCGCTGGATTTACAACTACCTGACTCTAAGGTCAACACAGGTGTAATCATCAACGGGGAAAGAATCAAGATGGTACAAGTATCTGGGTGTACACCTTGACCACAAGCTGGACTGGTCAGAGCAGGCTCGGGCTCTTTATAAGAAGGGTCAGGGCAGACTATTTTTTCTGAGAAGGCTCAGGTCTTTTGAGGTGTGCACAGACATGCTGTTCCTCTTTCATCAGTTGGTGGTGGCAATCTGTTTCGGGGTGGTATACTGGGGTGGCGGTATGTCCAGCAGGGATAGCATTCGTCTGTACAGACTGATAAGGAGGTGTGGATCTGTGATCGTGAGAAGGGTGGACTCTGTAGGAGTCGTTCTGGAGAGGAGGATGAGGACCCTAATGCAGGGCATCCTGGCCAATCTCAGACACCCACTACACACCACGATGTCTGCACAGATGTGCACCAGAAGTAACAGTCAGGCATTGAGGGAATAAAAATGTGCGCAACTTGTGGTGGTTCCATCGTCCTCCCTGACCCCCATCGGAGCTGCGTGCTGTGCCTCGGGCGCACCCACGTGCTCGAGGCTGTTACAGGGTTTGGCTGTCCGGACTGCGCGCAGCTCTCTGGTGCGGCCTTACGCACCAGAGTGATTAAGATCAGGGCGGACGTTGGGAGACCTGTGGCCAAGAACCCCCAGATCGACGCATTGATGCCTCCATTTACACTCCTGGGGCTCCAGGGAAGAGATGGCCGAAGCGGAGAGCGGCGTGGAGGAGCCACGTGCTGTGTTAGAGGACGACATTTTGTTGACGGCGGCATCGGCCACGTGGTCGGACTACGCTTCGGCCGGGGAGTCTAAGGAGAGGAAGGCCTTGGATACCCTCGCGGACGCAGTCGACAGGATGGGGATGGAATGGCCCGACGAGGCCTAGGATGTTGGACGGGCTCTGCATCCCTGACAGGCACGAGGCGGTGCGGCAGAGGTCCGCGCCATTTTTTACGGACCTGCAAGAGGAGATAGCGGGGACGTGGAGCGCGCCTTATTCTGCGCGCGCGTGGGTCCAGGGATCTCTACTGTTCACCTCAGGGGATGGAGCGGCGGAACACGGCTACCTCAAAATTCCTCCGGTGGAACCGGGGGTCGCAGCACACCCGTTTCCGGGCGAGGCTTGGGGTGACGGTGCCCTCCCGTCCAAGCCCTGCAGGGCAACAGCACACAAGGTCGACAAGGTTTATTGGTCTATCGGCCACACGGCGGCGGCCCTCCACTCCTTCTCCATTTTGCAATTATACCAGGCATTGCTGCTCAAGGACCTGGAGGAGGGCACCAGAAACGGCGAGACGCTGCATGGCGGCGTAACTGGCGCTGGAGGCGGCGAAGAGGGCCGCGCAGGGCGTCGGGCGGGCGATGGGCAGCCTGGTGGTCCTGCAGCGGCATCTGTGGCTGATGCTCACGGAGCTGAAGGAAATGGAGAAACGCCGCCTGCTCGACGCCCCGATTTCCCAGGAGGGGCTCTTCGGCGTCCCACTGGGCGAGGTGACGGAGCGCTTCACAGAGGCGCAAAAGAGCGCGAAGGCCTTCTCGCATTTCCTGCCGTCACGTTTGCGCCAACAAAAATTCAGGCCGGAGCCGAGGCGGCAGGACCAGAAGCCACGCCCGGCCCAGCGCCAATTCATCCCGCGACCGCCAGAGCAAAGGCCGCGTTTTCGGCAGCAGCAGCGTCTGCGGCGTAAGAGACAGGCAGCGGTTCGGCTTCCCGCGACAGATGTCAGCGAGCCGGGCAGCAGGTTCAGCAGGGCTCCTGATATTTTGTTTCCCGCCAGACAGGCGATGTTAAATGCCGCGGTTCCGTGTTCAAGTGCCGGAGAAAGGCGCGGAGATCCAGTCGCTCTTGGACAAGGGCGCGATAGAGGAGGTGCCGGACGAGGACAGGGAGAGCGGATTCTACAGCTGGTACTTCCTGGTTCCGAAGAAAGGGGGCGCTATGCGGCCCATTATACACTTGAGGTCACTGAACAGAGCTCTCGCGAGATGGCCGTTATGGGTGTTATATGGCGAAAAATACGGTAGTTATTTCCTTTGTAGTAATTTGTTGTGAATGTTGTGTGTCTGTACAAGTATGTTTATGTCCCTTGAGCTTTTGTATTTAACAAGTACAGTTGTTTCTTCTCAGCATCCTGTCCTGACTCTCTTTGATCCACCTCCCTCAGCGATCTCTTTATTCTTAACAGCTAACTTGCCTGACCAAGCCACGCCACAGTGCCAAACACACTATCGGCAGTGGCCCTTGTTGACGGATGCTCGGAGGTGGAAAAGAACCAGAATGCCTACGGCAGAGTCTTCCACAGGACGAGGTGGGCTCGTCTGCGCGTTGAAACACCTAGTCGCGCGAAGAAGGGCCGGCCAGGGACTGCCATTTTGCTAGCCAGCGGTCAGGAGATTCGTGCAGGCCCCCTGACTCTCCACACGCCCGAAAGAAGATGCTGTCACCGTTAAGCTGTTCTGTTCATAAGTGTAACAAGAAGAGTTTGTTTGGTCCATGTTGTGTGCTCAACAGACATGTTAATAAACTGTGTGTGGAATCATTCTGTGTTTTCTCTTACTTGCGTTATATTGTAAAATAATAAAATAACCCCCCCCCCCCCATCATCCCCTCCCTCAACACCCCCCATCAACACCCCACTCCCCAACATACCGTCCCTCAACACCCCCCCACACCAACTCCTCCCTCAACACCCCCCTCCCCACCATACTATAACAATATTCGTCAAACATTTTTAAAACGACGACAAACTCATCAGACGTGAATGACGGCACTTCACTTCACTGACTGAAACCCGCGTGCGTTTCTACCCACAAGCAGAAGCTCCTACCGTACGACGCACTGTCGCAAAGTGACGTGAAACTGACATTTACGTAAACTCACCTCTGACGCTTAGTGAAGTGAAAATGTTTACATTTACATAATTTACATAAAAGTAATTTTTGAATGTAAAAAGCCACTAAAATGCCTTGAAATCTTAGACAAGTAAATATAAAAATTATAGAATAAAAAAGCTTCACAACCTGTTGTTTGGACCGTAAAAAAAATGAGCTCTATGTTGATCAGCACATACTTTTTTAATTTAGTTAATTTGTTAAATATAATTTATTTATAATTATTAATGTATTCTGTTTGTTGTATTATTTGTTGCTGAATTCTGTTGTACACATTCCCGTCATCTAAAGTTATATTCTGTGATACTGACACTAGGTGGTGCTGTCATGTTACTTTGTACATTACATACAGTGAAAGCTAATTTAATTTAATTTAATTCATTTTCTGTAATCAATAAGAAAAATAAAATATGTATTCAAACAGCCTAGAGATTTCCCCGTCAAAAATGAAAAAAAAAAACTCTTATTAAATTATTTAACATTTTATTAATTTATAAATTCGTATTTAACTATGAAAAATCCAATAGAAAACCTCTTTTGAGAAACCTCTTTTTAAGGAAGTCCTGGCCAAGATAGACAGCAGCTAGTACAATCAGTGTTGGAGATTTTACATTTTTTACTAAATACATTTAACTTAATATCTATGAATTTTGAAACATTTTACTTCAAATCATTCTTTTCAGAAATGCCGAGATTGAATTCAGAGAGCTTGACTTCAGAGCCGTGTCTACAGACATTTAAAACACACCGTCTTCTAAATCTAATAAATAAGGTAGAACATTACGATCCTTTCTCAATGTCCTGGAGTGTTTGACCGAGATGGTAAGATGTTGGGGACGAGAGGAATTGGTCCAAGTTCAAAACTGGAGTAGGTTTCTAACGTAAACCACCAGCGATGTTTCAGAACCCAGACACACTACGACCCCGTGATGACCATCTAAACACGCCACAGACAGTTTGGCCGAGTTCCGAGATCAGTGTGTATCCACACTTGGCTGACTGAGAACATCTCCATTACATAAGAGCGACCACAGCTGAATAGTGTTGAAGCAGGCAAGTTTGGTGTTTTGCAGGAGGACTGACCGTGTGTTCATTTCCCGCCCGTGTGAGGGTCACATAATCAGATAATCGTCGTGAGGAATGCTTCATAGACACTTCCAGAGCAGCTCCTAGCAAAGCAAACAGCCACTTTCTCCAGTTTTAAAGGACCGGTGAAGTAGTAAGAATGTGTTTTGATGGTGGATGCATGTGTTCAGGCCGGGCAGGTGGTCCGCACGAGTGCCAGAGGAGCTGTTTCCCACCCGCTCAGGCAGTCTAAACGTTTGTGTCTGAGCAGTGAATCCACCTGACATGGCAGATTTGCTCATAACAGCCATCACACTCCACACGCCAGAAAAGATGACTGTGTTTTCACAACTGTTTTAAGGGAATATTAAGATGTTTCAATATGCTATGAAATTTTCTGCTCACACGCACACACGCAAACACACTATTCTATTTTTTTTTTTTTAATCTATTTTTCTGATTTAGATTTTTCATAAAAAATGTAATAGTTGTACATTTATTTTGCATTTTGAAATGGATATATAATGGAAATATATAATAATATATAATATATATTATCTTCCATTTCGTTGCCTTGTACCTGTACATGTGTAATGACAATAAACTGAATCTAATCTAATCTAATCTAATCTAATTATAAAAGTAGTTGCTGGAAAAAAAAAACTAATTGAACGTGGTTTTGTAAAACTTCTATAGTAACCTAGTCATCCATTTGTCCATACATTCCCCTCTGTCTCTTTTTCTCTCTCTTTATCATGTTCATCCATCAATCGCCTTCCGCCTCTCTCTCTCTTCATTGTTAGTCTGTCTGTCCATCCATCCCACTCCGCCTCTTTCTCTATCTTTATCATGTGTCTGTTTGTCCATCTACCCCCATCCGCCTCTTTCTCTCTCTTCATAATGTGTCTGTTCATCCATCCATCCCCCTCCGCCTCTGTTTCTCTTTTCAACATGTGTCTGTCCATCAACCCATCCTCTTATGTCTCTCTCTGTCTCTCTTCATCGTGTCTGTCTGTTCATCCATCCATCCCCTTCAGTCTCTCTCTCTCTCTCTCTCTCTCTCTCTCTCTCTCTCTACATCCTCTCTACAAACTCTGTATTTCTGTCAGTCCAATATAAATATTGTTATACAGTATTATGAACTCTCATCACTTCAAACATACAACCATAAATGAAAGAATAACTGTTGGATTGAAGCATTAATTGTCACTTTGGCTCTTCAGCGATCGCTAATTGCAGGATTTTTATTTTGGATATTGGCAAGAAGCCAGAACAATTAGCAAAGCTGAAGCGAGCAATGCTCAGTGCCGCACTTACACGCACCCGCACAGCAAATGCTGCTCAATCGTCATATACAGAAAAATAACACGTGATATTTTCAGAAGAAACTAGGCGTTGAAAGACTGGGGAATTCTGGAATCTTTACTGGAAATAAGCAAAGTGGTGAGTGTAAAGAAATATTTTAAAGCCACTTCTACAGGTTAACGTATTATACTTAAAAAACAATAATAAAAATTGTAAATCATGTATATTTCTACTTGTAAATTGCTCATTTTAATGCTGGAATGATATATTCTCTAGAAAGATTTTTATGCAATATATAGTAGAACATTTATCCTTATATAACAAGGATACAAAATTATAAAATAATTATGGATGATAAAAAAAAAAGCAATTAGATGATAACATAGATAATGATTTTCATTTGTGTGTTTGTAGACCAAAGTCTTAATATAATCATAATAAAAAAAAAAAGGAAATATCCATTGCTGTACAAGGCTTTTTTGATGAAATTTCCATGGGAACCTTTCACTGTTCATCAACAACACTCACAATCAAAACGTTTAAGTAAGCAGTGTAATTACCTGTAGAACACAATGGGACGCTGACAAAGAACAAACAGTAAAACCGAAGGGTAATAAAAGTGTTTGTGGAATATATAACACACACACACAATCTGCCTTCATAAAACTTTTTTTTTTTTTTTTTACATTATTATTACATTACATGTTTTTTGTTTTTGCATTATTGTCTATATTGAGTAGTCTAGAAGACTATGTATTCAATGTCAATGCATTGTACGTATGTCTCAGACAGGCTTTGTAGAGGGAGTGTTGTGGTGGGCGACTGTAGAAGATGGTTGAAGTTTATAGACATTTTTCATAACCTCACTATTTATTATATAGTTGTGTGCAATTGTTTGAGAGAAGCAGTGTTTAAAGTGTTTCAAATAGTTGAAGTTATTCAAAATACACACGTGAAAAACACATCAGTTGTCTTTACATTTATGTCAGTTAACAAACCCCGAGACGAGATTGAAAAAAATACATTCCCAGAACTGACAAGTTCAGGGCTGGTTTCATTTATGAGGCCCCCAGTGTACACAACCCAAGAACGGAATTTAACTCAAGATTAACAAGGAATGTTAATGGAAAACACGTCAAGTGTCTAATCAAGAGGGGAAAAAACAAGATAGAAAAATGATCCTTTCTAGTTAAAAAAAATCTGAGCTAAAACTTTATTACTTTTGCATTATACGTTTGAATATTCTGTTTGGTTTTATTGCTACAGAACAAACAACAGCAAATGTGCCTGTGTGTGTGTGTGTGTGTGTGTGTGTGTGTGTGTGTGTGTGTGTGTGTGTGTGTGCGTACGTGTACAAGTTTATATACCAGTGGGGCACTATGGGCACTTGTGGGGGTCCCCACGACATAAATTAATGTTTCACATGTTTAAAGTGCATGTTTGAAGATCAAAATGAGATTTTTTTTTTTTTGGCTGCGGTTGCGATTTAGCTTTTTAAGATTAGATTAAAACAGAGGTGTGTACTTTGACAGTGTTTTTCATGATAGATGTTTTTCATGTTTTTAGTGTTATAAAGACATATAAAAAAAATTGGAAAAACTTATCAATATTTTCCAAAAAATGTGCTTATATTATATTACAAATATTTTCATGGTATATTTTAGCAATATAAAGAATACGCAGAGTTGCTGGGATTTGATAGCTTTCCGGAAATGTAAAAAGCAATAGAAAAAAAAAATGGATAGAAATAAGGCATTTATGGAGTATAGCAAATATTCCTTCAAATTGAGCTGCCATAATGTCCTGCGACGAGCAGGTTAGGTAAGTGAGAACAAAACATTTCACGCATCACACTTCGCTTCACAAGCCCTGTACGCATGAATTAATCCAGGGTACATTTTAATTGGGTGGGTTACAGAGGAGCTTTGTGCTTTGGAATCTAGAGCACAGGGGGCTCAGTGACCCACCATAGTTTGTCTTTTATTAACATCTTTGATTGCCAACTGACCCTGAAGATCTAATACTTGTTTTCATCCTTAATTGGGATTTTCCCCCCCGCTTTGTTTTCTTTAAGTTGTGGCATGTGGGCTGACTCTGTCAGGCAATGGCCCTGATGGTCTTTCTGGCAGTGGCCCTGCATGGATTGGCAGTGACTTGTGGAGATCCACTGAAGCAAGCCCGCACACCCTTGTTACCCCATCGGCCATTTGTGGTTGTCTGGAACGCTCCAACAGAATCCTGCCGTCTTCGATTTAAGGTTGAACGTGTTCACCTAGACGTGAATACTCAATGTGGAGTACCAAGTCAACATGCAAATAACATCTGATATTTTCATAGGTAGATCTGGACCTTAGCGTTTTTGACATCGTGGCCAACCAAAACGAGACCTTGAGCGGCCCCAATGTGACCATTTTTTACCACAGCCACTTGGGTTACTATCCTTACTACACCAACTCCGGACTTCCCATCAATGGAGGCCTTCCTCAGAATCAAAGCCTTAGCAAACACCTCAGCAAGGCCCGAGCAGACATTGACAAGCTTATACCCGTCAAGGACTTTCACGGGTTGGGTGTGATTGACTGGGAAAACTGGCGGCCACAGTGGGTGCGCAACTGGGGGTCAAAGGACATCTACAGAAACAAGTCTAAGGAACTTATTAGGAAGTTGCACCCAAGTTGGCCACAGAGTAAAGTGGAAAACGAGGCAAAGGAGCAATTTGAGAAGGCTGGACAAATATTTATGAACTCAACGCTCGGGCTAGCCAAGAGTCGCAGGCCACATGGTCTATGGGGTTTTTACCTTTTCCCAGACTGTTATAACTATGGTTACAAGCAACATCCGTTGCGTTACACTGGAGAGTGTCCCAATATAGAGCATGTTCGCAACGACTATCTCATGTGGCTTTGGAAGGAAAGTACAGCTCTTTATCCTTCTATTTATCTTGACTACGAGCTAAAGTCGTCCTCAAGTACAGTAAAGTTTGTGCACTACAGAGTCAAGGAAGCCATGCGAATTGCCTCAATTGCCAAAAATGACTACACGCTACCGGTATTTGTGTACTCAAGGCCCTTCTATGCGTATACCTTTGTGGTTCTGTCAGAGGTGAGTATGGCAGATTTTTTTTGATGTTCACTCAACATAGTTCCGTCTTTCATTTGATTCTGTGGCGGTGTGTGTCTCTCTCAAGGCAGCTCTCTCACCTACAGAAATCCGGATATCAATATATACTGTACAGTGGTATCTCACTTTACAAAAGTCTCCACTAACGAAAATGTAACTTTATGAAGGGCTTCATCAAGAAAATATTATATAACTATAAATAACCAAGTTTTTTTTTCCTACCACTAATATGCAGGGAGAGGATTTGAATGAATAATGCAAGAGTCCAAAACCTGATCAGTCATCTTCGGACATGGAAGCCGGTCAGAATTAAAAAGGAGCTCTCACCTATATCAACACCTGCCAAAGGGCAAACAAAACAACCATTATCTAACGTGTTTTTTTACTACATTTATTACAATTTTAATTTAGTTTGAATCAAATTATAAGCAATTTGTCTGAATTAATGGAGGATCAGAATCAATGACTAGATTTACTTGCAAAATGTGTCCCTTTTTACATAATTTTTGCTTTACACAGCTTTTATCGGCACACATTAATTTTGTAAGGTGAGGTGCCACTGTATTTGACTTCTATCAGTGAAGGTCTGTTAGCAGTGCATCACCGCAAGAATCCAAACTAAAAAAAAATTGAACTACAAACGTAACAATAAGTCAAGAGAACAAGGTTTGACATGTGCAAAAGCAACTAAAACCAAAGTCCATAATCTTTATTATTATTATTATTATCATCATCATCATCATCATCATCATATAGATTTTTGTATTATTAATGTCACATTAATAATTTTTCTTTATTAAAAAATGTACATACAAATACATTAAATGTGTATTATGGCTGCTGTGAAATTACGACATCAAACATGACGTGCTACTATGAATGCAGCTATAAAGCAGCAGGGGTTACTTCAGGCATAATGTATTTTTTATGAAGCCTTCCAATGGAAAGGTGTTTGGTTTAATGTGCATTTTTTGTTTTGTTTTTGTGTTTTAAACAAACAGATTGTGATTTCTTCTGATTTGCTAATTGTTGAGTTTTTACTGTACTTGAGCTTTTACTTTTGAGATTTACTTTACTCTTACAGTACTTTCAGTAATACAGCAAATCACATTCACACAGTGCAAGAAAGAAAAAGTGGACTGACGCTGCAGGCCTCTGGAGGAGACTGCAGAACATATTCATTTAATGACTTAAGATTAAATGACAGACCTTCAACGTTCTGTCTCCCCATGGCACCTTAAACGCCAGAGATATGCTGAAACGCTCCTCTATCACTTCATCACGGGCAGAATTTCCCCGGCGAAACTCTGCAGCAAGTCTGTTTTCACTTAAATGGGACCACCCACCCTTTAAGACAGTGAGGAACATCAAGCTAATGTACTTTTCATTCGTTTCGCTGGCGACAAACAGTTTCCATATGTTCCGCTACAGTGAAAGTCCAGGATCACAAGCAAGGTTGCTGCATTCTCCTTTATTGTTGCACCTTAAATGTAACCTATGTTGAGAAAGGCTCATTTGCATATTAAAATGCTGAATAGTAATGATATTCAAATCATATTACTTTATAGCAATGATGTGATAGAATGAAATGACAGTCAATGCATTGGTGTTTTGATTGAATGGGAAATTTAGGGGTACTAGTCATGTCTAAAACTAAACTACTACGGTAAATGATTTGTTTTAGAGTGACCTGGTCCACACTATAGGGGAAAGCGCAGCTTTGGGGGCCGCCGGCGTCATTCTGTGGGGTTCATCTGAATACGCCAGATCTCAGGTACGTCTGGGGCAACATCAGCAACCACGTCCATAAGTTGTAAAAATTAAAAACGAATTACTGAAATGGCAGCGCAGTGGTTAGCACTGTCGACTCACAAAGGAACAAGGACCTGATCACAAAAAAATTATACTTTGATTTATATTGAGTTACGTTATATTTATACTTAATAGTAACGTTATTTACAAATGCTTAGATTTGCTCATGTGTTAATTTGATGCAAGGTTACATATTTTGTGATTAATTGAGTCACACTCAATCATTTAATCAGTTGATTCATTATTTTCAATAGAGAAACTGCTTGACTGTGAAAAAGTACATTGACGGACCACTGGGTCACTATGTGATCAACGTGACCTCAGCAGCGAAGCTTTGCAGCAAAGCCTTGTGCAAGAAAAACGGCAAATGTGTTCGTAAGAGCCTGGACTCTGGAGCTTATCTGCACCTCAACCCTCGTTTCTTCAACATCCACCTAAACCGAAGAACACGTGAACCACGGTTCCATGTCAGCGGCCACCTCACCTACCAGGACATCCTAGACATGAAGCAGAAGTTCACCTGCCAGTGTTACCAGGGATGGACGGGCATCTACTGCGAGATGCCCCAGCCCACTCAGCTACTTTCAGCCAACCAGAGGCTGAGTTTCCTGGAAGAGATGCTAGTGGTCTTATCCCTCCATTTCTCCTGTCTGTCTGTCATCATGTTCTTGGCTCTTTGTCTCATTATCAAATGTCTAATACTGTAAGTCTTGAATTTAATATGAGTCATTAATTATTCCGGATGTATGATTTTTTTTATAGTTCAGCCTTGTTTCAATATTTGATTTAACGACAAAAATGAATCTACTATTGTAATACTACAAAACTAAAATAGTAAATGTGTTCTTGCAGTAATTACAGTAAATGCATTAGCTTTGATTCTTAGAAAAACAACAAAAATACTACAAATAATAAAAAGACCCATTTTATTATTTTTTTTTTTAAATAATAAAATATATTTGGTAAACGTGTAGCTTTCCCAAGCATGAAATTGTTAAATACTGGACATATAGTTCCTAAAAACACCTTAAAAAGTACATAAAAAAAACGCAAATTCCTCTTGGTTCCTCATGGTCCATCGGTTTGAGTGTGAAAGTTAATTTTCACATTTTTAAACAGTAAAAAAAAAACTGACATAGAAATATTTGTCGGCAGCCACCCCATCCTATAATCCTGATAGATTATAATTCATCTTGTCTCACGAGTGGGGGGAAAGTTTTCATTATTTCATGGGAAAAATAAGGCCGTTTGTCTCTTTTTTTGGGAGTTTTTTTTCTGTAATTTTAGGTTCTTTTTTTTGGATAAAAACAATCTTTGTCGAATTTTTACCACAATGTTCGAACCCTGCACTTTGCTGACAATGTGTTTTGCTGTCTCTTATTGTTGATACAGTCGTGACTGAAATGAGTCACCCAATGGAAAGACGGCGTTTGCGCAGACGTCTCACAAGAAGAGTGTGTTTTCGTTTAAGCCCAGCTCCACGGCTTTTCAAGGACATTTAATCTCCAATCAACGTTCGAAAAGATTTGTATCAAATTTAAATATTTATATGCTGCGGTTTGGTGTTGAACCTGGCGGGCCGCAGGTTATTGCACATGTAGAAACAGGAATGTGAGGAAAAGTTTGAGGCTTCCAGGGCCGTGAGACACACCTCACAGCTGCTGGCCTGGGCCCAGGATACACTCACAAACACAAACCTGCAACCTGATCCAGAGATGGAGGAATTCCTGGAGCTTTGGGTGGGATAGACATATCCAACACAAGCACCTCAGGACCCCTTGTCGGGAAGTGAAGAGGAAAGAAAAACCCACCCAAACATGTGGGAGAGTGGGGTCACTTGGTACCTTTACATGGTTTCTGCTCCATGGAGACCACATCAAAGCTCCATACTTTGTGTGTTTAGGTGGCTGGGTGGATTTGTGCTTATGTAATTGAGATATTTTGGCATTTAACGTATTTTTATCTTCTGCTGTTTTCAACAACAGCTCAATAAAGCCACAGAGCCATACGAAGAGGTCAGCGAGGGCGAGTTTCAGATCCATAAACAACCCATAAACAGAGCTACATTAAACAAGAGAACTCTTCTAGAACCCATTAGCGCAAGGTCAGCTCTTCTCCAACACTTCACAGGGAACCTTGGTTTTCCCCATCTGTAGTTTGTAGGCAAAAAACAAGAACAATAGTAAGGATAGTCAATCATTTGTGCCTTTAAGTTTGGTTGAAATGATTAGAAGGCCTTATGAAGTTTGTAGGCCCTTATAAAAACATGTATAGAACCAATATATTAGCAGGTCCTTCAAGAAAGGTCACACTTCAAGTTTGTTTTGAAGTGAAAGTGACAATTTATTTTGGTGAAAGTGAGATTGGATATAAGCACCCCGCAAATTCAGCAGATTTTTCAGTCATAAAATATATATATTTTTTTTACATCTTCAATTGTTTTACTCCTTGCCTGTGTTCTTCATTTTCAACTGTTATCTTTCTGCAATGACACTGTTTATTTATACGGTTTACTCTGTTTGTTGTAATATAGATGATATGATAGATGATATTTAGTTTAATCTTACATCTTCCAGTAATTTTCTCCCTGTTAAGTGTTGCGACGTATCAAATGTATCCTAATTCGTTACTGAGCCAATAAAAGCTTATATGCACGTCTGCCTACAGACCGTTATTTAAAGACATGTTTTCGTTTATTTGTGATTGCTCCGGACTAGAAATATGGAAAAATTGGCGCTTATATTTCCGTGCATTGTTCATATTCGCGACTATAAACACCTCCCAAGAAAAATCGACGGGATGCTTATATTCGGGGAAATACGGTATTGCATACGATAAAAAGGTTGGCTCAAAAGTGAGATTCTTGTGTAGTATGTGGACTATAATATCAGGGCAGACTGATATTTCAACAAGTGTCTGGTTTGCGTTTACTTCCTTGTTTTTCAGTTTGTTTTGTTTGTCCAATTTCCTTTTTATCCATTCATTATCCGTTTTGCTCCTTCACCTGAAACTGATCATGTTCCTTATGTGTTAATTTGTTAATTTATTGTCAATTCTTACTCCTGTTCTGAATTAGTTCCTTCTTTGAAGTCTTGGAATAAAAGCGACTGAAAACTTTGTTGCGCTTGTTTGTCAATTTTCTTCCTCTTGTCACGTGTGGTCAGTTAAGTGTTTATTTTTGGTGGTCATCTTGTTGGACCCAAATTTAGTTGGACTAAGTTTGATGTGTAAATTAAAAACACTGTACCTTTCTTTTGGGTCTATTCTCCTTGGGATCCAAGTCACTAAATGTACATTTATGTTAAGGTTGTATGTTAAGGGTATTTTATGTTACGAGGTCAGCTTGATGATGATGATGATGATGATGATGATGATGAGGACACATTTCTTAGGCTCAACATTTACTTTTAGAAAAAAGTTTAGAGTCTAAAAAGTTCTGATTCAAAATGTCCAAATAAGTCCAAAGACGTTTAAAGTTAAAAGAACCAATTTTTTTGCATACGCTATTTTAGTTTTAGTTGGGTTAGTTTAGTTTGGTTAATGTCAAACATTTCAAGCAGGTTCAGCGGGTTTCAGGTTTGAGAATAATTCCTTTCTCCTTTATAATTCACCTTTAGTGACACACCTCGCCACTGTGAACATAAAAACAGCAGTCATTATCAAAGGAAGGATTTATAAAGCTGCATTTTGCCTTTTCATACACCTGTACTGAAATCTCACCAGGCATTGTCAGAACGTTCTTTCAACAAAGACCCGCAGTTCACATCCAAGACTGGTTTACTGGATCTTTTTGAAGTGCAAAAAGCTAATATTTCCATACAATTATGCGACCATTTCTCATGCCAAGAGCTACTCACCAAGGAACATTGAAAATACTGGAAGAATCTTTTATTTCCTTTACAGATGTTCAGATCACATGCCAACCTGTTTGGCCCAAGACTCATATTTACCAGCCTTGTGCCGTGAAGACTCGCCCAACACGAAACCAAACACTGTATTCCTGACACAACACATTTATAAATGGGGTAAACCACTTTTGATTTGCATTTCCTAAGTTGCTGATAAAGCGACCTCCCAATTTGTGTAAGATGTGGTTTCATACCCAAGAAGGTTATTTAGGCCTCAGCCTCCAATAGAAACACCTCAGAAGCCGATGGTCAGTGACTTCTTGGTCACGTGAATCTCAGTCTTAGCAGTTTAATCCAAGGTCACACATTTGCTCCCCGTTCATATCTCCTTGAATGAACAGTCACAAAAATGAAAATAGATCAGGGATTTGTTTATTAGCAAAGTTGCATTAAAATGGCATCAACATGTTTTGCCAGCACGGTGGAGGAGTGGGTAGCACTGCCGCCTCCAGCAGGGGATATGTGTGTCTGTGTGTCCTGTTCTGTGATTGGTTGGCCAGAGTGTGTAACCTGCAAAGAACCAGAGTGGCTGAAACACCCGCCAGTTACCCATGGTCCAGAAATGGAGTAAGCAGTAGAAAATGAATGGATGGATGGATGGATCAACCAACCAACCAACCAACCAACCAACCAATTTGTCTACTTTAGGAGAGTTTTTGTTTCTGGCTATTTCTGCTCTCCAGGCTTGCTCAAATGGTTAATCTTGCACTTCCTGGGATGTTGTAGCCTAGTGGTTGGAAGTTGCAACCAAAACGTTGCAGGTTTCTATCTGACAATTCCACAAGTGTCCTTAAAAAAGACAGTGAATCTGCAGATCGGCAGTGGCTTAAGGCTGCCCACTGCTCCGGGCTCATGTGAAATGCACTGTACAATTCTTCACGGTAGGATCACTAAAGTTTAATAATTGTAAATAAGTAACAATGGATGGATGTGGATTGCACATTACTTTGTGTGTGCGTGTGTGTTGTTGCAGAGTGTGTGTCAGTTGCTGTGTCCTCACTAAGGTTTTCTTTTGTTCTTCAGTGTTGAGCTGATTTGTGGCTTTACAACCACTCGAGACACTTTCAGACTGACGAAACACATTAATAAATGAAACCTGAAATGACACTTCATTCTAGTGGCAGACTAAGAATGGTTTTTAGCACATACATGTTGTTAATTACAGTCATTGTTATACAGAAGACGGGACAACTATGATCCAGTCACAGCTTGAGCATAATCCTCCAAAAGGCCTAAAAATAATCAATGAATGTTTCACAGCTCAAATCTGGACGGAGTAGCCGAGCTTAGTGACTAAAACGCCGCTGTTGTTATGGTGTCACCCATTCTGCAAATGTAACAAGCTAATGTCAGATGAACACTTCGCGACATATTGTGTGTCTCACTATAATCTATGAAGGATTACTCAACTAACTGACACCCTGCCATTCCCGAACACATTCATGGCTTGGGAGGCTTAACAGCAAAAAGATTTTAAAAAGAACCAAACCAAATAGACTTTTAAGACCTAAATCGTAATTTATTTTTCCAAAATGTCACTGAAATCTCCCCGCAACTTAACAAACTACTTTGGTTGTGTAATTGTAGTTTAAATCCTGCATGCACAACGGTCTTTAACTCATTTTGATGTTTCCCAACAAACCTAGTTTCATAGCTTGATGCACAGTCATTCATCATCATGGTTCAGCCATAGTTGTGTTTCCCAATATTGGGTTTGGCAGGGCAAATCAGGGGCTGGTGTTTGCCAACTTTGGCCCCCAGTCTTAGTTTGAGCAGCTCTGTTAGATGCTCACATGTTCAAGTACTCTGCAAGAGCTTACAAATAAAACTGATGTGTGTCCTTGTTTTTCCATCCATCCATCTATTTGCTTTTCCATTTCTGTCACAGGAAGATGTAGCGAATCTTAGCACCTTAGAATCCTACAATCTTTATAATATTAGAGCAATTACGAACACACTCTGGACTGGTGGCCAACCAATCACTGAGAGCAACACACACACACTTACACTCTCACTCACACCAATGGTGAATTTTCCACAGTTCACCGGAGTGCACGTTTTGGGACTGGAACAAAGCAGATGCCCAAAAACTTCACACTGAAAGACCCCAACCAAGCCTTAAACTTGGGTCCTCACTGAATCCAGCTTGAGGTGAGGCACCGCTCCAAGACTGTGTCGCCAGGCGTGTTTTTGTGATGGTTGTATTTTATTTGTCCTCTTGTTTGACAGCCAGAGGATGAAGGGTCTCTTCGTTTCTTAACGTGATGCTTCTAACATTTATTAATGTTTCAGCTGTGTTTTCTTGAAGGAAATAAACCATTTTCCCTTCATGCTCTGCCTGTCCTTCTTGTTCTTGCCAAGACTTCTCCACACTTAGCTAGTACAAACTCACTTTAAGCCAATGGCATTTAGCTCTGTTTCTAGAAGAACATTTTGCAGCATAATTTAAGAATTTCCTCATTTAAGTTTACTGAACCCGTTAACCAATGTCTATAAAACTGACAGAAACACACAGGCAACAACGTTTTGGTGGTAGATTAATACAGAATACAAATTTGGGAGTTTTTTAAACCGCCATTGCCACACAGGCAAGTAAGCAATTTTTGTTTAAACCTCGAACTGGTTGGGGTTTTTCTGAGCAGAGTTTTCACGTTTTTTCTGCCTTCATACTCAGAGTGGCCAGGATTGGCTCCAGCTCCTTGTGAGCCAGAAATGAAAAAGAGGTTCAGAAAATGAATGGATGCACAACAAATCTGTTGCTTTCTCTGAATATTGAACTTGTGAACATTAGCGTTGCAAACAAATGGAACTAAATTATGTTGTTTTCAAGCCTCCCAGAATAAAAAAAATAAAAAAATAAAAAAAAGGTAAATTGATGAATGCATTTTTACTTGTAATGTTCATTGTCAAATTTCAATCTAAGACAATATATTAGGCAAAGGGAATAGTAATTTAGATTCCCTAAACCTAAATAAATCGAGGTATAGTTATGCAAAATGGATACAATGTTGCTAAAATAGGTTAAGTCATGCTAACAGTATCGGACATTTTACGGAAAGTACAAGAGGTCAGAAAAGTCTGGACTAATGGTTGACAGCGCTCGGCCAACACAACCTTCCCATTCCTTCATCTGTGGGAATGTGGTTTTCTATTGAAACACAGAAACCACTTGCCATTCCTCCACCTCCTTCCCAAAGTTGAATAAACTCATCTGAAGTTTGCTCATTTCCTTTTGGAGAAGGCAGAGAATCGACAATACGCCAAATTCCGAATGCAGCATCTGGCAACCCCTGGATCCAGCTCTGTGTTGGTGGTCCCTGTTAAAATCATGACATTTTCCGGTAACGGACAAGTCCAAAAGAAGTCCAAAACCAAAAGAGCTAAACCACGGTGTCCTAGTATGTATGATGTACTGTAGTTAAACACATTTTAGAGAGATTAACCTGTTCTTCTCATACAGAAACATGATAAATGTAAAGGGAAATACTGTAGAAACAAATGTTTGGTAATGCGCTGATTAATAGAAGTATTATTCATTGAAGGTTTGAGTCTATAATCGCTATGTTTGTACGAAAAATATTTTTTTTTCTGAATCTGAAAGTGCTTTGTATCAGTGAATTCTTGGAGTTTTATGAATCAATATCTACCTCTTATCCATCTCCTTCAATTTATAGCAAATAAAACAAATCTCTGCCTTTAGGAACAAATATTGTTTAATTGTCTTGCTTGTTCAAATCCTGCCATTGCTGGTTGCAGATACTTTATATATTTGATGCTAGGGTATATTATGCATATCTATAAATCTCAGTAGATATGTATAAACAACATGAGATCTCTTTGAAAAGTAATATTAGTAGACATTTACTCTACTATTTTTTTTCTACTCTACTTATTATTTGTTTTTAAACCGTGTGAATAATAAGGCATTGTTACACTTTTGTTAATATACGAAATGTAAAATGACAACACAATTAAAACCACAAAACTGTATAAAAGAAAATGCTTCATCAAATCAGATCAAGTTAATAATATTTGAATAAGTGTGTTCTATAATCAACATTTTTAGAATAGTTTTTATAATTGTATAATTTAAGATCTCCTCTTATAAACTTCCAATTTAAGATCTACACGTACCATGACTTTGTTTATATACATCTACATCTACAGTCTTCAGCAAAGCTACAAATCCAGCGACTAAGACAGAAAAACAAGACAATTATAGGCTGAGGGAGACAGTTGCTTAAGCAGGAAAAAATCTTTCCGGAGCTTCTTTACAGTCTGGTTGTGTCTGCAGTGAATTAAATCCCCTCCTGAACCCACAGTCAGGTGACTGTAAGATGATAAACCTCCCTAATGCCGAGTGATGAGGATGAGCACAAGAAGCTGGGTATGGTGTCTTAAGGGAAGACCCAATGCACGTACACACACACTTTCATATATCCAGGCAGTCAATGGGATTTAGACTGGAGTTCTCCCTCCCTTCTCGTCTACTCTAATCGCAGTGTTGTGGTTTTCTCGCTGTGGCTCCGTGGTTGCTTTCTCCTCCCTCTCAGGAAACTCTGCTTCTCTCTCTCTTCGCTGTGTATATAAGTAAGTGGTGGCTAGGCTATTCTACAGACATTAAAAAACTATGCGAGTGTCCTACAGACAGAGAAAAGTGTGTGATGGGCACTGCCAGCATTGTGCGACAGGGACAGTAACGAGTGATTTACAGGTCAGTGATCTCTAATTACTCTCATAAATGTATATACATATATGCAACATATATATATATAAATGTATATACATATATGCAATATATATATATATATATATATATATATATATATATATATATATACACACACACACACACATATATACGTATATATATGTATACACAGTATACATACATGTATGGCATGTACTGTATATTTGCACACACACCTTAATTCTCGGCATTCCAGAAAAATGTGATTAATGCAGTCACACTCTGTACTTTCAATGTTTGTTTTAAATGTGTTGCCAGTTCATTATTCTTCCTTGCATAACTTACTGAAAATACTTTTCAAAATTTATGACCGTTTTTGTAAAGCCAGTAAAGCATTCTCATATTTATATCAAATTAATATCAGGTCTGCAATGGTGTAGCTTTTCACCACACAGGCTAACAGTAAGAGGTCTACACGAGAAGGGAAAGATGCAATGTACACCTAATAGTTTACACTTAGTTAAAAGGTCAAGTCTGGGCCGAGAACTCCACAGAGTTCATCAAAAGGAAAATGAAGTTAAGACTCTCAGCCTGTTGAGTGGCTTTTCAACAACATGGTTGTTGGAAAGAGTCTGGCTAATTTCAAGTTTACTGTCAGGAAATGGGATACGCCACTTCTTCACGGCTTTGAACAGTATTGCTGTGTAAACATTTTCAAAGCAGTGTGAGTGAGATTAGATACTTTCAGAAAGTCTTTGCAGCCTTTGCCGTAAAAAGACACCACTGCTGCAAGCTTTTCTCGCATAATTTGGTAAACTGTAAGAATACTACCATCGTTTGAATGTCTCTTGGTGGTGGAAGTCATCTAGGGTAAGCTGTACTGTGACCTGAAGTAACCTCTATTGGTGGGATTACTGTACTAATTACTCTAATAACAGAAAACAATCCACTTCAAACCAAAACATGCTCTCGTGTCAACCTGCTGGATCATCCCGTTGAGTTACAGTGTAGCTACAATACACTCGTTTTCAAGATGATTTAACAATGTAGCACTTCATTTATTCCTAGTTTTTGGATTCATGTTTTAATTTTTGGCATAGCACCAAAATCTCTTTTAGCTTTGATAGAAAGTGGATGAAGCAAAACAAAGCTATGCTTCGTATGGTCCCAGTGAGTAAACCACAGATCTTTAGTGGAGCCCTGATGATCCTATCTGGCAGTTCTCGAAACCTACGTCTCCTGTTATAAATCATCCTCAGTCATACAGTATTTATATTTCCAATCTGGATTGAATTCACATTCGGATGTGATTGAATGACGAGACATTGAAAGGCGAGCACCAGGTTGTCTCCAAGCCTTGTGGTTTCTCTGAAGCTGAAGAGGTTTCTGTAAAACCACTCTCACTAACTCACACGCATCCTAATCATTGCCAGAGAGAGCAGAGAAATTAATAAATCTATCTGTAATGCAGGCACAATCACCTCAAACCTTCATGGTCATCTTTCAAAAAAAAAAAAAAAACTCCATGGAAATTACAACTCATTCCCTGTAGCTTGAAGTTGTTGGGTTTTTTTGAATAAATATATTTACTGCAACAGTAAACTGTGACATCATGACACTTCTTCCTTTATAAAGTACGGGTTTAATCGAACTGGTTACTCACTTTAAACATCACTTCAACTTTTTTTGTATTTTCCTTTTTATTGTACTTTTATCTTTTTCCCTTGTTTTATTCATATTTTTATTTTTATTTTTTGTATTTCACTGTATTTTTATCTCTTATCTTTTTATTGTATCTCTCCTCGTATGCACACGCCCCACCTCCACCCCATGATTAAATGTTGGACAATCGTAAAATACATTTCATTGTATGGTGTACCACATATAATGTGTATATGACAATTAAAATTTGAATTTTGGAGCCTGAGAATAAATACACACTCTGGATTAGTGGCCAACCAATCCCTACGCAGGCCTCACACACACCTAAGGTCAATTTTCCAATGCTCATTCACCTGAAACGCATGAATGATCCCATTTTCCATCCTATTTGATCTCATTTAAAAGTGATTCAGACCGAATCAAATTTTTTCACATACCCATGTGGTAAGAAAGCAAATCACCAAAAGCAGACAGCAATCTGTGTGAATCTTACAGCAAACCCTCAGTAGCGCAGGAAGTGGTTTAATTCTTCCTCCTCATGGCACAGGCCGGACGCCAATCCTTAGGGAAAAGAAGCTGCCCGGCTCTTTCCACTCAATAACACAACCACCACGGGGCTCCACAATTTGCTTTCATCCGCAGCATTCCACACTGTACCTCATTTTTCAACCTCTGATTTAGCACATGACTGGCATTAACAGCCTCCAAACGCACGTGTAACTGGCACAGCAACTGACGGCTGTTTCCATAACCCACTCGGAGGGAAACCATCATGATCGGGGAATCAGTAAAAGACGTAAAAGCGCTCAATGTCACAGCATTTACTACGTGCTAATGAAACCCATATGAAGGACTTTGGAGCGCCATAATAACTTGTACGGAAAAACTGGACGGTTTTCAAGCCATCCAAACACACAACGGTCTCGTGCAGACGCTGCATTGAGGTTTATGACGGATCGGGAGCCATTCTGACACATTCTGTAAACGTTGAATCGTATTGCGTAGCTTAGAGTAAGACGTCAGCGTCACGCCATTTTTTTGATCGAGTGGGTTAATATGATTAAGCATCATGACTGAATGTGTGCAGCTTTTCCTTCTATCTCTTTGGGTTTTAGGGAGAAGGCACTTGGCAAAGGCAGCTATGATTGCGGCGATGTGGGCGCCGGGATGGTGAGAGCATGTGGCTGGATTTGGCCATTATCCCTGTGGTTAACTCCTGGTTTGACTGGTGACTCCAGACATGAATTATAATGGCTGACTCATGATCAAACCAGGCAGAAGCGTGTAACGGTGTGTTCACATTTCTGATGAACTTATTCTGAACTCATCTCATTTATCAGATGAACTTTTCCAGCGATCTCAAATTAAAAATGGTTGGAAATGCAATTGTAGGAAATATCACTTTACAGAAAGTTGACGGAGTTTGAGGCCTGGTTGGGGTCTTTCTGTGTGGAATTTGCTTGTTTTTTTGCGTGTGAGTTTTCTTCAGGGCTCCGCTTCCTTCCATTGTCCAAATCTATGCATTTAGAAGAATTGGAGTTTGGAAAATTGCCAATATGTGTGAGTTGAAGTATGAATAAATGCGCCTGTGTGTTTCTCTGTGATTGGTTGGCTACAAATCCAGGCTGTCCCACCTTGACATTGAGTATTGGGATAGCTCCCTGTGGCCCAGAAATAGAAAGGCCTTTAAAAAAAATAATGAATGGTTCAGGGTAGAAACATTTTAATTTTTCAGGACAGGTCTAGTTATGACACCATTATCAAGTTCAGTTTGAACTACATAGATTTAAAAAAAAAAGTTCTTAATTGGCAGAGAAGTTAGTTTGTGTTAATGCTTTAATAGTTTTGTAGCTTTAAGTTTTAAATGGTTTTGTTGACGAGAACAAATAATTATGGCCAGAAATTGTTTTATTTTTTAAAATTGTATTCATGCTACCCATAAGTTTTTCTCAATTTGTTTACATCTCTTTATATTTTAGTTTTTAATGTATTTGCTATCTGTAATCAATTGCAATTATATGGAAATGAAATGCATTTTTAACATGTGATAGCAAGTCTACAAGTCAAGTGAAGCTCTGACATTTCCGAACGAAACCCCCGAAGCTAAGAAGCGTGTAATTGTAGAGAGGACAAGAACATTAGACAGCAGGAAAAAAACCTTTGGCACAACATGAGAGAGTCCAAATTATTACATGATTTTTATGATGTTTTTGATGATTCAGGGAATGTCCAGTAAAGTTAAGTAAAAAGCAAAACCTGTAGAACCTTATATCTCAATCTTAAAATAACATAATGGCCACGGACTCATAAAAACCAATCAAGTCAAAATACATCTACTCTTGTTAAAATACCTTTCACTCTGAAAAACAAAATCCTCTTAAGAAAGTTCAGTTCCAGTTCACTTTTTAGACAGTAAAGTGCTTTCACAGCCCCAGACCTTCTCAATGTAACTGCCTGAATTGAACAGAATAATTACTAAATACAATTGTAAATACAATTTAACAATGATATTGATAGTTGACCAAGTCTGTGGCATGTGAGCAAGTAGAAACGCAACAATGGCTAGGAAACAAAACTCTGTGAGGAAGAAAAAGAAAAAAAAAATTAGGGTCGAGTGGTTTACTTATATCAGTCTCTTCTTGCTTTATACCAGTATTTTGTGTGATGGTGGCTAAAATCTACTCTGTCCTGATTGGTCCAGAAGTGACGTACCGCTTTTTGTACACAGGGGTACAACCCCATCACACAGAAGGATGCCAACCCCACCCAAACAAACCAGAAAGATGCTATCTCCACCCTGACCACTCCAAAAATCTGAACAGATTGTAGACCCCAATGACCTCATAAGGAGAGAAAAAAAAGAAGAGAAAAATTAGAACTGTTTAGACAAATTCTAAGCTGAAAGGGCTAGGCAGGAACGTGATTTTAAGATACGGGCATCTAAACTAGGAAGCATTTCTTTCTGATTATTTAAATGTGGGAATCCATTACTTTCTCGTGTAATTGCATTTGCCTTTGCTTTATTCTTGTTACAGGATGATTGACCTGTGCTGAGTCACACAGCAGAATGCCCGGTGTGCCCTACGGGGCCTTGCAACATCACACTGTGCCCATAGCCTGTGCCATCATATGTTCCTGGCTGCTGATACTGGTCCACTGTGCCTCTTGCCAGAAACCTGCAAAGCTGCCTCTGGTGGAGCGTAAGCCTTTCCTGGCAGCTTGGAATGCTCCACTGGACATGTGCACACTGAAATACAAGATCAACGTCAGCCTCGACCTCTTCCACATTAGTGGCAGTCCACGAGCGGTACACACGGGGCAGAATGTCACAATCTTTTACGCCAACCGCCTGGGTTACTACCCGTTCTACAACGAGCAAGATCTTCCCATCAACGGAGGTCTACCTCAGAACAGCAGCCTTGAAGCCCACCTTCACAAAGCTCGAAAAGACATAGCCCATTTCATTCCCTCTAAAGACTTCCGCGGTCTAGCCGTCATCGATTGGGAATACTGGAGGCCTCAGTGGAAACGGAACTGGCACAAAAAAGACATTTACCGACAGCGTTCCAAAGAGCTGATTGCACAAGCTAACATCAATTTGACCGAGGATCAGGTTGAGGAATTGGCCCGGGTTCAGTTTGAGAAGAGCGCCGTAGAGTTCATGCGAAGCACCCTGCAGCTTGGTACTCAAACCCGTCCCGAGGGTCTCTGGGGGTTCTACCTCTACCCCGACTGTCACAACTACAATGTGCATGCACACAATTACACCGGCACATGCCCCCAACAGGAGAGCCTTCGGAATGACCAGCTTTTTTGGCTCTGGAACAGCAGCACTGCCCTTTTCCCAGCCCTGGCTATACGCAAGAGCCATATGGACAGCACTCGCAACCTGCACTTCTCGAAGAACAGGGTACTTGAATCGCTACGACTGGCCTCTCTTACCTCATTGCCTTATGACCTGCCAACATATGTGTATACACGCCTGGGCTATAGAGATGAAGCCATGGCTTTTTTGACACAGGTAAGAATTAGATGCAGAAGATGTTAGTAGAATAAAAGTGTTTTGGGGGTTTGAATCCCTAATGCACTCTTATGAAGTGTAATTTTGTCCTGGGCAAAGTAAACAAATTAAACAAAAATCTACCTCTAAAACGCGTTATCGGTCAAACAGGCAAATTCTCTTGATTAAAAAAACAAACAAAACATTTTTCACAGTTTCTAATAACTTATGGTCATTTTGTATACATTTTCTTAATTCATTAACCCAAAACCTAATGCGTCTTTAATAATTAGGCGTACCTACTTTTCTCTTGGGTCACTCAAGATGAATATGCGCCCAAAAGATCTGGATGCGGTTCTGATATGTGGAGATTGGCTGTGGAGGTGTAGGGAGTAATAATAATGATGAAAGTCTAATTACATGTTATATCTTTACATAATCCATACACAGAAAGTGTAGATGCAAACATGTGGGCAATTGATCCCAGGGGGCATATGAGAGTCTGACACTCATTTGTGAAACCCACTGGACCGGGATTCTTGGGTTGCATGTACTGGACTCTGGACCGCTGCACCATAACTGCAATATTTAAGTCTTAACATTCATTGGAAAACATAAAATGGTAGCAATATAACACTATTCCTTATTCAGAGTCAAACCTCGCTATATTTTATCTGTCAATTTATTGCAAAATTACACTTTGAAATTAGTACAATTGTTCTCTTGACCCCTTTCCTTGTTTTTGGATTTTTTTGTAATGTCGAGCTGAAGTCTGTTTCAATCATACCGTATTCATTTCAAAATACGTATATTGAGATACTTCTAAAAAAAATTACCGTATATTCTTGATTAGGGGTTCAGTATTCGCAAGCTACTATTCAGTTTCTGAAAACTAAGTGTTAAATTATTAACCCAATGTGCAATCTGTGTTTCATAGAAAGACTTGATTCACACAATAGGAGAAAGTGCGGCTTTAGGAGCAGCGGGATTCGTCATTTGGGGAGACCTTAATTTGACTTCGTCAAGGGTAAGATTTGCAAGAAAAACCTCAGTCATTCTTTTAAAAAAAACGACTTTTTGCTTTAAAAGAATTTATTAAGCTTCATAATTTTCATGTTCCCTCTTCAGCACAACTGTTCCAAAGTGAAGGCCTTTCTGAGTCACCGATTCGGCCAGTACGTCACCAACGTTACCAAGGCTGCAGAAGTTTGCAGCGAATACCTGTGCCAGTCTAACGGACGCTGTGTCCGGCGGGACCCCGACGCGCCCCACTATCTGCATCTGAGTCGGGGCAGCTATCGCATCTCGTACCGCAACGGCTCATTCAACGTGAGCGGCCGTCACTCGCCAGCAGAGCTCGCGCTATTGGCCGACAGGTTCCGCTGTCACTGCTATCAGGGCTACCAGGGAGAACGCTGCGATAGCATCCAGCCAAAGGAGGAAGAGGAGGACAACATGATTAAAGAGGATGTTGAGGAGGAAAGGGTGGAGGAGGAACCAGCAGATCCCAAAGACTCGAGGGATAGAGCTGTATCTTTGCAAAATGCCTTTCTCCTGACCGCTCTAGTGCTTCTGTCTAATTTCTGTTTGTTTGAAGAGCTTTTGTAAGGTCTGGGTCAGAAATGGCCAGATAAATACTTAGTCAGCCGCTCGTTTGAGCTTTTAAGAAGGCATGATTGTTTTTTAATATGCTGATGGTTCATCTCAAGAGACAAGCGGCAGGAAAGGACACTGAACTGTCGGCCATATTTGCACAACCTCACAGTCCATTGCTGAAACTTTTTAAATTTGTTTAGTTTTTGACTAGAGAAGCTGCACAAATGCTGTTTGTTGGACAAATCACTGACCCTGAGATGCTTTTTCTTACCAAATCTTTGCAGTAGTTCAGTCAGAAGAACTGGTGCTTGAAACAACAGGATTGTTGATTTTTTTTTTTAAATAGTAATGACATTTAAGTGCTTTGAATAAAACTGCTAATTGACTGTAAAGTAAATAATAAAAAGTACTACCAGTCATGTCGCTCAAAATATTAAAACATTACAGAAAGAAAATACAAATATCAAAGAACGTAAAGTTGGTGCTATGCATGAATTGATTTGGATTATAATCTAGATTCTAAATAATCAAAATAATTATGCAGCAAGACGCCAAATAAGTAAACGTGGATTTACAAACAAAACATGTGCCAGAAATTATGATCTATGCGTTTCAAAGGACTGTGCACATTTTTTATGCGTTTTTCTGTTTTTAAAATAACGTGACTAGTTACATTACATATAATGCCTCAAAAAAAAAAGATAAGGAGGTATTTGATATAAATGTATTACTTGCAACCCTGAATTAATGGAACTCTAATGAACATTTTTTTAGAACCAACAAAGTGAGAAAGCTTGTTTTGGTTTTATATTACATTTTTTATTTTGAATTTGTGAAAGCTTTATGATTGTATGGAAAATATATTCTTGCCAGAGTGAAATATTCAAGAGAAGGAGAAGTTTTATACCTCAAAAATGTTTTAGCTGAATTTTTTAAATTAGAAAATGTGAAAGCTTTCTAGGTTAAAGGAATAACTGGACTTTGCTTTATTTAGTTTTGCTCCGTATTATACACGTTTATGTTACTGTTTTCTAAAATACTGTATTTTGACAAATAACTTCAATATCAAATGTTCGTTTTGACTTTTGTGCTCAAGAGCTTTTTTGTACACAAACTTTTTTGTATGTGTATTTTTACATTAAGCAAAACTAATAACCAAATACTCAACAACGACAAAGCAAAGCGCAGCAAATGTTGCTTGTTGTGCGGCAAATAAAAAATCTTAAACTGCTTGTTGATTTCAGTCTCATTCAGTAGAAATGGTGCTTGCAACATCAATCTGTGGGTTCAATTTCCAGTCTAATGATGAACTTAAGTAAACTTTGACCTTGTGAATAAACCTTGTATTTTGATATTGTAATGTTTTGCTAATTACCAAAATTCTGTCATTCATATTTCTGTATGGAACATTTATAAGTGTCCCTTTGACAATAATTTATAAATATTGCTAATTTACACCTTTAGTTCAAATCTATTCCAAAAGATCAGTAGTTCTGCAGATCTGGAACATTGAACCCTGTTAAAATTTAACAAGAATCCAAGCTGCTTCCCACCGGTGCTACCAGGTCTTCCTCGGTAAGGGTAAGCTTTTTTTTTAAAGTTTTAAACAGTATACAAACACTTTTAACAGCAAGCATATGGAGTTTAATGGAATATATTTCGGATATTTAATGACGACTTTGAAGTGCTTACACAAAGCTTAGCTCCAAGCGTCTCAAAGCAGGCAAGCATAAATAACTATCATGATGTTGTAGAAGCAGGCTTGTCTTCAAACAGCAATTTCTTATCTTAATGATGCTCTTTAAATTATTTTATTTATTCAAGGAGATGGACAATCAGCATCAACCGACAGCTCTTCCATTTTATATTGTTGTTTTAGCAGTAATCGGACATTTTTGCACATCAACCACGGTTCCTCTCTTTGGCGAGAAGCCGTTTGTGGTGTTATGGAATGCTCCCGTTTCCCAGTGCCAGAAGCTGAAGATTCCTCTGGATCTGTCATCGTTTCAGGCCGTCACAACTCCGTCCAGAGTGCGCAATCAATCCCTCACCTTATTCTACAAAAACCGCATTGGCCTTTTTCCCTACGTCCACCCCGAATCCCTAAAAGAACACAATGGCGGCATTCCTCAGCAGGGAAACCTGTCTGCCAGCTTGACGAAAGCGAAGGAAGAGTTTACTCAATCCATCTCAGAATCTTCCACCGGCTTGGCGGTCATGGATTGGGAAGAGTGGCTCCCAATGTTTGAGCGAAACTTTGACGCCAAATCGATCTACAAGAATCTGTCGGTGAACTTCACCCTCCAACACAACGCTTCTCTAAACCTCCAACAAGCTTCCAGCGAGGCCAAACGGCAATTCCAAGAGGCGGCGCAGAGTTTTATGGAGGAAACTCTAAAGTTAGCGCTAATCCTCCGACCTCGATACTTGTGGGGCTATTATTTGTTCCCCGACTGCTACAACTACAACTTCGAGGAGCCAAATTACACAGGAATGTGCTCAGAGCAGACGAGGCGCTTTAATGACGACTTGCTGTGGCTGTGGGAGAGCAGCTCTGCTCTTTTCCCCTCCGCTTACCTCCCCGTCTCCGTGAGCGGAAGCAGGAACGCTGCCCTGTTCGTCCGTCACCAGGTACGGGAGGCAACGCGAGTGGCGTCCATCGTGAAACGCCGCGCCACAGCACCCATCTACGTCTACTTGCGTCCGCTCTTACGTGACCAGAAGAAGCTTTACATGAGCGAGGTATGGCTGGGGTCAATTTGTGTTGAGTCTTTTTCAGACGTTTTTTTTTTCTCGTCTGATTTTTTTCAGACTGACCTGATCAGCAGTATTGGCGAGAGCGCAGCTCTGGGGGCTTCTGGGTGTATAATGTGGGGGGCTAGTGCTGATTACAACGATAAGGTAATACTTCTGGACTAGTCTCACAGGAGCACACAATAACAGACAGATGTTTAACCGTTACTCTTTTAAATAACTTTAAATGAACTGAATTTAAATATAGATTTTCAATCAGTTCGAAATAGGCATCCAGTCACCAATTCCAAGAAGACTTGAGTAAAAATTGTAAAGTATTCCAAATTAAAAGTAGTATTTTACTTTACTAATTCAGTGTTTCACTGAATTAAGGCTTGAAAAAAAAGAATTGTGAAAAGTGAGTAACTCTTCATTTATTTTTAATTTCTAATATAGAAATGAAATTTAACGTAAAAGGCTAAATTCATGTTATCAGGTCAAAACAAAGCAAATTACATAACACTGATTTAAGTCTTAAGGTCAAGTCCAACTAAACGCCTCCATCTTGAGCGTCCAAATCCCATTTTATAGAAACTGTACGACAAACTGTTTTGAAGCTGCAGTGGTAAATGCAGCTGGGATAACATGCCAGTAATGGTTTGTTGTATATGCTCAAAGAAAAACAAAAAAAAGTTATGTTGAGTAAATTGAGTAAATGATGCAATTGCAACCTTTGAGTAAATGTAATGGTTTGGAGTAAAAAGTTTAACACTGTATTTTTTATTTTATTTATTTATTTATTTTTTACATTTTACGGTTCCCTAAAAATAACAATAATGCAAGTTCACGCAATAACCACAGGCTCCTCCCTTCAGGATTAAACACTTCAATTTTAGAACGTTTAGTTTAGTTTAATTATGAAGTGCTTTCCTCAGTTGCAGAACCTCTAAAAGCAACAGTACAGAACAGGAAAAAACAAAGGTTTTGACCTAATACTGTAGGTATCAGCAACTCACAGGTATCAGTTTCCTCTGGGATTCTAACTTTTGATGGTGAATCAATGAGTTTCATTTAAATGTTTTAAAACCAGCATTTAATGCTCTAATTTCCTACAGGCCTCATGTGAAGCGTTGTCTGCATACTTGTCTGAGACTTTAAACCCCTACATTGCCAACATCACCTTAGCAGCGCAGCTCTGCAGTCAAAGTCTCTGTCGTGGCCGAGGACGCTGTGTCCGCAAAGACTACAACTCAGACGACTACCTCCACCTCAGCTCTCAACGCCATCAGATCAGCCGGAATCCCACCACAGCCGAGCTCACATACTGGAGAGACAGATTTACCTGTCAGTGCTACGAAGACAGGAACTGCAGAGTAGACTCTTCATGATAATACCTTCATTTAAAAATGACATCAATCATTGTCAAAAATGTGATCAATTATTGTAGTATTGTAGCAGTTGAATCAAGCTATGATCTTTAACAGATGTTCAAGTCATTACTGACATTTCATTACTCATTTTTATAATAGGCTTACATGTTTGTAATTGTATAATATTGTAGTTGGTTAATATAATTTTGTTAAATATTCTGCTATTTTTTTTAAATAGAAAAGTTAAGTTGGTAACAGTACGTAACTGTTTTAGCTAATTTTTTTTAAAAAATCATCCATATCGAGTTAATAATTTTTAATGGTTTTACTTTAGGGTTAGGGTTTTTTTTATTGTATTATTTTGGCCTAGTTTATGGTGGATCTTGCATTATAACCAATTAACCACTAGATGTCAGTGTCTGCTTTATTTACCTCTTGCTTTGCTTTTCCCGTCAAAGGTTTTCTGTTGTGTCCACAATACTATTTTCAGTATAATAGTAGTACTATAATACGTATACCATTTTTAATATGCATTATGTTTTTAACCTCAGGCTCACCGTTTACAACTTTACAGAAATCACCTCCTCTCAAAAGAATAATAAGCGTTCTTCCTTTTAACAAGTATGTTCAACGATGAATTCATAAACAAATACCTGTATTAAGTTGCTTTAAACATTACATGATTGCCCGCTTTGTTGCACGAACAACGTGAAAGCAGCTTTTTTACATTTTGCCAAAAAAAAAAAAAAAAAAGCCAGTCAAACAATTATAAAATGCTGTTCCGATCCTCTCAGAACAGGGATGCGGAGAAGCAGAGCCACCGTAGTGACACAAAACGTGCTTTTACAGACAAAACGAAGACGACTTTAACTCACATAAACCTCAGGAACACGAGGCAGGTGTAACGACATTGACTGACAAGGAACATGACGTGAGACTTAAATAATGTTAAATGAGGTACAAATGAAAAACAGCTGAAACCAATGAACCACGTGACAACAGACGCAAACTCGACCGGAAACACTGGAAGAACGGGAACATGGGGTTTTTAACTCCTTTAAATCCTGAAACTCACAATAATTCATATAGAGCATATCTGTCATTTTACTGGAAGTTACGTTGCCTGATATTTGTTCTCCTATAACTTTACATATTGACAATATACGTATTGCCAAAAGGCGCGCGCGCGCGTGTGTGTGTGTCTGTGTGCGCGTGCATGTACAGTACTGTAATTAAAATTGATTTTCCGTATCATTTAGTTCAAGTGTTTATACAAATGTTGATCTCATTAATGTCTCTAGGTGGCGACAAAATACTGAAATACGTGATTCACTTCAACTCTCCGCATCAAGCATTTTTAATAAAACAAATATACATACAGTATTTCATTTAACTTAAAAAGAACACATAATTTCAAATAACCCTCCGCTCATTTCCTGCAGCAAATGAATATTTTTAAAACCGGTGCGGTTAAAAGCGAGACCTGTTTTTATAGACACGTTCACAGTACGGTTGGTTTATTTTTGGTAAATCAAACACATATCAAAACGTAAAGATGTTTGCTCCACGGTCAAACGAAGCATATGTTTACAAAAAAATGTACAACATCAACATCTTCAACAAAAGAGCCTGCAGTGATGGTCTGTGACAGGCCTAGTGTTCCGAGCCTGAGGAAGGGGGGCTCACCCACCACACTACTGGGTGGCATGATGCAAATGTCCCTGCCAGACAAAAGACAGCTTTTACTATTGAGCATCCCCGCAGAGATCCAACAGTAAATCTATAAAAAAAATACATAAATCGTCAAAAAAAATTTTTTTGTTTTTTGCTTTCAACCCACGTTTCAATTATTTGATTTGATTTTTCGGTCAAGTGGGTTCTGTACAGTGACGTTTCATGTGGGATAATAATTATATATGTGTGTGTAATAGGTCATTCTTTATTTAATGAGGATCTTTTGCAGTATCTTGGTTTTTTTTTTAATGGTGACCTACTGACAGATTTAAAACCTGCTCTTAAGGCCCATCTGTCAAGCCTCCTCGTGAAGCTCAGCTCATATTGATTTTTTACGCTGCAATGTTATAGAAATATTGAGGAACATAAAAATATTATGAATTATGAATAATGTTAGAGTGAGAGTTGAATGGCTTTTGTATGGCTGAGG